>CM041528.1:0-365000 GCA_023091065.1 Dianthus caryophyllus | reverse complement strand
ACGAAGACGTATAGAATGTATAAGGAGCTTGTTGATGGGTTTGAGAATGTAGGGGCGACCCTGAATGATTTCAAAAATTTCAAACGAGACGTGAATTGCTTCATTCATGACCGAGATGGACGGCTTTTTGTTGATCATTTACTGAGTTTGAAGGATACACGACCTGGGTTCTACTTTGATTATGATGTAGATAACAAAGGTCGATTGAGGAGGGTTATCTGGGCTGATGATTATGCACGTAAAAGCTACGCTATTTTCGGCGATGGTTTGGCTTTTGACCCGACTTACAGTACTAATAAGTACTCAATGGTTTTCACTCCATTTACCGGCGTTGATAACCACAGAAAATCTATTACATTTGGTGGTGCACTGATTGCTACGGAAGATTACGAGTCGTTTGTTTGGGTTTTTACTAGGTTTCTGTTTGCTATGGAGGGAATGGAACCTTCTTATATAATTACCGACCAGGATCCCGGTATTATCAAGGCAGTGAAAGAGGTGTTCAAAATAGCACGTCATCGTTTTTGCATGTGGCACATTATGAACAAGGTCCCGTCAAAGTTTGGAGTTACACGGCCGGATTATCAGGAGTTTCTGAAGAAGTTGAATGGTATAATTTGGGACAGAGAGATTACTGGTGATGATTTTGATGCTCGATGGGATGAAATTATGGTAAATCACGGTGTAGGTGCGGGTGATTGGTTTAAGGAAACGTTTGAAATTCGTAGGCAATGGGTTATGGCACATTGCAAGGACCTTAGAATGGGTGGTATTATGAGGACAACTCAAAGGTCCGAAAGTGAAAACAATTTTTTCAAACGTTTTGAGTGCAAAAATGGAACACTAGTTGAGTTTTGGATGCGTTTTGAGAGCGCTATGGAGCAGCAAAGGCATAATCAGAGGGGCCTCGATAACATAAACTCACACTCAATGCCTCAGTTGTTGGGGTGTTTCGATATAGAGAAGGACGCTGCCAGAATTTTTACACACGTCATTTTTGACGAATTCCAGGAAGAGCTTCGGTTTTCAATGAGTTCGTGCATTTGTAAAGGGTATAGAGAGGACGGGTCGTATGAGGTTACACTGGTTAGGGATTCTGTTAGGGATCGTGTCTTTGAAGTACGATACAATTCTGGTATGTGTTGTGATTTTATTTACGGTAGTTGTATATTACAGTTGTTTGACATTATGTTTAACAGTTTCATTTCAAAAAGTGTTGTGGTTTGAAGTTTATAATGTTAGAGTTATAAAACTCAGCCGTTATTTAACCGTGTAACTTTTCTGTATGGTAAACAGATACAAACGACGCACAGTGTTCGTGCGGTCTTTATGACCATAATGGTATTATTTGTCGTCATGTGCTTTGGATATTATCATGTCATGGTTTGAAGAAGATACCTGAGGGTTTGGTGGCGCGAAGATGGCGTAAGAATGCGTTAAAGAGTTTGGAAGAGAGTGTGTTAGTTGGTAGTAATGAGGAGGATGGAAAGTTTGTTGAGATGTCGAAACTATGGGAGGAGTTTCAGGAGACGTTAGGTGTTGTTCGTGGACTTGACGGGGATAAAATAATGAAGTTGACAACTTTGATAAGGGAGTTTCGGGAGGCTCATTGCTGTGCCGCTATTGTTCCGTTGAGCAAAGACGCTGAAATTGAAGAATTGCTTGGTGTTAAAAGCAGTTCTGCTGTGTCGATTTTACCCCCTAAACAGTCGAAGAACAAGGGTAGCGGTAAAAGAATGTTGTCGAATAAGACGAAAGCTGTTGAAGTTGCTAAGAAGGCTAAACGCCTATGTCGTAATTGCAAACAAATGGCGCACCATGACAAACGGAACTGCCCAAATGCTTTTGTTGAGAGTCGCGACGATGTTGTAGAGCCAGTTTGTTAAGTGAGAAAGCTGTGGGAGTTTGCTGAAATTTTATACGATTTTGTAGAGTCGGTGTAGTTGTTACGTTTTTTTAACGTTGGATCTTTGCTTTGCTTTTTTAATGAAAGGTTTTGTTAGTTGTTTGCTGGAACCCTTTATTTCGTGATTATGAAATAATTTGTTTTTATTTTATAGGAAAGTGGGTCTCGAATATGAAATGGTTTATTAATAAGTTTAGTAGGAGCAGTAGTATGGTTGTAAAGTTTCATTTCAATTGTTATACAGTTTCATTAGTATGGTTGTACAGTTTCGTTCTGTGAACCCAGTCCAGCTGTTTCATTGTTATATTTCAACAGTTTCATTACAACTGTTAGCAGAAACAGTTTATAAACTTCATAAGTTTCACTGAGATAAGAAGCAGATACATGTAGCAGCTTTAGTCTTTTCTGTTAGAAATGGTAATGACTGTTCAACTTATAACTCCAATACCATATTAATTGTTTTTGTAGTTGATAAACATTTACAGTTTTATAGTTTATAGTCATTTACAGTTTCGTAATAGTATAAGTTTTAAATAGTTCAGTGCAACAGTTTCAATTTATTCAACATTGGTAATCAGTAGCAGAAGGTGTACTACTTTAAAGAAATTTCACATTATAAATAATAAGATATATTATAAGATTGAAACTGAAAGCATGTCAAAAGAGTACAAACGAGCAATGATTACTAGTGTAACCAGTAGATGTTAATAACAAACCAAAAGTAGAGTATTTTAGAAAGGGGTACGAAAACAAAATTCCCCACCGAAACAACACAGAAGGTGTACTACAAGAACCAGCTCTTCAACGTCGTTTTTGGGCGGTGGCCATTTGCGATCCCTCGTCTACTTTTTAGGTGATACTTTTCTTGTTTTCGTTGAAGACTTGAACTTTTGTAGTAGACCCTCGCGTACCACTGTTGATGTCACCAGCGGAAGGGTGGCGACTAATTGCGCGCAACAAGATAACGACGGTGGTGCTTTAATTTTAGTTTAGTGTCGTCAATGGAAGACCCCTCGTATAGAGCTAAGTGCACCATTGTGAATAGGCCCGACTCTTCAGCGTTGCGGTAGTTGTCTTTCCATGGGAAATCAATATCACGCCGTTCAAATTGGACGATGTCAGAGCCCTTGGGTAAGTCCTTGCTCTCAACATAGTCGCTGATGGTTTTTGACTGCAAGTACAATGAGACAACAGAGATTTTGGAATTCGGAAAAATAGTTAATGAAAACGGCCGGATAGAAACTTAAAAATGGTCAGAAATACTCACAACGAAGGTTGCTGGTCTGTTGTATACTGTAGATGCGTTGTTCAGGTTGATCTGGTAAGCATTATCTAGGATATCAATTGACTTCTCGCTATAATTGACACAAACTGGCTTTGGAGTAGTGATTGTTTACAAGCAATGGGATGAATAACAACCCTGCATCAATGTTGAAGGTGTTTCCACATTGTTTGACATGAGCATCCCATGTTTCAAATAGCTCGTCAATTAGATGGCTCATTTGGGTTGCTTCAATATCGACTTCCATTATTCGGTCTAGTATTTCCTGCATGCGTATTAAATGTCAGTACTTTACTTAATAAGTGTTGTGTTGTAATTTTTTCTGCTGTTAAAATGAAACTATAATCCCATGAAACTGTTGACTTTATTTTATTAAACTATATAGATTTTAGAATGAAACTACAATCTCTGGGTCGATGAGTACGTTAAAATGAAACAGCTGAATTAAATAATCGACACTGTAGTTAAATATTTGTTGAGAATTAAGCAGAAAAAATCATTTGATCATTCTACTGTTTATAATTTCAGCATTTAAAGAAAAGAGAAAAAAAAGGACGAAAGATAATTACCTTGTGTCGAATACCAAACCAAGCCATCCGTGGCGTTTCATTTGCAGAAGCCTCCATGTAGTTAAGCAGCTTTGACCAGCATTGGATTACTGCGGGTGTAGTATTGTTGTCAGGAAACAACGACACGAGGTCGGATCTTCGAAGAATGTCGTCGTTGCCATAGTCCGCCAATATTTCACTGAAATGTAGCACGTATAGAAACATAAAAAAAACAATTCAAAGGTGTTGCTATGAAACTCTGAAATGGTTAAAGTTAAAGATCGTAACCTGGCGTCGTAAATGTAGTCGTTAAGGAAGCAGTAGTCAACAACTTGTCGTCTTAAAGCAGCCATCTCACATGTATTCTTCGCGTTCTTTCTCATGTAGTCGGACACAAGTTCCTCCTTTTGGTTAGGAGCACCACAATCGAGGGTACATCCTAGACCATCCCCCGTACCCCTTGATTTAGACCTAATGGATGATAAACAAATTGAAGGGTTAGACCGGCAGACCTTGCGTAATCCAGTCGGCGTTTGGTCTTCTTGATCGGTAACACGAGCCCGTTTGTCTGTAGACGATGAAGCTTACGCCTTCGACCCTCTTTCTTTGCGTGGGTTGCTTGAGTGCGGGATCGATTCATGTGTCTTTGGTGTAGTTACTACATCATCACGGACCGCATAAATCATCAAAGAACGGGAGTATCGGGTCACCTTTCATCGAAATGGAACAATGGCTAACTCGTCATTGTTAACTTCTTTGGTGGGTGATTAATTCTGCATTGATCTCATTTGTTGTGTAGACGTCATCCACGCCAAAGTCCTGTTTGGGGTTCACGTCTGCATGATCGGTGCCGTACTACGATTGAGGTTCATTATGAATTTGATGGTCGGGCGAGCGATGAACATCAGAATCATCAATGGGGACGTCAAAAATTTGATCTTCAAGGTCTTGCAAAACCTGCTTGACCTGGGCTGTAGATGGTTCTGCTGGTATAGGTGCAGTCTCGGAGGACACCTTCAATCGCCTTGACGTCTCAACGATCTCGTCAATGTACTTAAGAAAAGCCGGGTCTTCAAATAACGCTTGAGTGCTCTGCGAGAGGTTGATTTCAGTAGTCGGAATTTGAGCTTCAGACATTGCCTTGATTTTGGAAGCTGTTTCGCAATACCAGTGGTGGAAAGCAATTGAATTACGCTGCATTAGCAAGTACAGTTCGTGAATGGCCTGCGGAAAAGGTCACAGCAAGTTAGATATAACAGTTTCACATTGGATAAACAACAGTTTCTTAAAAACACAAAGAAACAGTGAAACTGAAAATGGTATTCTTAACTTACGTCAGTCGCTTTAGATTTCAGCTTTTTATCATCGTCAACACCGGGCGGTAGAGGGATTGTAATAACGGAGACGGGATCATTAGAATTGCAATCATCAGCTGCAACATTAAATGCAGTTTCATGTACCGTCGCCTTATCGACGGTAGGGACATTGACATCTCCAGTATTTTCATTACCACCGATTGCTTCATCATGTTCCTCGAGTAACACTTGCTCATTCCCCACATCGTTGGTGACAGGTAGTGGTCCTTGAGGTTGTACCAGTCGTTGCGGTACGTAATCTGGTTGAAGACAGCGAGGATAACGGATGGATGACCAAGTCTGACGCCCCAAGCTCCCGTGAATGAGCTCCCCATCAACCCTCTCTTTCAGTTTTTTGTTATCCCAATGCTTAATGAGGGGCAAGTCCGAAGGGGACGACTTGCCTCGGAAGTCGAAACGATGGAAGTAAGCAATCATAAGAAAGGGTATACAACCACCCAAACACGTTCTTCGACGTGCATCAAAAGTAGCCCGGACCAATTCATCGACCACAAAACTACACCAATCGAACTGACTAATACGGGATACATCTTCAACAGCGGCTACAAGCCTTAAATCCACAGACCCATTTTTTGTCGGACAAAGAAATGCAGAGAAGCAGTAAACTACGAACAGCCTTATAAATCGATCATCGGCTTCATCTAAACCTTCAATAACCTCAGCTACCTTACCAACAGGGATTGGACCACCGGGCTGTTTGATACCAAATTCACGCCGCCAACGATCCTTCAGTTCTCTAACTTCATCCTCGTTCTCGTCCTTCTTAGGACCAGTAGTTGACAACTTGAGCTCATTGGGTCCCAAGGGAAGTAAAAAACAGTCATGTACGTCATGCCTCGAAATCATGAACTCCTTATTTTCAGAAGCCCGGAAAACATAACTACGATCATTGAATTTCTCGACAAAATGATAAACATTATCTAGTTCAAAATTGGAGACCGTTAACTCGAACAAACCATCAAAACCGATTCTCCTAACAGCGTCCCTCTGAACTTGATTGAAACCTTCAATCAAGCTGATAAGCTTCCTCGATCGACACTTGACGATAAATTTCTTACCCACTGAAGGTTGAACGTCGACAGTTTCGCCATCAACATTTGCCATTCTACAGAGACAAATCAAATGAAACTTAAACTTACCCAAAATATAACTTCAAAATAAAAAAAAAAAACATAGAAAATTAGAAAAAATGAAACTTTGACATGATCAGGAGGAAAAAAAATAAACTTTCATTCACAACAAATAAAATCAAAAATAGAAAATTAGAAAAAATGAAACTTTGACATGATCAGGAGGAAAAAATAACACCTTCAAAAACAGAAAACTACGAAATCAAAGAAAAAAAAAAAAAAACTTTGAGTCAGAAAAATTTACAACAAATATTCAGAAAACAAAAAAATAATCAGAACATCATTTCGACTAAAACTAGACAAACAACAATTACAACTTCAAAATCAAAAAAAAAAATAAAAATAAAACTCTAAATACAAGCATATGAAATTAACATGCAAATATGTTTTAAACGAAAAAAAAAAAAACAAAAAAAAACAGAGGAATAAGATAAATTAAGAACAACATAATAACATGAGTTAAAAAACAAAAGGGTTAAAATTAAGGAAAAAAATGCCGAAGGAACAGTATAAAAACACAACTAAACTGAAAAAATCACACCTTAATTAATTTAGGATGAAGTTGGGACGATGAAGGCTTGAATTTTGGCTGAAGTTGGAGGCTTGACAGTAAGTTTCAAGTTGAAGAAGATGAAGGAACGATTGAATTTGATTGAAGTTCGCAGGAGGAGTGAATTGAATTTTGAGAGAAAGTTTAGGGAAATGAAATTGAATTAATTATGGGAGGGAGAGGGTTTATTTTGAGAAACAGCAAAATGGGGAGAGAATAGCGTAATAATTGGTCAATTACATTAGAAATATTTTTTATTCTAATTTTTCTATTAAATGCATTGATTTTATGAGATTTAATGTGGAACGTTGATTGAATCTGATCCAAGGGTGGAGAATGCAACTTAGCAACTTAGTATTTTAGGGGGAACTTAATTGATCTATATATATATAGAAGTAGGATCAAATGAGTCCATCCCACTTTTTTGAGTCCATGAGGTCTAATATGAGCCATTAGATCAACAAGATCTAATGGTTGAGATTAAACAAATTAACTAAAGGTATCTTAGTCATTAACGACATACTCCATAATACATATACCCAAATGATCAGTCATTCATTCATTCCACTCATTCATTTTCTCTCTCTACTCCCTCTTTCTTTCTCTCTCTTCCGCTATTTTTTGAGCCGACTTTAATTTCCAAGTTGATCGATCATATCCTTCCAATGTTTTCATCTGAAATAAGACTCCAATTTTGGTTCTTCATCTTAAAATCAGCTCCAATGTCAGGTATCTAGCTTAATTTTATTTTGTTTTAAATAATCATAGGAAACTTCTATAAATTCATGTGTTTTGATCGATTTGTTTTGAATTCATGTTCTTCGGAATTGTTTTTCATGTAATTCTTCCTAATTGATGATTTTCAACATCGTTTTGTTTACTTTCCTTTTCAATTGATTTTTTCATCATTGTTATCAATTTTAATTCTTGTTTTTCATAGTCTCTTTTTCGATTTTTGTTTCAACTGATGTTTTTCATCATCGTTTTTACTTTTGCTTCATGTAATACTCTTGCCTCATGTGATGTTCAGTGTTAAATGATGTATTTCAACATATATAGTTTCGATTTAGTTGATGTTTTCACTTGAAAATTAATTATGTTTTCCAGATATTTCATGATGTTTTGTCTATCTATTTATTACTTATTAGCAGTCATCACTATTTTTAGTTTGCTTTATTCAGATTTGTATTTAACTCAAGTTCTAAACCTAATATTGATATTTTCTCCCTGAATCTATCTTCATTAATGTCACTTTATAAGACAACTAATGGTTTATTATGTCACACATCATTTCTAATCATAACACATGCTCAATTTTACTTTACATGTGATTTCTTAGCTAAATGATATCATATATCAATCACAATATCTTTCTCCGTCTCATTTTCCACAAACGATATCATATATACGAAATAACAATATCATACATACGAATTAACAATATCACTACGTATTTGTTGGTTGTTATTCTGTTTTGCAGATTTCTTCAATTGCCGATTTTGATTAAGACTGGATGTGCACGTTGAAGACAGTTTTATCTCATCAACTTAGGAATTTCTCTCTTTTCTCAAATGTCATATAGAAAATCTTTTATTCTTAGATGTCAATCCAAATGACAACACTTTTGTATTTTTTCTCCAGTGTTGTTTTTTCTTTTCTGCAGCTTTTCTTCATTTGTGAGCAATGTTTAAGAGTTTATGTGCATGTTGAAGAAGCCGATGATACATTAACTTAGAAAAACTGTCTCATTTTACTCATTTTATTCACATATCATATATAAATTCGACTACTATTGTATGTCATTCCACATGTTATTACTTCTTTACTTTTGATTAACAAATATTTGCCATTTGTGTTTACCGTGTCTCAGGTTATTATGAACAATATCATACTTCTTATGAAACAATATCATCATTATTCTAAAACAATATCACAAAATCCCACTTAATTAACAATATCCATGTAGCGAGATTGATAAACAATATCACACACACTCATAAACAATATCACCTTACATGTTAAAAAATATCATTTTTACGAGTATTTCAAATAATTCATCTATTGTATGCAAACAATAAGTCTATGTATACTACACTTCAATAGACACATAGTCAAACTTTGTCAATACATTATCACACTGTGTGCAAATTAATATCACATTGTATACAAAACGCCTCTAATTAAAAGCAACGTCATAATTTCATGGTTTATTTTAGTTTATTTCAACTCCAACAGACTACTAAATTCAATATCTCTCATATCCTTCTTTTATTTCAACTCCAACAAACTACTGCACCCTTTGACTTCTTGGTTGATGTTGTTTAACCCCATCATTTGTCGCTAGATGCATGCGTCTTTATACCAGTGGTTTTCTTCATTTAAAACTTTACACTTGCTTCATATCTGGTGTTAGTTAATATCTGTAATAATACATAACACGTTCTCATAACAATTGAAAAACAATATCACCAAGTTGTATTAACAATATCACAGCGAATAATAAACAATATCACAATGTTTTCGTAGCAACATCGCTACCTGTACAATTAAATTGTCATATTGTACGATAATTGATTACCACTTTTCACATATTCAATATCATATCATACAAATATTATTATCACATGTATTCATTATCATAGCAAATATATAGATTGAAATACTGATCTTTTTACTAAATATGAACTATTAGTTACTCTAATGCATTGTTAAACAAATTCAATTCTAGTTGTAATAAGAAATATTTATTTTCTCAATTAAACATTGTTGAACCCTAATTTTTCCGATTAAAAAACATATCAAACTTAATTCTGAAATTTAAACAATTGAACAATGTTTAACCCTAATTTTTGCAATTACACAATAAAAAAATCTATAAACACCTACATCGTACAATTGAGATTCATAATTTGTTCGATTTCATGATATAATCTTCAAATCGTTTGAAATCATCTATTTTTAACATATTTGCAACTTTTAAGGCATAACATTAAAATAACTCATATATCTCAACAATTATATCGATAATTTGATATTTTGATTTAATTTTATGTTTTTATTTCTAAATCAATATACAAACAATGATTTCGAAAAAATCATCATGCATAATCAATTAATTAGAGCATAAGTCGAAGAAAAATAGCTTAATTTAAAAAAAAAAAATAAAAAAATAAAAAAATAAAAAATAAAATAAAATTACGGAGTACCTGTGTGATGTTGGAGACAAATTCACTGAAATTATTGAATTGTAGTGGACGAATTAATTTGACAAGATGAAATAAAGTTAAATTCTAATGCAACTATCAACTTTTATCATTGTATTAAACGTGATTTCAAGAATTGCTTTTTTAGAGAGAGAAATAAAGGGGTGTGTTAGATTGGAAAATAAAACCTGATGTTGGGTTTTTTTTTTTTTTTTTTCAACGTGGCTCAATCTTGACTCTTCATTATTTTTAGATCCAACGGCAGCTGTAAAGACTCATGGACTCAAATATTTAGATGGACTCACCGGATCCCACCTCTATATATATATATATATATATATATATATATATATATATATATATATATATATATATAGGAATAGATTCAATAGAGTACTACCTATTAGGGAGAGTACTAAAGTACTAATCTCAACCGTTGGATTGAATAAGATCAATGGCTCACAATAGTTTATCATTTAATACAAAAAAGATTAAAAAAAAAAAAAAATTAAACTAAATACAAAATTTCGGGATAACAAACATCCCACCCAACTTCCAAAATATCCTACACACTTCCCAAATTAAACTAATTCAATTTTTCATTTCTGATATTTTTTCAATTCACCCATCATTTCATCTCCACATTTTTTAATGTCTTCCTCCTTCTTCTTTACGGCAAATTTGAACTTCATCATAGATTTTTTTGCTTCATCTTTTCTACATTTGCAACCATCCCTAATCTTGGCAAGGTATTTTTTAATGTCTTCCTCCTTCTCCTTTACGGCAAATTTTTATTTTTTTGGCCTTTGATTTCGATTATCTGAAATTATAGATTTGACTATATCAATTTTCGTTTTTTGTTGCTCAATTTCTCAGATCTGAGTATTTTAATTATTTGTTTAACTACTTTTGGTAATTTATAAGGAATTGGGTTTTAAGTTTTTATCAGTTTTTTGTTTTTCTTTAATAAAATACTTTTTTTCCTTTATTTTTCATCACTGTTATTATTTATGCTTGATTATTGAAACCATAATTTATTAGTGATTTATGTGTTTTTTCTTATGATTTTTGTGTTAGAAATAAAAATTGATTTTTGATGTATGGTTTAAATTGGTTTTACTAAAGAATTAAAAAAAACGAATATATTATAGATCAGTCAGTAATAAAAAATTCGAAAACTTGATAGTGCTCAAGAATATTACCACTGTGACGGGCTCGAAAAAATAATAACTTTAGGCTTTTGTTTTGCTTAAATCGGAGTCCTAACGAAGATTTAGGGAGTGTTTTACAAACCCAATTTTATTTTACACGGATTTATAGTTTTATTTTTAATTCAATTATTTTGAAATTTGAAATATAAATCACATAATAGCTATATAATATTATTAGTGGTTATATTTTTTCAGGATTATTATACTTACTTTTGGTGTTTTAGTGTATGCAATAGGGAATGATATTATAAATCGAAGAAGAAATCGTCGACGGAAGAAGATGGTGCAGAGAAGAGCCACATGAGAACAAAAATCACATTTTGGGATGTTGGAGTTTCATATTGCACAAAAAGACTTTACTTGTTAAATATTTGTACGTTTAAGGTTTCTGAGGTAATAAGTTAAAGTCGTATCCAAACAAATTTTAAAATTTTAAGTGGTTTAATTGAAATTTCAACGATTAAAAAAAGAATACCAACAGCTAAGTAATAATGAACCTCAAAATATTACTTATAAAATTTGAAACTTTAAATTTGAAATTTGAAAATTTCAAGCGTTTAAAAAGAATACAAATATTTGGACTGCAATGACCCACACATAATTACTTATGAAATATGAAACTTTAAGTGAACTAACTGAAATTGCAACCGTTATAAAAAGAATACCAATACATATGTTACAATGACCCTCAAATAATTAAGACCAATACATATGTTACAATGACCCTCAAATAATTAAAACTTTAAGTGATTTAACTGAAATTTCAACTCTTGAAAAAAGAATACCAATAGCTAGGTTATAATGAGCCTCAAATTATTACTTATAAAATTTAAAACTTTAGCTGAATTAAATGAAATTTCAAGCGTTTAAAAAAGAATACAAATACTTGGACTGCAATGACCATCACATAATTATTTATGAAATATGAAACTTTAAGTGAACTAACTGAAATTGCAATCGTTATAAAAAGAATATCAATACATGAGTTTTAATGACCCTCAAATAATTAAGACCAACTCACAAAATAATATCTAAAATAGCAAAATATTATACACATACGCAGTTTTATCTTCTATATATGTTAGAAAGAATTTCAGTAAAATACTAACAATATTATGTACATACAATATGTCTGCTTAAAATTGCTTTACGTTCGTACAATATACAACAGCATCACCGAATAATTCATAATTCCTCTTCGCTATCAAATCAACCCAAATTGCACGCCGTAAACTACCATCGTCGTTGAGACTTAATGTCTCTTTGGAAATTCTTAAAATTATTGAGACTTGCGCCAATGTTTTCAAAGACGTTGAAATGTTCTTTGATCATCCGGTATGTTCTAGTTGCTCCAATGTTGAGCTGTCATAACAGAATACGTAAATATGAATTACAATATCCACAAAAAATATTGAAATTTCAAGATTATTCGTAAGAATTAAATTTGAAATAATAACCTGTTTATGAAGAATTTCAGCAGTAAAATTCGAAATATTCAACAGTTCAGAATACCAATATGATTTTTCATTTCAGCAATACCAATTTGAAATAACAAGACATACATACGAAATATCAACATCCTTGCAAAGAATTTCAAGTGAATTTAGAATATTCAACACAAAAACAATTTCAGAAAGTAAAATTTGAAATCTCAACACCATTTTTAAGAATTTTAACCGAAAATTCTAAAATATTCAATACATCAGCAATATCAACATCATTCAGAATAATTACATTTGAAATAACGACCTTTTTATTAAGAATTTCGTCAGGAAAATTCGAAACATTCAAAAGTTCAGCAATACCAATATGAATTCTCAGTTAGCAATACCAATTTGAAATAACAAGACATACATTCGAAATATCAACGTTGTTGTAAAGAATTTCATCTGAAAATTACAAATATTCAATACAACAACAATACTAAAATTTAAAAAAAATTTAAATCAGATTCATTAAAAAAAAAATTGGATTTGTAAAACACTCCCTAAATCTTCGTTAGGACTCCGATTTAAGCAAAACAAAAGCCTAAAGTTATTATTTTTTCGAGCCCGTCACACTGGTAATATTCTTGTGCACTATCAAGTTTTTGAATTTTATATTACTGACTGATCTATAATATATTCGTTTTTTTTTTTAATTCTTTAGTAAAACCAATTAAATGTGAACAAAAATTAGATATAGTCAAATCTATAGTTTCAGATAATCGATATCAAAGGCCAAAAAAAATAAATTAAGAATCAACTTACCGAAAGTGGAGATTTTGATAGAACAATGACTGAAGAAAATCGAACCAAAGATTAAAGAAACAATGAAGGTAAGAACGGATACAATGATGGAAAGAACTAATATGGATTAACAATAAAAAAACGGGAATAAAAATAGCAAATGATTTATGTTTTTGGTTTTGGAGTAGATGAATAAGTGAAAAAAAATAAAAAGAATTTGAAGAGAAGATGAAGGAGGTGGAGAAATTAAGAAATCAGAAAAGAAAAATGAATTGATTTAGGCAAAATGAGGAGAGATGAAACAAAATTAAAAACAAAATTAATGGGGAAGAGTAAAAGAGATTAATGGTAAGTGGGAAATGATGTCGAGGGAATTGGGGGAAGTGAATTCATTTTCTTTTTATTTTTTTATTTTTTTTTAATTAGAAGATAGTATTAATTGCAAGATAAATCTCCACCCTTCATCAATTCAAATCCAACGGCTGTGATTAGTACTTTAGTACTCTCCCTCCCATTAGTACTCTATATAACTCCTCTATATATATATATATATATATATATATATATATATATATAAACAAATATATATATATATATATATATATATATATATATATATATATATATATATATATATATATATATATAGGGTTAAGATCTATAAGATCTTTTACTACAGTGCACTGTAATGCACCATTAGGTACACAAATCTGAGTATTGGGTACACAAATCTATATGTTAGGTACACAAATATATATATTGGATACACAAATTTGGGTATTAGGTACACAAAAAAACGAGTTAAATACACACAAATTACTAAAAAATCCAGTGTTTTTATTTATGTTTTTCTCCTAGTTATTTATGATGACGATAAATTGGATACACAAAACTATAACTCGGATACACAAAAAACGAGTTTAGATACACAATACGTACATGTCCTCTACTGCATCTACCACCACTACCGCCGCCACTGTACCACCTTCCCTCGCCACCACCGTACCCCAACCGACGCCATTGTTGAACAACCACCTTGACGCTCTCATTTTAAACACTAATGCTTGCCACCACCACCATTGCAACCTCACCACCATTACCGTCACCGCCACAAGAAAAACAACAACTCACATAATCGATCTCCTTATGCTCCGTCGTCGTTCTTCCTTCACCGAAATAGACCACTCCTGAACCTTCTTCCTCGTCCCCGATCTCCGCTGTCAACAGATCTGAAAAATGGTGTGCCAAATGAAGGTTGACGACTCGACGGCGTAGGGCTGTCTTGATGAAGCAGCGTAGGGACCTATGGTGGTGATGGTGGACACAAGATCTTCGTTTGGTCCATATTTCTCAGATCTGCACTCACGGTGGAATTTATAGTGGATTTTCGTGGTGGTTTTTGGCGGTGAATTTTTGCGATGGTTTCATGGTGGTGTTTAGGGTGGTTGTCATGGTGATTAAAGTGGTAAGATATTGGAAAGAAATGAGGAAGGAAGAAGAGATGAATAATGAAAAAGAGATGTGGAAAAATTAAAGAAAGCAGGAGGCAAATGGAGGAATGTGTGTGCTGAGATAATAGGTAGGGTTTTGTTTGGTGCGTGCAGTGCAGAAGTAAAGTTAGTGCAAGACGGGATCCGTATTCTATATATATATATATATATATATATATATATATATATATATATATATATATCTATATATATTGTTTTTTTTGTTTTTTTTTTTTTTTGCAGAAATATCAGTCGGCATATCGTTAATTCAAAAGAGAGAAATACAAAGCCATTGATTGTCCTACAAAGGAAGGTCAAGGCGACCACCTATCTAAACAAACCTAAAAGAAAACCAAACGCGCGCCAACTACAAATCTAATAGACCAAGCAACATGTAACACACGCGATTTTTACCAAAAGTAAAATATAAAATAAAGATCAAACGAATCTAAGGTGGTGGAAACACCTTAAAAACCGCGTAATTACTCAAAACTGAAAAGGTTTATAAGAAATAAAATTTAAACGTTTACAAATCTCGGGGAATAAATACCCCTTAAAATAGAAACTAAAGTACGGAAATAAGATAATTTATTAAAAGAGTTCTAACAAATGAAACGTGACGCTCGCTAGCTCAGTCCAAAACCCCCATAGCATAAAGCAGATCATCAACCTGCCATTAGGAGTATGCATAATCCGGTCCGAACCGTGAAACCGGACCGAACCGGACCGGAATTAATGAGACCGAAACCGGAAACTAAATTTCCGGTCCGGTCATCGGTCCATGATTTTGAAGATTTCCGGTTTCCGGTCCGGTCCGGTCTTGACCCGGTCCGGACCGGTTTGGACCGGAAAAGGGTAGAAAAATGTCGACCTTTTATCTTAAGTATATTTTATATAAGATTATACATAAAAATTATTTGGATTTGTTTAGTCTAACATTATCTCACAAAGTAGTTCGTAGTTCATTATTTTTATAGCTAAAAAACTAATCATACCATTCGTAAAATTAAACATATTTTATGCTTACAAAGGAATACCGATCCAACCGGTACGGTCCGATTATGGACCGGTTTTTACCGGTCCGGTCCTTAGACCCGGAAAGTTTTTTCCGGTCCGGTCTCCGGTCTCCTATATTTTAAAATTCCGGTTCTGGTCCAAAACGGTCCCGGTCCAGTCCGGTCTTGGACCTATGAACACTCCTACCTGCCATTTTACAAGAAAATGACAGCCGCAGACATTAGGAAGTAACTCAGACGTTCTCCCAGTGATATTACATCACAATAAAGCTGACAGGTAAATAAAACAGCTCATAAAATAATAATAAAATTAGTTAATTTAGTGGTTAGTTGGTTTTGTAATAATGTGATTAGTGTGTTAGTGGAAACATCAACTTACGAATTGTTCTCATATTTTCCTTGATATAGCTTGTTAGACATGATATTAGATTATATAATATTTTTCTTGTGTTTGTGTTGGTTATAATAATAGTAGTTGTGTTAAATTTTTGGACTTTTTTTATGGTGTACTCTTGAGGTTTTCTGTTTTTTATGTTGTATCCTTACTTTTTTTTATATTTCATGGTGTGCCCCTAAACTTTAAAATGTGTCTATGTTATGACCAAATTATTAGTAATCATTGCCTTGGTCGTTTATTTAAGCTAATAACTACCTCGTTAATCCAATCGATTGGTTAGTAACCAATTCATTTGCTTATAATAACATTCAATTACACGTTAACCTGTCTAATTATATATTAGATGATTAAAAAATCACGCATAAATTTATTTAACAATTTATGAAACAAACGTTAATTTTCTTGCTAAAAAGCGTTATTAAGAGTACCTTTCGAAAACGTTTATGTAATTGGGTCATTTGACGTTAATTGGTAAAAAAAGAAGCTGAACGAAGGACTCTCGGAAGAAAAATAGCGAAAGAGGTTTAAGGATGATTAATTTAGAAAATAGATGTGAAGTTCATGGTCGAGTATATTATATGGAAATTTTAAAGTTTAAGGGCACACCATGAAATATTAAAAAGATAAGGGTACAACATAGAAAATGAAAAATCTAAAGGGTACACCATAAGAAAAAACCCTAAAAATTTTTCTTTGGATTGAATTCAAAATTTTCAATTCAAAATTATTTTTGTATGTCACAAAATACAAATTAAACCCTAGTAGTAATATCTTCAATTTGCTACTAATATTAATTAATTTTTGCAGTAATTCTCCTGTAAGGCTGAACTCACACTAACTTAATATCAGGAACCAACTCACCCAAAAGCTTAAGCTGATGATTGGAGGCCCAAGATCGATTATATATACTCTAACACGCCCCCTCACGCGAATGCCCTTTGGGCTTGAAGTGTGGACGCAACTATAGGCCCGCTTACCTGGTGCGATATATACCACTTTGAATGAAATTGAGGGGTGGTGAGATTCGAACCTGTGACCTTTTGTCACAAGGCTCTAATACCATATTAGGAACCAACTCAACCAAAAGTTTAAACTGATGGTTGGAGGCCCAAGATCGATTTTATACACTATAACAGTTAATGTGAGATCAAGGTACAAATTGCAGTTAAAGGGGTACAAAAACATAAAATAATTTTACTAAAGTCACTAATAGGGGTACTAAAAGAATTTAGTAACAATTAATCATAATTATCACTTAAATAGTACAAAAGCTATATACTCAAGTACAAATGAGGCAAACTTACAATAATTTATTGGAATGCATGACTTACACAAGAATTAGTGTAATTTTTGTATCCACAGTTTTGTTAAGTAATTGAAGCGAACTATAAACGTAAGAGTGTTCAAGTTCGATTTTAATATGGAAACTTTTAATCACAATTTGGATTTTAATATGGAAACTTTTAATCACAATTTGAATATGGAAACTTTTAATCACAATAGTTGGATTTTAATATGGAAACTTTTACTGATAAAAATAGTTGGATTTTAATATGGAAACTTTTAATCACAATTTGAATTGATTCATCTTTTACAGTTTATAATGAATTCTTGATTCCAAAATTTAAAAATGTCTTTTACCTAAGTTGTCATCTTATTTTTTCGACTTAAATTAGTTATTTGTTACCATAATTGATGGCAGTTATTATTATTGTTTAGAAGACACTACAATATATCAATTCTTTTTCTATGGAGTTTATCAATCAATTAAAAAAAAAAAAAATTAATAATAATATGTTGAATTGAATCGTACCAATCTTTATTGGGCATTATTACTAATTTTTGTACTTGCTATTTTATTTTCCAATTATTTTTCAATGAACAAAATAAAAGAACGAATGCAACATTTTAATATATAGAATAAGAATAGAGCCGAAGTTCTCTTATCTCGTTTGGAAGGACCTCATTTCATAATTATCTTTAACCTCATTTCATGATTATTTTTCTTTGGATCGAATAACCTTTTTACGATTTCAAAAAAACCTTTGAAATTATTTTACTAGGCAGTTTAAACGGTTTTTACTCTCTCAAACTTCATCTTCTTCATTTCGTTTAATCAAAAACAACTTCATTTTCTCTAAATTTTTTCACCAAATATCTTTTAATTCAATCAACACTACAATTTCTCTCAAACTTACTTCATCTTCTTCGTTTATTTTTCATTTTCTCTATTATACTTTGTTCGTACCTTGTTCGACTTCGCCGTCAACCCTAATTTATTTTACTAATAAGAGGTTAGTTCTTTCACCTTTCTACCGTCAATTTACGTTGTTGAATTAATGTAGTTGGTGAATCCTTTTTTATTCGTATGCATGCATGCATGCATGGTTGTTGTTGTTGTTGTTGTTGTTGTTGTTGTTGTTGGAGGGTGAGGGTGCGTGGGGGCATGGCCGAGGGTGAGGGTGAGGGTGAGGGTGAGGGTGTCAGGTTTAGGGTTTAAGGCCGAGGGTGAGGGTGCGTGGGGCAGGGTCGAGGGTGCGGGTGAGGGTATTGGGTTTAGGGTTTAGGGCCGAGGGTGAGGGTGAGGGTTTACGGTGAAGGTGAGGGTGCGTGGGGTAATAATAAGTAGTTATACGTAATATACGGAGTAATTCTCATCCTTATAAGTTTTTTATTCAAAATTCTCATGCTTATAGCTTTTTTGTTAATAATACGGAGGAGTAATAATACTTAGTAATACGGAGTAATTAATATATATAATTGTATTGAATTGAAAATAATAATAGTATTATTTTTGGAATTTTTGTTGCAGGGAATTATTTAAATTATGATTTTCGAGGTTTGAAGCTCTTATTTTAGGTTTATTTTCTCGCTTATATATATATATATATATCATTACGTGGTATATTAACTTTGTTAGCTTGTTGATCATGTACACAATTTGTTGATGGACGGCGTTTTGAGTTGGAGGTTAGTTGGCGATGTAAAACCTTAAAAAGGTCCAAACACCTTTTAAAGGCATTTTTTGAAAAATTAGTGGCGTAATCCCCCTTCAAAGATTGCATTGCGCAGATCTAGAAAAGTTGAGCAGTTTGAAAAAAAAAAATTGCCCCAATCGGACACTTTGGCGCGAAGTTATGGCCGTTCGAAGTTTTGACAAACAATAAACTCCTACCGACTTTGACGGTCAATTCCTTAGTCGCCGCCGGGAAGAATACTGATCTGTTTTGACCTAGGCAAAGGCCCCACTGCACTCTACCTGACTTAGGCGTTCAAAGGACCGTGGGTCTGCTGATGGTGTTGATTCCAACGACTTGAACTACGATGGTCGAGAATTGAAGCACCCTTCTTCCGTTGCGACTATCCAACATGGGGACCGATAATCACGTTAAAATTTAAGTTTACAGTAGTATTTTTTGTTATTATTTTAGTTAATTTATAAAAATTGGATTTGTATGATTTTTTTTAGATTGTTGAATTAGTTGGGGTTGATTTGTCGTGTTCATTGTTTTGTGCTAGAATTTGAATTATATTGACGGGTAATTATAGCAATTTTGTAATTTTATTTTTTTTTTTATAAAAAAATTAAATTTTAAAAAACGGTTTTTTGAAATTAACCGTTTTCAAAAATTGTATCAAAATCTTTTGAAATTACAAAAAATAACTATTTTTTTATAATACCTTTTAAAACGGTTTTTTTTTTCCAAAAACCCGTTTTAAAAAGTTTACTAAAAAACCGTTATTTTTTGTCGAACACAACGGTTTTTAAAAACTGTTGTTTTTGATATAAATAACGGTTTTTTCCATTATTTTTTTTCGTTGTTTTTATTTTAAACAATGGTCAAGGAAACAACAGTCCCGTGGATACCCATATCCGTACCCTCCCAAAACAAACCTTGTGATGTAACACGGACTTTTATTACGCATGCTTTAACGTTGACTTTAACGGTTCTAACTATGTCGAATTCATATTGAATCGTTTGAAATGTTAAAATGAGTCGGGCGCTTCACATCACGCTTAAATAAATGTTCAGTTTGTCCATTTAGAGTCTAGCTTGGTCCGCGTCTCGCTTCGTCTGGCATGAGCTTCGCGTTTGCATTATAATTGGCCCTTTTACATTAATAAGGCCCAATTCAGCATTCCTAAATTCCTAAATTTAGGCCTAGTGGCTAAAACCGCTATTTAGCATCCTCATTTACAAAATACGGCCTCACAGGTCATCTAATTTCACAAAACACTACAAAATACACCCATTTTACATTTTCGGGTCTCGAGCCCAAAACCGAGCCCAGAGTATTCTTAGGCCCGCTTCCCAAGGCCCGGGAAATCACCAAGCAAACCCTACACCAGCTGATACATTGTATCTTCGAGTCCAAGTAAGGATTATACCGTATAAACCAAAATACAATTTGGAAATATACGGAAAAAGATGACTTTGCCCGCCCTCCAAATCGCAAGACTCCTTGCAATTGGGGCAGGAAATCGCATGGCCTCTTGCAATTACCTTAGGTATTCGCAAGGCGCCTTGCGATTCCAAGGTCCGGTTTTATCCCTTGATTTCCTAAATCTTGACGAGCTCTCTACTATGTATACAACCCCCCTACATACGGTTCAAGGACAAGAATTCACAATCATAATTCACACAACTCTCACAAAGCCTCAACCACCAAATCCTTTGAATTCTTCACTTCCTTGTGTTGAATTCTCCCTCCTTAAAAGCGAAGTTCTGCCAGTTTTCTAGCTCGAGACAGGTAGGTCTTAATCCTAACTTGGATTAAGGTCCTTTTCTTTTATGGACTAACAAAGGGGACTACACTCTAGCGCCCTCCCCGGCTTTGGCACCGAGCCCGCTTGCAGTCAAGTGATCTTATTACTTCGGGTACACACCATATTTTATGACACGCCGAAGTCGCATAAGCAACCGAACCTCTTAAAATAAATCAATGGACAATTGAATTTTATTTTAATTGTATGCATCTTGCACTTTCTTATTTATGCATTAAATCACTTTAACAATGAATTCCAGATTAACTGAACCGTTTTCGTTAACAAGTTAAGCATGCTAAACTGAGGGTTTTAACAATCTTTTTGCATACGCAATTGCACTCTTTTACAAACTGTTCGCACTTGTACGTAGCGATAACATTAGCTCAAATATCATTAACACGGATTTTTCTAGGCTAATAGAGGCTGTTTTCTAAAATAGGCTTTTCTAAAAGGTTTTCATAAGTCATTACTTGAATTAATCTTTAGTAAAGTACCCTTGTTGGAGTAAGTGTCCTCCACAATAGTGCGATTACTTAATAAATCTCAATTAAGGAATACATGGGGATAATCCTGTATTATTGTCAATTGATTAACGTAAATCAATAACGGTTGGCTGACTAGAGTTTGACGTTATTGTCGTGAAACGGCGGTAATCAATTGATCCCTTTTAAGTCACACCTATAGGATCGTACTCCAAATATAAAGCTAATTAATTTTATGAGATACGATTAGATTAGTAACTTGATAAATGACTAACGGTTAGTCAGTGAATTAATTTAGAGAGAAATCGAGTTGTGAACTCGGATGATTGAATTTTATATCGATAAAATTATTAGTGGAGAAGGGAGTTAGTGATTAACTGTTAATTCACTAATTATTAGTGGAGAAGGGAGTTAGTGATTAACTGTTAATTCACTAATTTTAATATATGTGTAAGTGTACATGTATATTAAGGAAGAGTTTAATTAATTTACACTTTATTATATTAGATAATTAAGTGATAAATTATAAGTATTTGTGGGACAAATATTGATAAGCAAAATGGACCCATGATAGGGGCCATGGACCGTCCAAATTAAATGGGGCAAACAAGAGGAGAAGATTCCTCTTTGTCCTATTCACTTTGTTTGTCTACTTTATGCATGTGAAACACCATCATTTCCTTGCATGCATTTGTTCTAAACAATGATAAGACTCTTCCCTCCTCTCTTCTCATGTTGGCCGAAATTATGGTGTCTATGACACGCTTCATTTGCTTGTTTTTATTATTAAAACATAAGGCCTTAGAAAGAGAAGTAAGCATGCATCTTATTTTACTCATCTCTCTCAAACCTCTCTAAATAATAAGAAACAAGTTCTTATATCTTTCATAATATTACTAAGTGTTAGTAATAATATATTTTCACATATTATCAAGTGTTTACTAAGTGATTTCTAGATCAAGATCATTAGTAAATTTGGAGTTGTTCTTGGGTGCAACTAGAAGGAGGTTTCCTACTTTGGAAACTCGGGTTTTGGGGGATCATCCTAAACTATAACTCAAGAAACAAAACTAGAAGGAGTTCTAGTTTTGTGCCCATTTTATTCCTTTCAAGAAGGTATAAATTTCTACAAACTTGTAACAAAGTATGTTTGTAACTACATAGATCTTGCTCATCAAATTAGAGTAATTTGATTTACACTAATATTGGATTAGTGAAGGGTATGAGATCCCTACAACCCTCACCCCGAATCCATCTGGTTTCACAACCTTAGATCTAGGGGTGTCGGCGTGCTCCAAAATCTAGGACGTGTTTTATAGCTTAAGACATGTTAGCAGGTTCCTAATTTCCGCGAAAATTAGGTGGCGACTCCAAAACAGTTTGAAAGGTTTTTCTAACTTAATCTTTTTAGCTTAAAGCGCCCTTATGCAAGACGCCGAGTTGGGTCCCCTTGATCCCGGGTTCCACAGTTTGGCGACTCCGCTGGGGAGGTTTTTATTTTTAAAATTAAAAACTAGCGTTTTCTTTTAAAAATAAAGAGGTGAAACTTGAAAGCCTAAGATCAATCCTTTTTACATATTTGAGCTATGCACATGCGTTTGTAGAGTCGATTCCTTTTGGAATCTAAGCACCCTTTGCACCCTCGAGAGGTGGTTCCAATACGTAGGCTTGTCCACTCGATAAAGCACGTACAGGACTAACTTTACTCTCGCCCCTTCACTATTGGGCCAGAACGACTATCTCGATCGCCCAAAGGTTCTTTTTTAGAAAACCGCACGCCACGGCGTGAGGAAATAAAAGGGTTTAGTATCTGCCAAAGCGTACTCGAGATGATTGGAGGTGTACCCGACTTGACCTATTACCCTTTGACTCATACGTACAAGTACGAGGCTATGCACACCATGGTCTTTTTCCAAATGAGCATTTGCATTCATGTCTTTGAAAACTCACCAAACTTTTCAAGATATAAATGAACCTAACAACTAACAAGCTAACGCTTTAAACAAAACTATCGCGGACTTTTGAAATAAACATTTTTCAAAACCTCCTTTCGTAAAACAAGCAAAAACCCGAGCAAGGATTAAAACCCGAACTCGAGGACTTCACTCTCTAGGTCACACGACCTAGCTCTACTTTTAACATCCTCGACTCGACTTGTTAACCACTCTCGAGTCGAATCCTTCTCTTTTACACATCCGAACTCGAGCTCACCTCGGCAAATTACCGACATCAGTTCGACGGGTGCAAAGCAAAAACTTTTAACATCGAGACGAGATGTGCGCACGCATTCTCACCTCAAAAGCTTTCCTTTAGCTAAAAGCCTTTTCGAAAATCTTCTTTGTCATGCTTAAAAGGCTTTTCTAATAAAGAAATGAGCTAAAATGAATGCTTAATGATCGTTGTGTCTAGTGAGTCTAGTCGCGTCGCTAATATACGAAGTGCAACGCAGGTCTTAACTGGATACTCGCCGCACAAAGAATCGCGTAATCTTCCCTCACAAGAAACGAACATACACCCGCAAAATGGCCGGCAATGACGATGTTAACGCACTCCGTGAGCAAGTCACCAGGCTGACCAATGACCTCAACCTCCTACTAACCCACCACAAGACTAAGGTGGAAAGTATGGAGCAAAAGATTAAGGAGGAGGCGGATAAACACGCCAAGAAGCTCCAAGCTATGGAGGAAAGGCTCTATGTCTCGAGCACTTACTCCATACATAAGGCGAATGAAAACGTGCCCGCAAGCATCAAGGACGAGCTTCCTAAAAAGATCGTCCTTAGCGAACTCCCCATCTTCAAAGGACATGACTGCCCGATCATTCACATCCGAGCTTTCAAGTCCCAAATGGCCATTAAGGGGGTCGACTCCAAACATTGCCTTACTCTCTTCCCGCACTCTCTAGCAGCAATGCCGAAGACATGGTTCTACTCACTCGACCCGCAGTGCGTCCCCACTTTCAAGGAGCTTACGGTCGAGTTCGATCGACAATACCGAGACAACGAGGATACTCAAGTCTCGATCTGCACTCTTGAGGTCCTTGCTCAAAAGGACAACGAGGGTTTCACCGAATACCTTACTCGGTGGAAAAAGCTAAGCGCACAAATTCCGAATCGTCCACGCGAGCACTAACTTGTGCCCAAATTCATAAACAACCTACGACCCGTGTATCAATTTTACATGAGGTACAGCAATATTCAAAACTTCAAGGAGTTCACCAAGGTCGGTACTCAAATCGAGGACGACCTTAGGACCGGCACAATGGCCAAATAAACCAGCCATGCCTACCAAGGCAGCTCATCCAAGTCTTCTCGCGCGGTCAAGAGCGAGTGATGAGTGTTATTTATATAGACTTTATGCCCCCGGTTTAATCGCATTTAGCTTGCATTTATTCGAGTGCATTGTTGTTTTAGGAGCTACTTGCTTTATATTGCGGTACTGCTGTTTCTCGTTTATATTTTGCAGGTTTTGGCGGTACTGAGCCGAAACCTGAGTCGAGTGGAGCATTTTGAGTACCGGGACTACGAGACCAAGCTCGTGCTTATACGAGAGCTCGGGATAGGAATGAAGACAAATAAAAGACCGAAAGATTAAAGCCCAAATGAAAGAAAACGAAGCCCAAACGAAGGAAGAAGAGCAGGCCCGGCTGAAGAGGTCGGCCATTGGGTCGATATCAACGACGACCAAAGAGTTATTTTGTCGAATTTTTAATTTAATCCGAATTAATTTATGGGAAGTTGTATAAATACTCCTAGGACGACCTATTTTGACTTATGCTTTATTTTTCTGGTTTTAATTTAGGTTTATACTTAGTTCAAGATTTAGTTTCTTCTCTCTTTTACAAAAACTCTCAATAGTTAGTTAAGTTCAAGATCAATACTTTTCAATTCAAGATTAACTTCAGGTTTAATTCAATCGTTCTTATTTCTTTTATCATGTTTATTATTATTGATTGTTTTGTTTGCCTTTTAATTATGAGTAGCTAATTTCTTATTTAGGGTTTAGAGTGATTTGTGAAATTGGTTCAAGAACATGTTTTAACTGCTTAATTGATTGAACTTGTGCAAGTTGACTTCTTCCTTCGCGTTTTTATTATCAATTGAATTTAGGGACGCTGTTCGGGGTGATTTTCTCACACAGTTCGTATTAGGAAATATGGGTCTACTAGTACTATCCTTTAATTGATTTTAATGGTGGTTGACGTTATTGACTTAGAACGTAATGAAAAATGATGAAAACTGGACAAGACATACAATATGTTTACGTGGAAAAAAACCCTTAAGAGCTAAGGGAAAAAACCACGGGCACCAAGCCAGGAGAGGTTTAGCACTAGTTCTGGGACAGAAAATACAGTATCTGGACAGAGTCACTTGAGTACAATTTCAAACTGAGAGTAAAAAGTAAAGAGTGGGCTGTATTGTTGAAAAGTGTAGTCTCGTGTTGTAGGTTAGTCCCCTTTTCTTCTGAGATTCTTCTTCTTATATAGTTCTCTTTTGCTTCAATGTCTCTCTTCCTTCTTTGGGGGTAACCTCCTCCTTTATTTTCTCAACGTTCAGCTGCTCCTAGTCTTGGGGCCTATCTTCGTGTTTTGACAGAGTCTTCCATAATTTCTTCTAGGGTTCAGTTGTTTTTAATGTACTTTACGACGGGTTTCTTCATTGTTGGGCTTGGCTCATTTCGTCCTCTCCTCTCCTAGCCTGGGTTTCTGGTCTGCTTATGGGTTCTGGGCCAGCCAAATTTCTGGTCCCAACAGTTGTCCCCCATCTCCTTACCCTTCAGCCCTGAACTGGGGGTGAGGAGATGTTTTTGTCTCTTGACCTGTCCCATGGGCAGGCCTGGTCCAGGTTACTTGTTTTGCTGTGTTCTTGGTCCTGAAATCTGAACTTTGCAATTAATGAGGCAGTTACTTTTTGTGGAAATTTGCGCCACATTTTGGCGCTCAAAGTACAGCACATGTCAGAATCGTGCAGTCATGGGTCACATCACGTCCCTTCCGCGCGTTTTATTTTTCAAATCCACTTGAATCCTCTCAACTTCTCCCTATAAATATTTTTTGTTCTCCTTACTCCCCTATTTCGTTTCCTTTGTTTTGCAATCACCAAAAAAATCCCCAAATTGATTTTCTGAAACCCTAACTCTCTTCTCTTCTCAATCAACTTCATGGCTCGATACGAAGTTGGTCCTTCTACTGCTTCTTCCTACTCCCATGGTGGGTTTGTTTTCAAGCCTACAAATTTGATCACTAACGTGAATATTTACCCTAATCTGCTGGCGCAAGAGGTGGAGCAGCGGCTGAAAGATGAAGGTAAACTTCCGAAGAGTGCGGTGGTTTGGGCTTCTGACTGTAGGGAGGTTAGGGTTGACTAGGTATGCCCTGGCTGGTTCTCGATCTTTGAGTCTTCTTTTAGGTTTGGTACCACCTTCCCACTGTGTCCATTGATGAATCTATTTCTCTGTACTGTTCAAGTTCCACCCTGTCAAGTGATGCCGTCAGTTTGGAGATTGATCCACGGGGTCGACTCCTTATGCCGAAGGTATGGGATTGAAATTCAGTTGGCTGATCTGAGAAATATCTATCATCTGAGGATGCATAAGAAGAGACGGGTTTTGTTTCATGTTAGAGACAAGTGCCAATCCCTTATCTCTCGCCTTGACGTAGGCGATGATAAAGGTTGGACTTCCTATTATATGTTTGTCAAGAGTGACTCCCTTGGCCCAGGTGTTTGGGCGCCGGAGTTCTCCCTCAAGGGGTCTGGTGTGTGTTATGCCCTTTCCTTTGTGTTCTTTGCTTTGCATGTCTCTTGTTTTCTGTCCTTCTTAGTTTTGTTGTGAACTGTTTGCAGTTTCTGATTGGGTTTCAACTCCTGATGATGCTGAATCCAAGAAGAGGATCGAGGCCTTTTTGAAGCTGCCTGCAAAGAAAAGGTCTTGGCCTAAATGTATGAATCCTGACGATGAGCATGATGATGACGTTGTTGAGGTTGTTCCTGCTCCTGAAGTAGGGGGGAAATGACAATGATGGTGAAGGTGAAGATGACGACGAGGAGGACGAAGAGGATGTTGAGGAAGAAGAAGGCAACAAGGCAGTGAATGAAGTTCCTGGTTAGAGTGATCTGGGTATGTCTGATCAGATGCCCATACATGTGACTCCACTGAATTCTGTACTACCTGGGGCTGGTGGTACTGCCACCTTGCCCCCACTGAAGATTCCTGGTTCTATACAAAGTTCTGTGCCTAGTATCTCAACTAGTATGTTTTCCTTGACCCACGACCTAGTACACCTACCATTTCTTCGTAACTTATTTCCCCGCTACGCCTTTCGCCTCGGATCCGGGGCAGTTAAGTCCTACACTCGCAGCGACATTGTTGCTTCTAGAATCGCCCAGGTTCGTGACGCAAATGGGTTTGAAGTGGCCCTCCCTCTGTGAGTCGCCGCTCTATTTCTGAGTCTTCCAAAAGGAAGGTACCAGAAGGGGTCCTGACCAGAGCTGGCAAGGCGGTCGAGTCTTCTGAGCCAAGTCCTGGTCCAGACCAGAAGAAGAGAAAGAAAGGCAAGGCCCTGCAGATGAATCCTGTGTTGCAGGTCCATTTGTATGCTCAGAATGTAAGCTTTTTTTTTTGCTAAAATGTAAGCTTCTCATTAAAGATCAACATATATTTTTTAGGGATATTTAAAGTAGACTCGAACTTTACAGATTACACATGCACGTGTGAGGTTTGTACCCATGATACCCCTAAACTTCGTAAATATGTGCCCAATATGCCCATTTTGTGACGGAAAACTTAACGACGTTAAGTTTAAGGAAGAATGCACCAATTATGAGTTTAGGGTACAATTAAACCCACATTATTCCTCAATTAAATGATATTATGAGTTGATTAATTAGTGTAAATTTTGTTGATTAGAGTACAAATAATAGCATTTAATTGAGGAATAATGTGAGTCTAAATATACCCTAAACTCATAATTGGTGTCTTCTTGCATAAACTTAACGTCGTCAAGTTTTCCGTCACAAAATGGGCATATTGGGCACATATTCACAAAGTTTAGGGGTACCATGTGAACAAACCTCACAAATGGGGTACCATGTGTAATCTGCCAAAGTTCAAGGGTACCGTGGGAAATATCCCTATTTTTTATGTTGTACTGAAATTTTTTTTTTTTTTTTCCGGTCACTTTCTATAAATATGACTGGGTTGTTTTTATGAATTTTGATATATGTTTGTGTATCTAATTAATCTTACCATATATTTTAATCTTATTCTCAAAATAAAATGTTTTCGCTCAAAATAATATGTGTAAACAAATCTTTTCGTCATATTTAATCTCATAATTTTTCAAAATATGTTTTTAATATCTTGGCGTGCATATATTAGACGAGTGAAAATAAGTGTCAGGACGAAAACGCTTCATCATTTTAAGGTAGTGTACAGTTTTCGTAAACGACAAGTTATATACATTTTAGGCCAATTGCATTGAATTAGATGGTTTTAAATTTTTTTTTTAACCGTAACCAATTTTTTCGTACGTACACTTTTTATTTGTCTTGTGCCTCCTAGTGAAAAATTTATGGGTCCTCCATTGTCAGTAAATAAACTGAAGAGAGAATATCAAATAAACTGAAAAGAGGATATCCTTATTGGGATCACAAATTCTATCAAAATGAAACGCTTCTGATAAGCTTATTGTAAAGTTTCATCTCGTTTGTACTTGATTATATAGTTTTTGTACCATTTTAGTAATAATTATTATTAATTGTAACTAAAAATTTTTAGTACCCCTAAAAGTGACTTTCGTATGTTTGTTTCAAGTTTTTGTACCCTTTTAACTACAATTTGTACTCTTGTTTCGCATTAATTTAGTGTAAGGTTAGTCTTACAGGAGAATTAGTGTATTGGGATATATATTTGTATGTGAATCATGTGAATCATGCGTGAGGGGTTGCTATCCTAATTCCTAATCCTAATTTAAAGGGAGGGACATTGCCAGATTTGTTAAATACGAGTTATAGCGACACTTCTTGTATGAATCATGCCTGAGGGGTTGCTTTCCGCGAGTTCTCGTTTGATTATTTTATTACGTTTAAATGATCAATTATTATTGAATTATAATCTTTGGTTAGAGGTCAATAATTTTTCCTTTTCGAAAGGTAAATAGATATTATAATGTTTTTATTTTGCACTTTAAGATTTGAACTGTAGCTAATGGTGTAAAAAAATAATCTTCCAAAACATATTCACATTTACGCATTTGGATTCAATGATTAAGCACAAAGTTGGATCACATCTTAAAAATGGAGGGGCAAAATGTAATTTATTATGATAACATAAGTAAAGGAAATTATATTGACGTTTTTCTTCAGCAAATTCAAAAAATTTAACAACCTTAACTTTAATTAAAAGAATAATAGTTAACAGGAATAATTTTAACTATCACTCGTTTTCCGAAAATAATTACGACTCAAAATAATCTCAACTATTGAAAAATCATTCCAATAATACATTCTTGCTAATTTTAACCGGCTTTGATTGATAAAAAAAGAAGTTGAAAATATTTTTAATTTTATTTAAATAATGAACAGAGAAAAGTGAAAGTTGCTTTCAATTTCTTTCTTTTTTAGAGCTCATTAAAATTGGGAAAGGTATATTAGTGAAATGAATTTTCAACAGTTGAGAGTATTTTCGAATTATTTTAAGTTGTGATTGTTTTCGTAAGATGTATGTTAATAAGTATTATTCCTCTTAAAGTTTTCAAAAACAAATACTAAATAATAAATAAAACATCCAGAATGTTAACCATTTTATGAATAAAAGAGAGTAATAATTTAATCCATCAATAGAAAAAAGGGGATTACTATTTTGGGGTGAATTTGAAAATTGGGAAACCTAATAGCGAGCAAGTAGTCTCCGTTAAGACGAATCTATCTGTCTTAGTTAAGACGGGTACGGTTATATATAATCCGTTTAGGCCCATTCATTTATTTTTATATATTTTATATATTTTTTTATTTTTTCAAAATTGTTTTTCAAGACCCAAATTTTTTTTTCTAACTCAAAAAAGGAAAAATACAAGTAAAAAAAAACTTTAAATGGTAACAATATTGATAAAAAAGGTAACATATTATATTATTATTGGTAACATATATTCAAATATAGAAAACATAATACATGTTGCGGATATAATTAATTATGTTTGGATCATAATATATATATTATGTTATCATTTATTAATGAATTGTTATCAGATTTTTGAGTATAAAATGCAAAATAATACAAATATGTTACATTAAACTGTCATATTTTTCATTTAATATTAAATTATTTGAAAAATATAAATACAATAACCAAAATATATTATACAATTATGATAACATAATACATAAATGTTATGACAATTTTTTGTGATAATATGTTACAAATATATTTTAAACAATTTTGGTAATCTATTGCAAAAATATTGGAATAAATTTTTGTTTTCTATATGTGACAATATGTCACTAATTTAATAAATATGTTAACCATTTTTGTTCACTTTGTTACCATTTTTAAGTAACCGTTTTTTCTTGTGTTTTCCCGCTTGTGTTTTATTTGCTATTTTTGCCGGCTTACTTAGTTCTTATTCCATAAATAATCTGAACTCGAATTAATTCACGAATAATCTCAACTATTGAAGTAACATTCCAATAATGTACTTTGACCAATTTTAACCTGCTTTAATCAATAAAAAAAGAAGCGAAAACGGTTTGAATTTTACTTAAAATAAGAGTGAGGCAAAGTTCGAGTCGATTTCACCATTTTTTTAACGTGTTAGAGTCGATTGAAATTGACCAAATTACATTATTGGAATGTTATTTCAATAGTTGAGATTATTCGTGGATTAATTCGAGTTCGGATTATTTATGGAATAAGAGGATCAGTTCGTATTATTCTTGGCAATTAATCCTTTGTTTTTATAAAAAGAAAAGTTATTATAATTGTGATAGTAATTATCGCTCAAATTTACATAGAAGACTAGAAAAGTTATTATAATTATCGCTCAAATTAGTAGCATGGAATCTAGTATACTAATTGTGTTATAAATTATACTTTGTACGTCGTATATAACCCTTATGTATATGAGTTTATCATTGATTCGATGAAATAATCTAAAATTTATATGAATTTTTACTACTCCGTACAAGCATTCATTTAGATTTACTATAGGATCTACGTATATATAAAAGGGAATTGTAAAAGATTTTCTATTTTTACATCTCTAATTTGACATTAAATGTGTGATGTAAAATTTAGATTTTTGTAAAGACTAATTCTTGTGTAAGACGGGACTTACAATAAGTTTATTGTAAGTCCTCTCACACAAGAGGTAGTTATTTATATTTTTACTTTATTTTTTTTTCTTTTCTTGATTTTTGTGCTTGTGACTTACAATAACTTATTGTAAGTACGGTCTTTCAGGAGAATTAATCTTTTGTAAATTGTGCCCTTAATGCATACTCCCTCCTCATCACTTTGTTTACACCCTTACTTTATGCGCGGTCTCCAATGTTGACGTTGGACCGTCTTTTTCGTTGTTTATACGTGACGTTTTTTTGTTGAAAATATAATTTTTGGAAAGATATTTATATAACGAATATGAATATTTTATTATTATACTTTCATTATTTATACGTTTTAAAATAATGACGGTCAAACTTTGAGAAGTTTGACTTCTAAAAAGAAAATGTGATAAACAAAGTGAAGAGGAGGGAGTACATACAGTGTACACCGATATAAAAATTCGAAGTAATGTGGAGTAAATCATTCTCACCATTGTAATGGTCAAATGATGTAACATGTAAGAGCAAGTGCAATAAAGAACTTAATATTAAGTTCTTCCTATGCCATATCATGTTTTATCAAACTCTAAATTTAAGAACTTTTTGCTACAATGGAAAAAAGATGAGTTTGTTCTTAAAAGACCCCACAATATTATTTTTTCTATCCAATAATTAATTTTTGTTTTTATTGAAAATAACAAGAACTTGGTTCTTAAATTAGAACTTAGTTCTTAATTTGAAGAACTCAATGCAGATAAAATTGCAGTTAAGAACTTTATTTTAAAGTTCTAATTGAATAACCCAAGAATAAATACTACCCATTGCACTTGCTCTAAGTAATCATTTATTATTCGAAAAACACACATACTAAATTAAGACAAACAGATCATTAAAAAGTTCTCAAAATTTACCGATATAATGATAAAATGTAATTACTGATCATGCAACAAACCCATCTAACGAGAATGAAAATATAAAAAATACACTAATGAACTCGATAAGAACAAGTTACTCCGTATATTTTTTGAATTTACTTTACACTGAGTAAGTCTCTTATAAAACTGTCTCGTAAGAGGTCTCACGATTATCTTACAAAAATATAAAAACAATAATATAATATAAAAAATATAAAAAATTAAAAACAATCTTGTCAATTCATGAAGCGCAGAGAAAAGTAGTGAAAATGGCGGGAACAAGCGACGAAGAAATGGACAAACTTCTCTCGCTCGCCGATCAAATTTCCGACGATTTCATCGCCGGAATCAACGAAATTGAAACCCTAAAATTAAAGAACAATGCCGAAATCAGCAATAGACAATCGATTGAACTTAAATTCTCCGTTCTCAAGCAAGAGAACGACCGATTGAAGATTCAACAACTCGAAACCCTAAATAATCTATTTCTTCAGCTGCAACAATGCGGCGATTCGTCGAGTTTGAAAGAGGAATTGAGGAGATTAAACGAGGATATTGTTAAAAAAGAGGAAGATCATCGGAATTTCGTGGAGTTGATGCGGAGAAATCATGATGAAAAAGTTAGGGTTTTGGAAGGAGAAATTGAGGAGATTTTGAGGCGAAAGAGAGATGAATTGAAGGCATTAAACGGAGAATTATCGAAAAAAGATGACGATTGTAGGAATTTGATTGAATCGACGAGAAAATCACAGCAGAAGAAAGTTAGGGATTTAGGAGCGAAGATTGAAGAGATTTCGGCTCAAAAGAGGGAAGACGAAGCGACCATATATCAGCTGCATCACGAATTGATATCGACACGAAAGAAATTAAAGGAAATCGAAGCGAAATTCAAGGAGGAAGTCGACGATTTGAAGGACTGTTTGTATGTAGAACAACAGGAGAAGGAGGAATTGAGCAAGAAAGTTAGGGATTTGGAGAAAGAGTTGCTGATTTCGAGGACAAAATTTGCTGATCAACATGTTTCGACTTCTGATAAACAGTTGGAGATGATGAAGCAGAAGATGATGAAGTTGAGACGAGAGAACGAGGTGCTCAGACGACGACAGGTGAACAATGTCGACAACGAGTGTTAGTTCAGATCGAAAATGTCGAGCGATTAGTGAGTACTGGAGTCGTGCATTTTACTTATTCTCGTCCTCACATTTGCTTTCGATGTTTGTTCACATTGATGTAACGTTCGAAAATTGTTATTGGTAACCTTTTTAATTTTTAAATATCTTCGTCGAAGTCTGGAACTGTAGACATATCGATATTACTTTTGAGTACGAAGATTCGTGCGAGATTGTACTGGTAATAAAACCCGAAGTGGAGCTTTCTCAAGCTCGGCACCGCTGAATTCCTAGCGTCACCGGTGTCGATGGCATTGTCGACAACGGGTGGATTTTCGAGGTCGCGGTGGGCAGCTCTCTTCTGTTTGTCCTTCTTATAAGTGCACAGTATCCACACTATAAGAGCAATAACAAAAAGGGTAAAAGCTACTATCATTTTAATAATAGTTGGATGCTCGCCAAATCTCAAAAAATCCGGAGGTTATTTGTATTCCTCGAAAACCGCCAATTTAATGAATAATTACCAATATTACAATCTTCCATTTCAAATAAATTCAATGATGACAATTTTATGATGGTTTTTGAAGAATTGTTCGATTGAATTTATACACTAGTCTTTTATATTCAAATTTAAATTTGTTGGTTTGACGTGAAACTTGTACTGCTTCGACAAACATCCTTTCCAATCTGTTTACGGTGGTTTGATTAAAAAAGTGCGACAGAGTATTAAGATTTGTGGAGGTTGAAGGTAGTGGCTGAGGGAACCCATATGTATACGATGGAACATATTGTGTTAATTGTCGGATTCAATGCTAATTTCTATCTCTTGTTTCAGTTCAGTTGTTCGTCGTAACTGCCAGCTACTCAGCTGAATCACTGATATAGGTCTGGTTCGATTTGTACACGTCTGGTTATGTTCATACTGAGCTGCGTCGCCTGGTATGATGTTCGGTTCCAGCGACAACCGATAACAGCTGGTCATGCTGCCTACTGAGCTTCCTTCGTGCAGTCCTCGCAGCTGACGACTGATGATTTCTTGCACACTTTTTGTTTACAACCTGTATGTTCAATTTGATTGATAGTTTGATACCTTAATCGAGGAACTCATGTAACTATTGACTGGCATTGAGATGGAGATAACTTTTCCACAAGCATTCTACCAAGTAAAAACTCTAAAAGCACGACTCCCAAGGAAACTCGTAAGTCTTAAGACTCTTTTGGGTTATTGCTTCCACGACGACTCAAAGTTTCACGTCTATGAATTAATGAAGAATGGTTGTTTAGAAGATCAATTGCACGGTAATATTATACTCCGAAACTCTTTTGGGTCGCCAAGAAAACTTTGAGTCGCAGTGGAAGCAATAACCATTCTCCATTAATTTGTAACTCTTTTCAAAATCAAAAGTTCAAACAAATAGAGTGGTGTGGCAATCCTCGGACCCACTAAGATTAACCTCAAGGTGAAAAACTTTTTCGATAAGGACGCCTAACCGGAGCTCGAGCTCTTGTTCCGAACAAATGTCTAGATATAGCTGATTTATGATTTTATGTCATACTATTGTTTATGACTGCAATGGATGAGAATCAATTAATGATTCATTAAATCTTAAAAAAAATCAGCAGATCTGAAAGTTGTCGTATCAACTGCGTCGTCGACAAATGGTCTTGTTCAATGAATAGTCACGCCTTTCCTAATTCAAACAGTCCGATACATAACAGTATAACACATAGACATAAGCACCATATTCTTTTTTAAAGGAAATAATTAAACTCGGAGCAATCTCATTTATAAAGTTACTATCGCGGTACCAAAATTTAAGTAAACTAAAAATTAAATCTCACAAAATTGGATACTTCTTCATTACTCGTCAGTCGTCACCAAACATTACACCAGCCATAGGCACCTCCACCTTAAAATCATCCCCGTCGTTGTCCTTAACGTCTTTCATAGCTGAGTCTCCTCGTCTATGATTAGCGTTAAGATCATCAACACCGTCATCATCCATTGCATCTCCTGAAGCTGATACTTTGTTGGCCTTTCTTCGCCTCTTCTTCTCCGCTCTATTCAATCTCGGGTTAAACATACCTTCTGCAGTATACAGATTCTCATTTTGCTTTCGAGTAGGATTTTTTGCTTTCCGCTCAACTGTTTCCTCCTCTGCTGCGGCCTCCATGGGCTCGTCGCCACCACCATCGCCCATTTCATTGTGTGTGTCATTTACTGTTGGATCTCGTGGGTCTCCCTGTCATTAAATAGGAAATTATTTGACGTGTCTTGAAAGACAACAGAAATTCGCACAACTTCTATTTCAAAACCATGGATGATTCAGTTTTTTACCGAATTTTCGACGCACAAAAATCAATTAAAAGGTAAGGGGCCCATTTACATACCATCTTAAAATGATAAAAGTTGACTGAATCGAAGGCAATAAACAGAATATGCAGAGCATAGACGAGAGAATGACTCACCTCAAGCATTTGTTCGTCAAAATTGATTGAGCAATTTTGAGGAGCCTCAAAAGAGCTGAAATCATCAACCGACTTCAAGCTTCCGATAAATGACGACTCAGTGCCATAAACCTCGTCTATGTTGAACTCCTTCCCGAGTGCTGTAACAATTTTAGCCTCTTCAGATTCGGGAACTTCTCCTTGGTTCCTAGATGGAGGCATGGTGTAGAAGGGAATTTTACCTAAAAAAAAAAAAAAAAAAAAAAAAAAAATCCATTATTTGCGATTAGATTCAAGAATGAACGGTTCGACAGATTTATATGTTCGGTAACTCTACGCCTCTATGTACCCTCGTTCCAGTCATGAAGAACTATTTTTGCGGCTGCTTCGACGTCCACGATGCCACCTTTCTTGAGTTTTCCCCTAGCTGTGGCTACCTTGTACAAGAAGTCGTCTACAGTATCGAAGTTTGTGATCTTGAATATCTTGGTTAGTACTTCGGCTGGGCAAAGCTTGAAAATTTCCTTCACTATGTAAAGTAACAGACCATCAATGGACGTGATAAATAAGAACTTCGTAAAATAAAAGCAACCGAAGAAACTACTGAAACAAGGAGGACCTTTAAGCACCAGTATGTGCTACATGACTACGTCTATGGCATTAATTCAAGGCCACGACAGCAAAATACAAGGGCATTTGAACGCTTTGAGTGTTTAACCACATTTGAAGCGATACAAGATAGGTGGAAATACTGAGTTTTATACTATTTTCTACGTCCTTGAGAATACCAAAGCCAAAGTATGTACAATAACGAGTAAATTTCCGTTTACTAACAACAAGAGAACGAAAACTAAAACCATAATATAACGGATGAAACGCCGAAGTATAAAGAAGTATAAAAACAGCGAAGTTTGTCTGACATAAAAGCAGGGTGAAGGTTACCTGGTCCAACCGGGTCTTCAAGCTTTTCAATCCGTTTGCAATTACGGAGTGCGATGGCTGCATCACTCTGTCCAGACTTAAGCATCACAACCCCAGGACAGTCCAGCAACTTGACACTCTTATCGAGCTGAACTTCTTGAACTGACCTCGTCAAACCAGGCGTGGCACCAACATTGACGACATGGCATCTCTTCAAACTATTGATAAGACTACTTTTCCCCACGTTCGGAAGTCCCACAATACCCACTGTGATTGACTTTTTTATCTGCGGATTTCAATATTACGAAATTCAATAAGCTAACTGCACTTCGGAAAAGTCTTAATCTCCACTAAGAAAGTGAAAGATGAGTTTCCCCTAGGCATAAAATGTGACAACTTTAGGCTGATCGTGACCCCTAATGAGTTTCGGATGACCATTATTAAGATGTTATTAAAATGGTCAAGTTTTAGTTGGTGATGGTCACCATTAGCCGTATTTCATTGCCAAAGCAGAAGCAGGTCTAATAATTTGTTGGCTCCGTAATATGTTACCTCATGACTTCTTGAGTAATTCTTCAACAACTTAATTAAAGTATCGGCTCCAAGACAATCGCTCGTTTGTAAAAGACTACTCGGTTTCGAAGATTTTGAGGATTTCCACGACAAATTTGACCTTTGCTCTTGAGTGCTGCACTTAAAGGCAACGGCTGGTAATTCTTCTCTAAGATATTTAAGCCACTTTTCCGCTGCCTCGCGTGGTACAAGATCTGATAAGCGCATAATAGACACGAAATATAGTAAGAACTAGCTTATTTCATAATTCATATTGATTAAATATACGCATATAAGTATAAAATACTCTGTATTCAGCAAAATCAAAAGCAACTTGAACCACCGCAACTTATATAATGTCAATAATAAAACAGCTCCCGAAATAATATCAGCTCTAACGAATTCATCCAACAATCGATATCTCGTTTTAATGTCTTGATAAATCAAGGGCAGTGATTTTAGGCTTCAAGTAGAATTGAAAATCTACAAAGCATACAGTGAAGAAAGAAAAAAATATGAAATGTTTACCAATTTTATTTAGTAGTAAAACAATCTTCTTATTTGGGCCCGAGTTCAGCACCATTTTCTCCATATCAACGCATCGTGTGCCAAGGGGATCACGAGCATCAAGAACCTCGACTATCACGTCAGATAAATCAATGACTTTGACTAGCTCCTTGTAGAAAACCTTGTCAGAATTGTCTGCGACAAGAAGGGGAGTAAGAAACTACTCGAAAAATATAAAAATAAACAAAGATGTTCATTAAACTCAAAGAACCTCCTAAATTTCGGACGATTCTTATACCTTTGTTCTTCACGAATTCCTTAAATTCATCAACTTTCCCTTTGGAAGACTGGTCCTCCATAGTAGCATTGTTTCCCTCCTCAAGATGTTCAAGCTTTCTTTTCTTCGCCTACAAATATTTTGGACGCAAAATTAAATAACATAACTGCCGTCTAAAAGTAATAAAATACTAAAATAGTGTACGCTACATGATCATTTACTAGCGGCCATAGCAGGAGCAACAAGCTTTGCTATCACGTTCAATTAATATCAAAATTGTCTGAATAATTCATCGATTGCAAAAAAACAATGATCCTCAACAAATAAGGACCCCAAAAGAAGGTTACAGTGACATAGTTTTGGGTACACACGGACATGTACCATGTTTTGTGTATACTCCTTCTTATGCGACATCATTGAACCCCGACTCATGAACCCGTTTATGAAATGACATACTCCATATAGCATCAGTACGTGCATGCCGTGGGTCAGTTGTACAGCGTATAAGATATCATTTGACTTTTTCTCCCTACTAAAAGCAATTAAGGCATACATGAAACCTCAAGCAAAAACATATACATATACACCACATTCGATGGAAAAGACGAGAAAACTAACTAGCAACCACATACCATTAAATCAGCTCGAGTTATTCTATAAGTAAGACATAAATGATAATACTGCAAATTCATAGTAGCCTAGTAGGCCAAGTACTTATTCCACAGAATTTTATATCTCGAAAATTCAAAAAAAAATTAGTTCCAACAATATACTCCTTCCGTCCCAGTGAATTGTTTATATTCTTTGATTTTTTTTATTTTTTTTTGTGAGGGGATTTGGGAGAAGCGTAAACAAATGACTAACAGTACAAAGGTCGCAACTTTCAACGAAATGCGTATTTCTCGACTTTTTTGAGCTGAACTGCACTAGTCTGATCAAACCTAAACTTAAGATTAACATCATATTGGAGAAGAGATGAAATTATTTGAACTGAGCTTAAGCTAAACTTAAAAAAAATGAACAATATAACCACAAACCAACATCAAAATCATACAAATATGTACAAAGATCACAACTTTACAACAATTAAAATTCAAAATTTTACAAAAACACAAAAAGATGAACCAAAAAAAAAACATACCCTTTCAATCTGTTGGGATTTCCTCTTCTCTTTTTCCTCCAGAAATCGACCACGTTGAGCCCGAAGATCATCGACATCTTCTTTCAAAGGGTCATCATTATTAGGGTTCTTCTCAACTTTCTTTCTAGTATCATTCAACACATGTTTTTTAGCTTCTTTTGCTTTCTTCAAATGGTGTTCTTTCACTTTCTTTATAATCCTGCTTTTCTGCTTCAATGTAACCTTTTTGCTCTTGCTCTCTACATAATCAAATCAAATACAATTGAAATTAAAACTTAAATTTGAAATTGAAATTAAATTGATGATAATGAGAATTGGTTCTTACTTTTGCCTTTCATACCCATCTTTCAAAAGGGTTTTTGTTCAATTTGTGAGTGCAGATGGAAGATTACAGAGGTTCAGGATTTTTTTTATGAGGAGACAACAGAACAAAGAGGGGTTAGGGTTTATGAATTATCAATTCTTCGCCTTTCGGTCCAAGGAATGGATTTTCACCTTTCGGTTCGACCGACTTTTCGGTCCGACCGGACCATAATAGAGGGACCAAAACCCAGGGCTGTCAAAATTTGACCCGACCCGTTAAACCGCACGAAACCGATCTGAAAATGACCCAAAATAAACCTTTTTTTTTATCCGAAGCCAAAATCGACCCGAACTCCAAAACGACCCGAATAAAATGGGTCAAAATCCGACCCGTAGCGAGTTACCCAGTTAAGTCAAAAAATTTACGTTCGAAGATAGAAAATGTCAATACCAATTTTTTTACATAAAACTTCTTACTTTAAATCAATTTTAAATATTTCACACCTACTAAACTATTCATAATTAATCATTTTCACTTAAAATTTAAATAATTATATAAACAATCCTAGGAATGATGTTTGTTAGTTGCATTGAACGTTATGAATGAAATCTTGAATCACTCTTTACTAAATTTTGAAACAAAAATGCATGTGGAGACTGGAGAATAAGTGAAAAAAATGTGGAAAAAAAAATATGATATATATAAACCGATAATTTGAGGTAACATTTTAGAATTTAGAGACATAACTTGGACTCTACAAATATGGATCAAAATCTTGTTATATTTTATTGTAATACTTTGTAATTTAAAATCTTTAATATTCACGTCAACCACTCATAATTAATATGTTATATGTAAATATTGACTTAATAATTACAAGTCTATATACTTATTTTGAAATATTATCAATTTTTAACTTGTAATGCAAAATTATTATTTTATTTTTTATATTATATCATCAATTAAAGTATTTTTTTCTTAGAAAAACTAAACCGTTATACAAAAAAAAAAAATATCGACAAAGGGGCGTTCATAACCTGTATTTTGACCCTAACCCGACTTGGAACCCGTATACACCCGACGTGTATATTACCCGAACCCGAATACACCCGACCCGTACATTACCCGATTTATGGTTATCCGAACCCGAAACTCGCCCGACCGACCTGTTTGCCAGGTCAACCAAAACCGTTTTTAAATATTTCGTTTCAATCCTCGTCCCACCCTTTGTAGAGATTGGAGCAATTGATTCTTATTCTCGAGTTTGCCACCAAAACTTTTTTATTAATTTCATCTACTGCATTATAATTGTAACAACCTAGTTTTTCGTGACTTTAATTAAACTAAGGCGGAAATATTAATTAAGTCTATATATTACAAACCAGCTGTTATCGTATTAAAACTCTATATACATAGTACGAGTTTTAAGATAAAACAGAGTATATGTTCGGTTACAAATCTCTCAAAAACAACAGAGCGCAAAATAAGGTAAACCGTTCCCCGCATGATTAACGTTAGTCTCGGGGTACCTGCATTAATTATCATTTTCTCGCATCACTCTTTCGACACATGCAATTCTAACATATGCAATATATAAAATAAATAAGTAAAAACACATTGCAGGTAGGCAAGCAAAAACACATAAGGAAATCATGATGATTCAAACACGAGTATACATCCAATCACATAACGTACAACACTCATAAATAATCATTCTCAATAAGTAGTATTTCAACACTCAGGAAACCAAGTCATTCAGACAATAATCAATCAAAACAAGGAAATGCATTCATCATACGTTGACTAATGAGTCTTCGTTAGTAAGGCGGAATCATGCAGACCTTATAAGCGTCCGCGCAATAGCGATCAGGGCCAAACAGAGTGGACGTGTCTGACAGGCTAAAGATATCTAAGGTAATAAGGATGGCTACATCCCTTGTCTAATGTATGCATACACTACCTATCGAGGATCATACGTATTCGCTATTCAAAAGGTATCACCGACGAAAAAGTTCGACTATCACCAGAGACGGGTACCCCCGCATGGGGCTGGCTTTTCCAATTACCATCTATGGGCCCACGGAAATATCAAGTATGCCCCATCCCTGAGGTTGATACCCCGTGTCAAATAGCAATCTTAAGATCGTTAAATAGCCTTGGGCAACTCTGGGAGGGAGCCCAAGTCCCCATAGACAGCTACCTCATTAACTTCGAATTCAAGAGTCGCAACATGGTGAACAATCCAAGTATTTTATTCAAGTACTTCATTTTCTCAATTTCTTATTTTCTCATTCGTTCAAAATAGGTGACAATTCTGAGACTTAATAATATCGTCGAACTTTGTATAATGAAATTTTAGTTCTAGCAGTTCTTTAGGTAAGCAGAACACATAGAAAAACTTAAATATTTATTTCGAGTCCGTTCGTAAATTTTAAATATTTTCACTATTCATTATTTTACTATTCATCCTTTTACTATTCATCATTTTACTATTCATTATTTTGTACGTATTTTTATACGTATTCTTATTTTCGTATTTCGTATATATACGTATTTTTATACGTATGCGTATTCTTATACTTCGTATTTATACGTATGCGTATTCTTATACTTCGTAATTATACGTATTTTTATACGTTGTATTTTTATACTTTATACTTCTACGTATTTTATACTTATACGTATTTTTATACTTAAGATATTCTACTTAGGTACAAAATCAACTTTTATTTTCTAAGTACAAAATCCTAGTTTCAAAGTCGTTAAGTTCGTTTTGTATTTAGTGATTTGAAATATCATTTTAAAAGCGAAACTCGGTTAAGTTTAGTCATATACTTAACTAAAATTTTAACGGTTTCCATTTTTAGCGAGGTTGTCGTAGTTCATTTTAAATAGTCTGTATGTCCACATCCAAATTTAAACAAAGGTAGTAACACTCGAATTTGTTCATTTTAATACATGTAACCTTTATTTTTATCGGTTTCGTTGATTCTTTTTATTAACGATTTATTATACAATCTAATATAATCCTAATTACTATTCAACTTTAGTGACTAAGTGATAAATTCATTTTGATCAAAATTGAACCATTTTAATTAGAAAACCGTGGCACCCTTTTATACTTAGCTATTTATTTCTTTTTTTGTTTTTATTAATAAATCATTACTTTAACTAATTAAATTACCTAAGTGATAAAAATAAAAAGTGACAATTTCATTTTAGGTCTAAAATAAACCCTAAAACCGTGTACTATATTGTACTTGTACAATTTATTTTCGTTTTCTAATTTATCTGTTTTTGACTTAAAGTTTTTATATACTAATTATTTAGATTACACTAAAGTGATTTAAACTAAAATGTAAATTTCACTAAATATGTTATTATATTTATGAATAGTGTTTTTACTCAGTTTAAATTTCTAACTTTTATATTTTAGAGATTTAGCTTATTTAACTTATATATTTAGTATTGTAATTATTTATTTGTGAACTAAAACAACAATTTAACAAAACTTATAAAAATCATAAATCAAAACTAACTTAAAATGAAGAACACTTATGATTTTCTCAAGAACACTTTTAACTCAAATTTTTATTTTATCATTTAAATTTCTCAAATTTTACTAGTAAGTATATTTAACCTAAGCTAACATAATATGTTATTTACAAAAATTAAAACTAAAAATTGGTCCAAATAAGTGAGTAAAACCGTGGCCCTCTATATTGTTTTCATAAGTTTTATTTTTGATTTTTATACTACTAATTCTATATCTAATTTCCTTTATATTACAAGTGTATTTAACATAGGTGAAATTCATATAAAAGCATCAACAAATAATAGTAATTCATTTCACACACATAACATTTAATAACAAAATAAACATAAGGAGATGAACATCAACATGTGAACAACATTTTTAGTACTCATTTATTTAAGTCTTTTAAACATATGATTAACAAAAATTAAAACGAAAAATTAAATGAAATAAAGGGGTAATGCCGTGGGTTCTTGTAGGTGAGCAACAATTTTAATTTTCGATTTTTATCTTCTAATTTATCATGCAATGTTTATGTGATATAAGAAATCATGCATGCAAATCAAAACATCAATTAGGAAAATAACATGTAAACATTTAGGTTTAATACTTAGCAATTATAGTGTGCGAGAGCACCTTAAATTAAATGATTATCGTCGAGGATCTAAAATAAATTTTAGATCGGAAATGTCTTCACCCAAAAACACCCATGATCTTCACTCATAAAACCCATGAAAGTTGTCTTCAAAAACCCATCTATGAACTATGAACACTTAGGAATTATTAAGAGAATATTATAGGTTTTTATTTACTTGGTTTTTGGTAAGAAAATGAAAGAAAATGAAAGAAAACAAATGAGAGGAAATGAAGGACAATGCTACGGCTGAAATGAGAAGCCAAAGGGTTGATTTGGTCTTATGAAACTTGTGCTCAAGTTGTAAGGATTAGATATTAGGTAAAGTACTTTAATTAAATAAAGTTTAATTAAAAGAAATTAAAAGCAATCATCATTTTCTTGCACACATAAGTCCATGTTACTATTTGGCTAAGAGTTTGTCCCCCTGATATTTTAAAAAGTTTCGTTTTTCGAAAAACGCGTTACGAAATAAATCGGGTAAGAAAGACGGTAAAAGTTAAAGTGTGCGCGTTTGACGATTTTTCGAAATATCTCTACTTTAGAATTTTAAGACTAAAATATTTTATTTACTATTGAGGAAAATATTTAAAAGTTAAGGAAGTCGATAAATTTTCAAAACAAAAGTTTTCGCTAAAAGTGATTTTAAACGAGCGCAAGAAATATAATTACTATAGAGATTTAATTATACTATTAAATTTTATTTTATTTGAGATATACATTTTTAAAATGATTTTATGAAATAAAGTAAGTGTTTGTGTGGAAAATGAAATGGTAGTACTGTATTTGTGTATTTAGTATTTTAGAATGTATAAACATTAAATTTAATAAGGCTAAAACTCTAAAAGTGATGATGAATAAAAATAGGTGTGTAAGTAATAGATGCAAGTGTGTAAGAAAATAGGGTGGCTTGATTAAGAAAGTAGGAAGAGACTAAACTTGGTCATGGTGACCATAGATAGGTCGGCCACTTTGAAATAAATAGGGCTCGATTTTCGTATTTGAAATTTTCGATTTGCGCGCACGCGAAAAGTCTCGAAATAAAAGATATGATCTTAAAATAATGTTTCGACGTAAGATCGAAAATAAAAATGAAAATAAACTTCGAAAGGAGACTAAAACAAAAATTGGGTTTAAAATCCTCGAAACTTTGAATAAAAATTTATTTGGTTGAAATACTTATTTTTTTTGTTGACTGTTATCGATTTAAATAACTATAATCAAACGTCAAAAAGTTTATCAGTTTAAAATAAGTGTGGCTCATTATTTCGATATTTAGCGAAAGTGTTAGTTAAATAAAATCGAAATAGTAATTTGTGAGGTCCCAGGCTCACAAATCCTACCTGGACCCAATTTCCCCACTTGGCCACCGCAGCCCCCGTCGGGGGTGGCTTACATGGTACATGTGGTGGTGCGGGAATGCATGTGCCCGGGGGGACTCAACCCCCTCGTCATCAAAAAAGAAATAGTAATTTGTTATTAATATAATATGATTTATAAAAATGATTAATAATAAAAGGTTTGATGTGTAAGTTTGCTTTACAAAATGTTAAGAAGAAAAATGGAAGAGGATAAGGTGGCTTGACTTTGATTTGCGTGTTTGAAATCGTTGACTTGAATTTCAAAGACGGGAAAATATAAGGGTCCATTTTTATTCGAAAATCAAAAATGTTCGAAATTGAATTTTATGAATAAAAGGTTTTACTTTTATTTTTGTGAATAGTAAACATGACTTAACTATTTTGAAATCTGAAAGCGATAATAGTTTTGTGATGATTTTTATAAAATTTTGAAATGTGTTTCTTTTTGAATTCTAAAGATAATACAACATACTTTATTTTTCAAAAATTTTAAATTAGGACTTAAGAAATTTATTATTATTTGGCGAAAAAAATTAAGTCGCATTTTTATTATAATGAAAAAGGATGAATTTAATTTAAGGAATTAAATTCTTTTATAAAATTGTGTTACAAAAACACGGGGTGTTACAATAATGTTTTTAAATTAGTGATAAAATAAAAGTTCTTAAATATTGAGATTGGTGAAATGTGACGTAAAATGTGAAAAACTTTATGTAAAGTTCTTCAATATAATAACTATTAGCTCTTACGGTTTTCGGTTTCGTTTTGTTCTTCAACAGAATTTTTTCGTTCGGACATATTTGGACCGACAAAACTGTGTCAAAGCTGATTCTACACCTTGGTAATACTCCGTATAAGATTTTATACAAAATTGTGTTAGATTTGACTTATTTGTAGTCCTTATATAGTTACATGATCGATTAAATATAAAAAGATACTCATAGATGAATGTTAAAAGACTTTTATCTGACTGGTTTGGAATCAGTTTTGAACTACCAATATTTAACCGAATTACAATATGCCGCCGCAAGAAACATTCGATACCGCCGCAATATTGTGTGAAGTACCGAGTATACCCCTCCTCTAATTACATTCATCCCCTAATTAATTAACCCCTTAATTAACCTGCATATAATTAACCCCTTAACCCATGTATTAACCCCTCCCCTAATTCATTCATTCATCTTCTTCATTATACTTCTGCCATTTTTGTTTCAAAAAAATTGCCCTCTTAACCCATCTTTTTCATTCAACTTAAGAACATCAAAATCAACTAAAATCGTCATTGAACATTCAAGAACATCAAATTCAAGCTAAACCTAACATTATCAAATGGACAATTCGAAGTAAGTTTTTTTTTTCTTTTTTTTTGAATTCGTTTTTTTTTAAAAAATTTGCATTTAAATTGTTTTAAAAAGTCGATTTTTGTTGTTGTAAATTGTAATCGGTTTTCCCCTTCCCTAATTTGAATCCCCTTACAATGGTTTTTATTTTCAAGAACAACAATGTCGATTTTGAATTGGGAAAAGAAAAAAAAAAAAAAAAAAACTGAAAAATTCTGGGTTCCATTCGAGTGATTTACACTAATGGATTATACCCATTCGAGTTTTTCACTCGAATGAGCAATTGATTCGAGTGAAAAACTCGAATGGACATGATCCATTCGAGTGATTTACACTAATGGATTATACCCATTCGAGTTTTTCACTCGAATGGGAACCGTCTATTTTATTTTATTTTATTTTATTTTGGATTATATTTTGTTGATTTTTATTTGTTTTAATTTAATTATATGTTTATATTTATTTTAAATTTTGACATTATATGTTTATACTTTTTGGTTTTAATTTAATTATATCTTTTATTTATTTGAAATTGTTTACTCCTAATTTTCTAATTTATCTTTGAATTTGTATAAATGTAGGTCTCGAAATAATTTGAAGAAAACTAGAATTATATTGAAGCCAGCTTCAACCGGTCCTAGTTTTGAGTGTTCACAAACGGCGCCTAATGTCGGTTCCTCAAATCCCGGTATTGTTCAGTTAAGTCAAGCAGAGTACGACCGTAATTTTGGTTTAATGGATGATGTTGAGGAAGATGAGGAAAATGCTGATCATCTGGCGGCTGAAGGTGACGAGAATGTCAACGAGGAAGACGAGGAGGATGTTGACGATGACGAGGGTGTAATTAAGATTCCTTCGAAGCGTGGGCACGGAGGGAAGTCGCTTAGAGGTGTTTCGTCTTCTTCGAGTACGACGTCGGTTGTAAAATCCGGTAGGAAGAAGTCTGATGAGTGGAGGGTGAAGGTTCCGGAGGCAGGTGGCCCTCAAGTTGGAGATTTGATTCCCAGTTTTGGTGCTCACGTAGCTAAAGCCTTATGGGCTAATCCTGACGCGCGGGGGGTTTTAACTCCCAAAACTCGTGAGAAAGTTATTGGTATGTTGAAGCATTGGGAATTACCGAGGGAGGCGATGACGTTAGTTAAAAAGTCGACCTTGTCGCATTTGGTGGAATGTATGCATCCGCACTTGGATATGGCGTTGTTGACTGCTTTTGTTGAGAGGTGGCAACCTGATACGAACACATTCCACATGCCTTTTGGTGAGATGACCATTACTTTACATGACGTCGCGGAAATTTTGAGAATCCCGATTGAAGGTCTTGGTTGTCGTATTAGTAGGGAGGAGATGGAGGAGATTGATATTTTTGTGGAGGAGCTTTTTTTGTTGTCGGAAGGTGAGTTGAAGGATGGGTCGTTTGCCTATCAAGGTAAGGCCATATATTCCGGCGGTGGTTTGTTGTCGGAGGGTGTAGTGAAGAAGTTAGAAGAGAAGAAGGATGCGGCTGAGTTGAATGCTCAAGGGTGGTTGTTGGTTTTGCTTGGGTCGACTTTATTTTCCGATAAGACGGGAAATAGAGTTAAGGCGAGCATGTTGCCTCTCCTGAAAGAGGTAGATGATATTAGTGGGTACGCTTGGGGAGTCGGTACGCTTGCTTTTCTGTATAGGCAGTTGGGGATTGGTTCTCGTCTTGGTTGTGCCCAAATATGCGGTTGTTTGACTGTGTTGCAGTGTTGGATATATGAGCATTTTCAGTGTTTTCGACCGCACCCGATGTTTGACCATTCGGTTCCTACAGGGTCAGCGCGTTCGATGTTGTGGCAACCACGTAGTACGAAGAAAGATGTCAATCGGCTGAAGTTCATTCGTAGGAAACTGGATGAGATGGATCCGAGCTTAGTTACGTGGTTGCCGTACTACAGTTTCCCGGGGCATGAGCATCCAAATTCTCTCTACACCGGATTCATTCGTTTTCTTGATGTTGTTGAGCCTTATCATCCGGAGCGGTCTCTGAGGCAGTTTGGATATGTTCAGATTATTCCACGATCTATCTCAACACCTGATTACCATTGTCTTCCCACTTTGGCGAAGTCGTACGTTGTCAAATATAGTGACTCGGTGGATGATTCTTGGGTGTCTGTTGGAGATCATTGTATTAGGGTCCAGAAGCGGTCGAGGCCCGCCAATCCATGCTATGCTGTTGATGGGAGGTATTTAGAGTGGTACCGGCTGCGTACACATCCTTTGATTGTAGACCCCTCAACGTTGACTGAGTCTATGCACGTTGATCGTGGTTTGAACGAGTCGGAGGTACTTTGTTATTTAAATTTCTTTTACTTTGTTATTTTTAATTTGTTTCATTTATAAATTTATTATTTTACTGTATTAATAAAAAATATTTTGGTTTTACAGCTGTTGCAGCGCACGATTGCTGCCTTGGGGAATGTGTACTTCAATCCTCCTGAAGAAGAGACCGCGAATTGTGTGCAATTTTATAGGGAGATTCTCCCTCATTATGAGCCGTACCTTAAGTGTTTCGGACGTGGTGGGTTGTCGGATCAGCGTCGAGGAGGTCGAGGAGGTCGTGGAGGTCGTGGAGGTCGACACGACGGTGCGTCTGGATCTGGACATTAGTTATTTTGTTATTTGTCAGCTAAACATTTGACCTTTATTTCGTTGTTGTTGTTTTGGATTTTATTTGTTTAGATAAGACGGTTTATTGATTTTAGTTTGTGTTTAATGTTTTTCAATGCAGCACGTTTTTTAAGGAACGTATTTTAATGAAACACACTTTTTTTTTTGAAGCACGTACTTTTATGATGCGCTTCTTTTCATGAAGCACCTTTTCTAATGAAGAACGTCTTTTAATGAAGCACGCCTTCTAATGAGGCACGCCTTTTAATGAGGCACGTCTTTTAATGAAGCACGCCTTTTTATTTAAGGCACGACTTTATTTGTAAGGCACGCCTTTATATGTAAGTCTCGCTCAAGTACTGTACCATCAAAGGGTTTGACTCCTTTTTAATACGATTCCAACTAGATCTGTACGCTTCTTCCTATTCCATGTTCACCAATCTCCTCCACTTATAATCAACAAATCGTTGTCCCCGAAGTCCGTCATCGAATACTTTCTTTGCTTTATTCTCCACGGCAGTGTTAATATGCCAAACACAAAGCAAATGCGGAACGGTAGGGAAAACGACACTCAAGGCAGCCATCAAACTCAGCTCTCGATCAGTCACAAAAGCAGTTGGACTAACTTCCGGACCCAAAACTTCTCGAAGCATCTCCAACAACCAAACATAACTCTCGGTCTTCTCGTTACTCATCATCGCCCAAGCAATTAGAAATGATTTACCAACAGGAGTAACTCCAACAATTTCAACGACAGCATATTCATAAGCATTGGTTTTATAGGTCGAGTCAATGCCTATAACATAATAATAAGCCTTAAATAGCTTCAGTGCCACAGGATGGACCATAAACACACGAGACAAGGTTTCATCCTCGCCCTCGCCCTCGACGTCGTAAAAATAAAGATACCGATTCAAATCCGCTAAATGGGCCATCTGATGCACATGAGTTCGACCACCCATCTCTTCCAATCTAACCTTAGCAACAACCGAATCAAATTGTCGTTTATTGGGTTGAGGTTGATCGGGGTACTTCTCCTTAAATCCAAGTCTAATATTCGCCGTTTTCACTTCGGAAACTACGTTCACTCGCACATAATCTATCTGCTCATCCGAAAAAGAAGTCATTTGACGATGACCCTCAACAAACTTCACCATCTCGTGGTTATGAAAACCATACATGGGAATCACCGCGAATGTTCCATCTGTCCCAGATACGATCTTAATCTTAAATGGACACTGAATTTTTTTAGTTGTCGTCTTCTTCCTCTTCGGTACCTTCAACGGATCCTTGAACGGACCCCTGTATTTTCCACCAAACTCGCATTCGATTAAATGATACTCTCTGCTTCCCCTAGGCTTATTACTCGATTTGCACAATCCAAAACCAAGACCGTGAGCTATTGCCTGAGCCCAAGTGTAAGCCATTTTCATATTTGCAAAAGAAAGAGTATTCATAAAGTGATAACTGTAATCGACGCCGTCGCCAATTAATTGGTCCACCTACAATTTAAAAGAAAAAATACGAAAATCAATAAAAAAATAATTACAACAACATAAAAAATAAGGGAAAAAAAATTAAAATCAACCTAATAACAACGAAATTAAAAACAAAAACAAAATTTAAAAAAATTAAAAAATATTTAAAACAAATAAATTAAGGAAAAAAATTTAAAATGAACCTACTAACAAGGAAATTAAAAACACAAACATAATTAAAAACCAATTAAAATAAAATTAAAAAATAATTTAAACAACAAAATTAAGGACTAATTAAAACAAAAACAATAATTAAAACAAAAACAATAATTAAAACAAAAAAATTACAAAAAACAAAAAAAAAACGAAAAAAAAAAAAAAAAAAATTAATTAGTCATAAGATTCGGGTGAAATGCTCGAATGGGTGATCCGATCGTGTATTTCACGAATGGAGCACACCCATTCAGTATTTCACTCGAATGACATACCCATTCGAGTGAAATACTCGAATGGATGTGCTCCATTCGTGTGAAATACACGAATGGATCGATCACTCCATTCAGTATTTCACCGAACGAGCACTGCACTCATATTTTTTTTTATTTTTTTTTTTCTTTTTTTGACTTAAAATCAACCTACTAACCCAAATTAATCAACTAATTAACAAATTCGCATCCTAATAAAGTACTACTATAATGCCGATATATAATCATCAAACCACTTTCATCCTAATCAATTAACTAAAAAAATACTAACTAATAAAATTAAATAATTAAACAAAAAAAAATTACTTACCGATATATTATCATCACCCAAATCGGCATGATCATCACCTAAATCGGCATAATCACCCTCATAATCGCCTCATTAACCTCATCGTCGAAAAAAGATGACATTTTTTTGAATTATTTTAGCTCAACTAACAACAATAATACTAACTAAACTAAACTAAACTAACTAAGCAAGGGCATAACAGGAAAGTCACATAAAATGCGGCGGTATCGAATTATTATTTGCGGCGTCATATTGTACCTCCCATATTTAATCATAGAACTCCTTGCATATGGAGTATATGGAGTAAATTGAAGGTCAAATGTGATATATATAGTTTATATAGTCGGGTCTTATAATAAAATATTGTAAGTTCGCCTCATTTGTACCCATTTATATAGTTTTTTGTACTATTTAAGTGATACTTATGATTAATTGTTACTAAATGTTTTTAGTATCCCCGTAAGTGATTTAGTAGATTTGTTTCATGATTTTGTACTATTTTAACTGCAACTTGTATCTTGGTCTCACATTAACTTTATGTGAGTTGTGTCTCACGGGAGAATTATTGTATGTGTAATAGTTCGAACTATAAAATCATTTCATTTTTATCTACAAATCATAAAATTGTGTTTGGTTATACCCCGTTAACTTATATATTATAAAGGGATATTTTTCATGTTACCCCTGAGATTTGTCACTTTACCCGTGATATCTTTTTTTTTCATGCTAAATAACTTTGACTGACCTTAACTTGTAACCACGAGTTTAGAAATTGACAATCGTTTTTCCTAAGCCATACATCTCATGGAGATAATCAATTTGAACATCAAATTTTCCAGATTCGTAACTCGTGACTAGTAGATATAATCGGTCAAATTTTTTTCGATAAAATAACTTTGACTGACCATAACTTGAAACTACGTGTTCTGAACATGAATTTTTTTATATCAAATCGAAGAGCTCGAAAAGACGATTGATTTGAAAAAAAAAAAAATGATCGAATTTTGAATTAGTAACTACAAGTTAGGGTCAGTTAAAAAAAAATCACATAAAAAGGTATCTCGAGAAAAATTGCAAACCTCAAGACTACCGTGAGAAATATTCCTATTATAAAATTAAAAATTGTAACATAGTGATTGATTTCCCGAATTCACCGGAAATAATAAGTACTTTTAAAATTGATTGTGAATTGGAAGAGAAATATTCGTGCACCTACTCTACGAAAAGTGGATGTAGGATTTTTTGAAGCGTAATTGTATTTTTTAACTTCACCGAATATATGATAATTAAAGTAAGTTTGAACGAGATGCAGATCCACTAATAACAATTAAAGTGGATAATTAAGAGCATCTGTATCGGTGGAAACCTAGCTAGTAGACCTGTCAAACGGGTCGGACGGGTCGGGTTCGGGTTCGAGTTATACGGGTCGGGTCAAAATACGGGTCAGGTCAATACGGGTTCGGCTCAAATACTGAATTCGAATTAGGGTTCGAATCGGGTCGGTTTCGGGTCAAAAATACGTTTTTCGCGCCTTTTTATTTATTATTTTTTTAATTAAAAAAATTCTTTTATTGTTATTTTACATTATGTACATATTTTATTGTACATATGTAATACTAAAGTTGATATATATTCATTCTTGTAATTTATAAAATTAAAATAGTCTATTTATGAATATATTCATAATATTTCAATCATAATTTTCATCATCATTTTGATATTTCAACTTATAATATTGAGGTTGTAATAATTATTAATATTAAATTTTTTTTTTTCATGAAATATTAATTTTGTAGGTTCAAAAAGTCTTGTTACACGAAATTACACTTGACCCATCTGAATTGAACGTCAAGGCGGTCTTGACCCTAAATTAACGGGTCATTTCGGGTTCGGGTCATTTCGGGTCACGGGTCAAATTTTACGGGTCTTGACCCTAAAAAGGGGTCGGATCGGGTCGATTTTTCGGGTCGGGTCGAATTTTGACAGGTCTACTAGCTAGTATCCTAAATGAACCCTTTCTTGACATATGGGGAGGACATTGATGCAATATGTGACCCAAATAATGGGACACTCCTAAAATGAGGGAGTTTCTCCTTCGAAATAGTGAAGATTTTAGCCCACTACAAGTTACTTTTTCACGACTTTTAATAGTTTAACTGAATAAAAAGTATACGGAGTATTAAAATGGCGATTGGGCAACTCCATCGATGTAGAATAAAAATATGAAATGGGGAGGTTAAATGAAAAGTGAGTGGAAAATGAGGTAAATGAATAAGAGACAGTGAGAAAAAATACGGGAAGCCCCATGAATGCAGATGCTCTAATTCACGCATCGTAAATTCTTTTAGTTTATTTTATCCAATTTCATTTTCTTAAAAAATTATTATATTTATATAACAAATTTGAAAAAAAAAAAAAAAATCATTAGTCGCTGAATGTGAACCTAATATTTGTAAAAGAGGCTTCGACAATTTAGGTTTTAATTTTCTAGCTTCGACATTTTGTGATTTTCAAGCCGAATTACAATATGCCGCCGCAAGAAACCTTAGATACCGCCGCAATATTGAGTGAAATACCGATTATACCCCTCCTCTAATTAGATTCATCCCCTAATTAATTAAGTCCTTAATTAATCTGCATACAATTAACCCCTTAACCTATGTATTAACCCCTCCCTAATTCATTCATTCATCCTCTACCATTATTATTCTAACATTTTTGTTTCAAAAAAATTGCACTCTTAATCCATCAAATTCAACTTAAGAACATCAAAATCAACTAAATTCGTCATTGAACTTTGAAGAACATCAAATTCAAGGTAAACCTAACATTATCAAATGGACAATTCGAAGTAAGTTTTTTTTTTTTTTTTTTTTTTTTTTTTTTTTTTAATTCGTTTTTTTTTTTTAAATTGCATTTAAATTGATTTAAAATGTCGATTTTTGTTGTTGTAAATTGTAATCGGTTTTCCCCTTCCCTAATTTGAATCCCCTTACAATGGTTTTTATTTTCAAGAACAACAATGTCGATTTTGAATAGGGAAAAGAAAAAAAAAAAAAAAAAAAAAAAAAAATTTCCGGGTTCCATTCGAGTGAAAAACTCGAATGGATCATGTCCATTCGAGTTTTTCACTCGAATGAGCATTTGGTTCGAGTAAAAAACTCGAATGGACACGATCCATTCGAGTGATTCACTCGAGTTTTTCACTCGAATGGGAACCGTAAATATTTTTTTTTTTTTTTTTTTTTTTTATTTTCGATTATATTTTGTTGATTTTTATTTGTTTTAATTTAATTATATGTTTATATTTAATTTAAATTTTGACATTATATGTTTATAGTTTTTGGTTTTAATTTAATTATATGTTTATATTTATTTTAAATTTTGACATTATATGTTTATAGTTTTTGGTTTTAATTTAATTAGATCTTTTATTTATTTTAAATTTTGACATTATATGTTTATAGTTTTTGGTTTTAATTTAATTATATCTTTTATTTATTTTCAATTGTTTACTCCTAATTTTCTAATTTATCTTTCAATTTGTATAAATGTAGGTCTCGAAATAATTCGAAGAAAACTAGAATTATATTAAAGCCAGCTTCAACCGGTCCTAGTTTTGAGTGTTCACAAACGGTGCCTAATGTTGGTTCCTCAAATCCCGGTATTGTTCAGTTAAGTCAAGCCGACTACGACCGTAATTTTGGTTTAATGGATGATGTTGAGGAAGATGAGGAAAATGCTGATCATCTGGCGGCTGAAGGTGACGAGAATGTCGACGAGGAAGACGAGGAGGATGTTGACGATGACGAGGGAGTAATTAAGATTCCTTCGAAGCGTGGGCACGGAGGGAAGTCGCTTAGAGGTGTTTCGTCTTCTTCGAGTACGACGTCGGTTGTAAAATCCGGTAGGAAGAAGTCTGATGAGTGGAGGGTGAAGGTTCCGGAGGCAGGTGGCCCTGAAGTTGGAGATTTGATTCCCAGTTTTGGTGCTCACGTAGCTAAAGCCTTATGGGCTAATCCTGACGCGCGGGGGGTTTTAACTCCCAAAACTCGTGAGAAAGTTATTGGTATGTTGAAGCATTGGGAATTACCGAGGGAGGCGATGACGTTAGTTAAAAAGTCAACCTTGTCGCATTTGGTTGAATGTATGCATCCGCACTTGGATATGGCGTTGTTGACTGCTTTTGTTGAGAGGTGGCAACCTGATACGAACACATTCCACATGCCTTTTGGTGAGATGACCATTACTTTACACGACGTCGCGGAAATTTTGAGAATCCCGATTGAAGGTCTTGGTTGTCGTATTAGTAGGGAGGAGATGGAGGAGATTGATATTTTTGTGGAGGAGTTTTTTTTGTTGTCGGAAGGTGAGTTGAAGGATGGGTCGTTTGCCTATCAAGGTAAGGCCATATATTCCGGCGGTGGTTTGTTGTCGGAGGGTGTAGTGAAGAAGTTAGAAGAGAAGAAGGATGCAGCTGAGTTGAATGCTCAAGGGTGGTTGTTGGTTTTGCTTGGGTCGACTTTATTTTCCGATAAGACGGGAAATAGAGTTAAGGCAAGCATGTTGCCTCTCCTGAAAGAGGTAGATGATATTAGTGGGTACGCTTGGGGAGTCGGTACGCTTGCTTTTCTGTATAGGCAGTTGGGGATTGGTTCTCGTCTTGGTTGTGCCCAAATATGTGGCTGTTTGACTGTGTTGCAGTGTTGGATATATGAGCATTTTCAGTGTTTTCGACCGCACCCGATGTTTGACCATTCGGTTCCTCTGGTCGGTAGCGTTCGATGTTATGGCAACCACGTGAGTCACGAAGAAAGATGTCGATCGGTGAAGTTCATTAAGAGGAAGCGGATGAGATGGATCCGAGCTTAGTTACGTGGTTGCCGTACTGCAGTTTCCCGGGGCATGAGCATCCAAATTCTCTCTACACCGGATTCATTCGTTTTCTTGATGTTGTTGAGCCTTATCAGCCGGAGCGGTGTCTGAGGCAGTTTGGATATGTTCAGATTATTCCACGATCTATCTCAACACCTGATTACCATTGTCGTCCCACTTTGGCGAAGTCGTACGTTGTCAAATATAGTGACTCGGTGGATGATTCTTGGGTGTCTGTTGGAGATCATTGTATTAGGGTCCAGGAGCGGTCGAGGCCCGCCAATCCATGCTATGCTGTTGATGGGAGGTACTTAGAGTGGTACCGGCTGCGTACACATCCATTGATTGTAGACCCCTCGACGTTGACTGAGTCTATGCACGTTGACCGTGGTTTGAACGAGTCGGAGGTACTCTGTTGACTGAGTCTATGCACAGTTGCAACCGTGGAGCTGGACGTTACTAATGTTTGTGAAAATAAAGTATCGAATCGGATGAGAGTATAATTATCGTTTCCCAATGTCGTAGTTCTGTATCCGTTTAATGAATAAAGTACCGTGCTTTAAATAATAGTGTGTGCAAGATCATTAGAACTTTAATTTGAATTATAATGATCTTTGTACGAGTAACTTTTGTAATCGTAATGTTTTATATCTGTTTTTAATAAATTAGCAACTTCTTTTAAAAAACCTTTCCCTTTAAGAGTAGTACTTATACAAATTAGTTAATCAAAACAAAATACATAATAGTTCAATGAAAAGTGACTACTAATTAATCGGACTATCATTAAAATTTTGTCTCCAACGGGTCATACGGTCAACGTACGTGTTATGCCAACCCGCCACAGAATGATGCCTCGTCTTTTCCCAAAGTATGCATAGAGGCGGCATAGGCATGTCTTCCGCCACGTAAACTCTAAGGTAATGGTTGCCTGTATGTAAAATCCAAAGAATGCCGTCAGGACCAGTCACACCTTCTTCGGCTCGTAAAGGGAGGCAAGTGAAAGAGCTATCCCATACGTAGACACCTGGATATCTCTCTCGACAGGAAATAATGCAAACAGTCCAGTTGTTGATGGTCGCGAAACCGAAACAATCCAAAGAGTTCATCCAGTGAGCGTCCCCACAACCACCACTACCTTCGAAATGAATTCGCGGCAAAACTCTCCCGGCGTCGTAATCACCGGGATAGATCGTTCTGTACATAGGATCTCTAACCTCACGGAGCAACGCCCGTCTCACAGCCCTCCATTCATTCTGATCTTTCCGCATAGCGTGTCCAAAAATTCTAAAACCGCAATGACCGTCCGCATGCGGGTCAAACCACCCTAGCAAATACTCTAGAAGGAGCGGAGGCACTAGATAACTGTAATAAAAAGGACAAGCGTTAACATCTACGTAGTCGCACTCCCAAGGTCCCCCAACGTTCTTCGTTGACGATGCATTACCGGTTCTATCTCGCCTTTCAGGAGCGACCGGGTACTTCCTACGAGTGTGCTCAAACTGCGACAGATTCCTTTGAGTGGAGTTACTAATCTTAGGTCTACCCTTCGGTCTTTCCTTCAATGTGGGGTCGCCTAGACCGCTTAAATCGGGATGCAGAATTTGATTAGCAGTCTCTATAATCATCCTTCTCACGGGCTCGGGCTGAGATCTAGCCGCCTCAACTGTCGCTTCGAAAAGATCAATGTCAGTGCAAACAGATGGCAACCGTCGCCTTCACCGTAATCCAATGTTCTCCAAAAAGGATGAACATGATCTAAAGAAACACAACGGTCAGAATCAAGAAGCGCGTGAAGAGCACAAGCACAAGGAAGACCGTGCGACGTAGGAAATTCACATCCACAATCATTACTAATACCGATACCAAGTTTAGTACCCCTGTCGAACTCCCTTCCCATCAAATTAATGGCGTGCAAATAAACAAACCCTTTAAGTAAAGAGAACAACCCCGAGTACTGATTATGATGGTGTCTCGAACGAGAAACTTCTAGTGCTGAATGAATGTCGATGTGTTGGTTCGTCATGACCACATGAAATGCTCGCCAAATACCGTCACAAGCTCGAGTGCTACTACCCAACATTTTCTTCAACACAGCATGAGCGGACTCAACTCGAGAAGTCGTCGTTGTGCCAAAATGTAAAACTTGGTTCGTGAAACATTTCACAAACCTAACATCCGAGGGAATCCAAGTCTCGCTCAAGTACTGTACCATCAAAGGGTTTGACTCCTTGTTAATACGATTCCAACTAGATCTGTACGCTTCTTCCGATTCCATGTTCACCAATCTCCTCCACTTATAATCAACAAATCGTTGTCCCCGAAGTCCGTCATCGAATACTTTCTTTGCTTTATTCTCCACGGCAGTGTTAATATGCCAAACACAAAGCAAATGCGGAACGGTAGGGAAAACGACACTCAAGGCAGCCATCAAACTCAGTTCCCGATCAGTCACAAAAGCAGTTGGACTAACTTCCGGACCCAAAACTTCTCGAAGCATCTCCAACAACCAAACGTAACTCTCGGTCTTCTCGTTACTCATCATCGCCCAAGCAATTAGAAATGATTTACCAACAGGAGTAACTCCAACAATTTCAACGACAGCATATTCATAAGCATTGGTTTTATAGGTCGAGTCAATGCCTATAACATAATAATAAGCCTTAAATAGCTTCAGTGCCACAGGATGGACCATAAACACACGAGACAAGGTTTCATCCTCGCCCTCGCCCTCGACGTCGTAAAAATAAAGATACCGATTCAAATCCGCTAAATGGGCCATCTGCTGCACATGAGTTCGACCACCCATCTCTTCCAATCTAACCTTAGCAACAACCGAATCAAATTGTCGTTTATTGGGTTGAGGTTGATCGGGGTACTTCTCCTTAAATCCAAGTCTAATATTCGCCGTTTTCACTTCGGAAACTACGTTCACTCGCACATAATCAATCTGCTCATCCGAAAAATAAGTCATTTGACGATGACCCTCAACAAACTTCACCATCTCGTGGTTATGAAAACCATACATGGGAATCACCGCGAATGTTCCATCTGTCCCAGATACGATCTTAATCTTAAATGGACACTGAATTTTTTTAGTTGTCGTCTTCTTCCTCTTCGGTACCTTCAACGGATCCTTGAACGGACCCCTGTATTTTCCACCAAACTCGCATTCGATTAAATGATACTCTTTACCTCCCCTAGGCTTATTACTCGATTTGCACAATCCAAAACCAAGACCGTGAGCTATTGCCTGAGCCCAAGTGTAAGCCATTTTCATATTTGCAAAAGAAAGGGTATTCATAAAGTGACAACTATAATCGACGCCGTCGCCAATTAATTGGTCCACCTACAATTTAAAAGATAAAATACGAAAATCAATAAAAAATTAATTATAACAACATAAAAAATAATGGAAAAAAAAAATAAAAATCAACCTAATAACAACGAAATTAAAAACAAAAACAAAATTAAAAAAAAATTAAAAAAAATTAAAAAATATTTAAAACAAATAAATTAAGGAAAAAAGTTTAAAATGAATCTACTAACAAGGAAATAAAAACACAAACATAATTAAAAACCAATTAAAATAAAATTAAAAAATAATTTAAACAACAAAATTAAAGACTAATTAAAACAAAAACAATAATTAAAACAAAAACAATAATTAAAACATAAACAATAATTAAAACAAAAAAATTACAAAAAACAAAAAAAAAACGAAACAAAAAAAAAAAAAATTAGTCCTCCATTCGAGTGAAATACTCGAATGGAGCTGATCCATTCGTGTATTTCACACGAATGGAGAACATCCATTCAAGTATTTCACTCGAATGACATACCCATTCGAGTGAAATACTCGAATGGATGCTCCATTCGTGTGAAATACACGAATGGATCAGCTCCATTCGAGTATTTCACTCGAATGGAGCACGTACCATAATTTTTGTTTTTTTTTTTTTTTTTTCTTTTGAGTTAAAATCAACCGACTAACCCAAATTAATCAAGTAATTAACAAATTCGCATCGTCATAAACTACTACTATAATGGCGATATATAATCATCAAACCACTTTCATCCTAATCAACTAACTAAAAAAATACTAACTCAAAAAAATAAAAAATTAAACAAATAAAAAATTACTTACCGATATATTATCATCACCCAAATCGGCATAACCACCCTCATAATCGCCGTCATTAACCTCATCGTCGAAAAAAGATGACATTTTTTTGAATTATTTTAGCTCAACTAACAAAAATAATACTAACTAAACTAAACTAACTAAGCAAGGGCAAAACAGGAAACTCACATAAAATGCGGCGGTATCTAATATTTATTTGCGGCGGCATATTGTACCTCCCTTTTCAAGATACTAATTTGATCATTTCTTACCCAAGAATTTCACTTTACTTTTATTGATTCAATCATTTATTTTTCATATAAAATTATTTAATTTTTTTTTAAATAGATACATTTCTCTTAGTATAAAAATATTTACGCTATTCAATATACAATAATTAGGTGAACGGAAATGAAATTTTTGTCGTCGATGAGACTGTCGACCCTGTCGTGTTGGATACAACACATTGTGATCTAACAATTTCAATCAAGTGGAGTAACGTATGTAACACCATAATCTCCTATGGTGTGCTTTACTACAATTTTTCAACTTCACAATAATAATTTGACACTTTGTGATAAGGTTGATCATATACTCACATTTCAGCCACTGATTTTATATAAAAAATAAAATAAAACTAAACAAATAAAATTGAAAATCAACCACTTATTTAAAAAACACTTTTATATTCATTTTCAGTCATTAAAAACTAAAATATTTGTCATTTAAGTCTTGAATAACCAAATAAGGATCACATTTCCTTGTATTTTCCACACTTCTTGGAGTTTTTTTTTTTTTTTCTTTACAACAAGGGTATGATCACTTCATATTTCTTTCTTAATATTTTAACTTAATTTTTTGTTTAGTTTTGGTCATTATTTTGTTGCATTTATGTTACTAAGTTACGTAAGACCGTCACATGATGCATAATATAATTTTAAAATCACTCTATATCTTCTATGATGTAAAACCGTCACATGATGCATAATATAATTTTAAAATTACTCTGTATCTTCTATGATATATTGATATTGTATTATTATCGTTGCTATGTATTACGGAGTGATATATATCAATATAGTTTAATTTTTCTACTGATTGTGGTGATTATTTGTTTTTATACTCATTTTTTATTGATTGATATTATTGACAACAGTAACTATTGATATCAATATAAATAAATACTCCGTAATCATTTTACTAATTACGATGGTTATTTTTCTTTTACCTTTAAACTTTAAGTAGTTAAGTGTTAAAGACTGTTTTACCCTCTTATTTGATCATTTGTGCTCGTATTATCATTTACATCATGTACTCTTGTATTTATTATCCAAGATACTCAAGCAATCAAAGTATAACAGCAAATCAATTACTAGTATCAATCACTCCTTAATTTATGCTATTGTACCTCAATTATACTATACTTAGGATAGTGTTCATATTGTAACATTGGAAAGTGTATATCCTAATCCTAGGCTACCTCTAGTATATATACTCTGTAAACATTATACATCAATATATAATTCTCATTCTTATATGGTATCCCCAAGCCTTCATCGATCCTCTCAAAAACTACCACACATTCTTAAACCCCGTCTCACCACCACCTTCAAACCAAGACGCCACCTCTCTGCCCTTTCACGACCCAAAATGTCGAACACAGAAAACGTCATTCCCACCCCTAATGACTCGACCAACCCTCTGAGCCTAAACCTTGCACAATGTGTCAAACTCACCAGAGACAACTTTGTCTCCTGGCACTTTCAACTCACACACATCTTCTTTGGTCTCGGACTACTTGGATTCCTTGATGGATCCAACCCACCACCCTCCGAAACCACCAAAAAAGATGACGATACCGAAATTCCTAACCCCGCCTACGACCACTGGATGAAACAGGACGGACTCATCCTAGGCGCCCTAATGAGCACTCTCTCGGCCCCCATACAGGGTCTCATCACCACCGCAACCACCGCTAAACAAGCGTGGGAAATTCTTAAAAACACCTACAATCGAGGCTCTCGACCACAAATCCTTGCTATCAAGGATCGATTAGACTCGATTGTCAAAACCACCAATCAAAGTATAACAGATTATGTGCAAGCCATTAAAGCTTGCACCGACCAATTATCTTCAATGGGAAAACCTGTCGATCCCGAAGATATCACTGCCAAGGTCCTTCGTGGCCTTGACTACAACCAATATAAACCCGTCATTGACGCCGTTAGGGCTCGTGACAATCCTATTTCATTTGAGGCCCTACATGAAAAATTACTACACCATGAATTACTTCTTCGACAACAACAAAACACCACTGATCTGTTTCAACCCACCGCCAATCCAGCTTATCGACACCACAGCAACAACCGTGGTGGCCACCGAAACGCTGCTGCCCCTTACCCAACTCCTCGGCAGCCAACTCAAACCACCCCCAACCCGAGACCTTTTAAAGGGCGATGCCAATGGTGTCGCCAAGTTGGGCACGTGATTGCATTCTGTCCTCTATTCCGTGCCCTACACCCTTCCATTGTCTTCCCCGACCCACCCACGAAGCAACCAAACCCACCTCAGCCCCAAGTTCACTCAGCCGTATACCACCCCTCCCCACCAAACCCCAACTACCTACTTGATAGCGGCGCGTCTCACCACGTGACTCATGACCTTGACACACTCGCTATCCACTCACCATACCTTGGCCCCGATGACTTGTTTATTGGAGACGGCTCCGGCCTTGACATCATTAATACAGGTTCGTTGATTTTGCCTAACACCTCGCTAAAATTAAACAATGTATTACATGTACCGCAAATCTCGCGTAATATCATCTCGATTTCAAAATTATGTGCCGATAATAATGCCTATGTAATTTTCTCACCAACTTCTTTTATTGTCAAGGCAATATCGACGGGAGCGATCCTGCTGCGGGGCCACGCTAACCATGGGGTCTACGAACTACCTACAACACCGTCAACTACTAGTTCTAATAAAAGTTGTAGTTCTGTCTTTAAAAATTGTAGTCCTCTATCATGGCATCATAGATTAGGCCATCCTTCTCATGATGTAATGCAAACTATTAATAAAAAGTTCTCTTTTAATAATTCCAAGTTTCATAATTGTGAAGCATGTCAAACAAGCAAAAGCAAAAAGCTACCATTTCGTAACTCAACATTTACAACCACCGCACCGCTAGAATTAATTTATTCCGACCTTTGGACAAGTCCAATACACTCACATGACCACTATAAATATTATGTCATATTTGTTGATCACTACACCAAATATATCTGGCTCTACCCCCTTAAAAACAAATCTGACACTATCAAAACATTTACACAATTTAAAGCCATTGTTGAAAAATACTTCAACAGACCAATACGACAATTCTTTTCCGACAATGGCGGTGAATTTCAAGCAATGACTACAGCTCTGCGTGACAATGGTATTTCTCATTTCACCTCCCCACCACACACTCCTGAACACAACGGGTATGCCGAACGACGCCATCGTCACATCGTTGAAACCGGTCTTGCGCTACTCACCTATGCCAAATTACCGACCACATTTTGGCCCTTTGCTTTTTCAACCGCGACTTATCTCATTAATCGCCTTCCCACAAAGACACTCAATGGTAATAGCCCCTATTTTTTACTACATCAGACACAACCAAATTACGCTAAATTACACAACTTTGGCTGTCTCTGCTACCCATGGTTGCGACCGTACATAAAACACAAATTGCAACCTCGATCTCTCCCCTGTCTTTTTGTCGGCTACTCCAGCACGCAAAGCGCTTTTCATTGTCTCGACCCAAAAACGAATAGACTATATACTTCACGACATGTTACATTCGTTGAAGACGAATTCCCCTACCCACGTCTAACCTCCACCACTCCGAGTCCTCCACCTGAAACAGAGGAATGGTGCACTCTCTCTCTCCCCATCCTCTCGACCACCACTCCCTCACTTCCCTCACAGCAACCTACACCCTGCGTCCTCCAACCGCGAGACCCTCGCCATCCCATCACCCGTGTTTATACACGTCGACAGCCCACGCAGGAACTCCGCCATCACCTCCCGAATCAACCTCGCCCCTACTCCGTCCCCCACGCCTGACTCCAACCCCTCTCCACCTCCGCCTCGGTCTGTAGTCACTCGACTTAGTAATAACATTCGCAAACCGAACCCGCGTTATGCCAAGCAACTCAACACTGCTGTCGCTGAACCGTCCTTGCCAAAAACAGTAAAACAAGCACTACTGTCACCTCAATGGCGCAGTGCAATGCAGGATGAATTCAATGCGTTAGCACGGAACGCCACTTGGACACTAGTTCCCAAACAAGCAACGCAAAACATAATTGGCTGCAAATGGGTTTACAGAATCAAATACAACCCCGATGGATCACTAAAACAACACAAAGCTCGCCTTGTCGCGAAAGGATTTCACCAACGGCCTGGGATTGACTATACAGAAACCTTCAGTCCTGTTGTAAAACCAACTACAATACGTCTTATCCTGTCTCTTGCCGTCAGTCAGTCCTGGTCTATGCGACAACTAGACATAAACAACGCCTTTCTCCAAGGCACACTCACTGATCATGTATACATGGCCCAACCACAAGGGTTCATTGACGCAGACAAACCAGAGTATGTTTGTAAACTAAATAAAGCCATATATGGCCTCAAACAAGCTCCACGTGCTTGGTACAATGAGCTCAAAACATTTCTAATTCAGCAGGGATTTAAGCAATCTATTTCCGACCCCTCACTTTTCATATTACACACCAACACTACATGCATATACACACTGGTTTATGTCGATGATATTATCATTACAGGACCACACCAACACCAACTACAAGCTCTCATAACTCGACTAGCAAAACGCTTTTCGCTAAAAGACCTTGGTCATCTCTCCTATTTCCTCGGAATTGAGGTAACACCAAATGACCAAGGCCTCCATCTAAATCAGTCAAAATACACTCACGACATTTTAGAAAAATACAAAATGTCCAATGCCAAACCTAATACCACTCCCATGGCGACTGACACACACTTAGTTCGTGAAGATGACAAACCCATTCACGACCACTCAACCTACCGTGCCATAGTTGGTAGCCTACAATATCTCTCCCTCACGAGACCTGACATAGCCTTCACTGTCAACCGTCTAGCTCAATTTCTACATCACCCGACAACCACACACTGGACGGCTCTGAAACGCCTACTTCGCTACTTACAAGGCACGCAAAATCATGGAATACAACTATACCGTCAAACCCCACTCTGTCTCCATGCCTTTTGCGACGCTGATTTTGCAGGTGACAAGGACAGCTATGTCTCTACCACAGGCTACATAATTTATCTTGGACGCAACCCGATCTCCTGGTCCTCCAAGAAACAGAAGGGCCTCGCCCTCTCCACAACTGAAGCAGAGTTTCGAGCTTTGGCTGCTGTCACGACTGAAGTCATCTGGCTGCGCAACCTTCTTACCGAACTCCGCATATCAATCACCAAGGCACCTGCAATCTATTGTGACAACATGTCTGCCACTCTGTACGCCAAAAATCCCACGTTCCACTCTCGAATGAAGCACATGGCCCTGTCCTTCCATTTCGTTCGTGAACAACTTCACCTTGGTAATATTCGAATCCAGCACATTGCAAGTAAGGATCAGCTGGCCGATGCTCTCACCAAGCCTCTCCACAAACAACGCTATCTCGAGCTGCGTGACAAGATTGGCCTCCGAACCTCTCCGTCCATCTTGCGGGGGCGTATTATCCAAGATACTCAAGCAATCAAAGTATAACAGCAAATCAATTACTAGTATCAATCACTCCTTAATTTATGCTATTGTACCTCAATTATACTATACTTAGGATAGTGTTCATATTGTAACATTGGAAAGTGTATATCCTAATCCTAGGCTACCTCTAGTATATATACTCTGTAAACATTATACATCAATATATAATTCTCATTCTTATAGTATTTTTTGATTTTTTATTTTATTATTATCTTTACTATTCATTTTGCGTACTTTTAAAAAAAAATATTAAACAATTTTGGAAAATGGTGCAAGTAGGTTGAATGATAAATTGATAACGGAATAATTATTTACTCAGGTAACCGAAAATGTCATGGCATCTTGGTTGAAAGCGAGATATTCTGAGCCTATAGGCCTGAGATTGAATCCCTCTCCCATTGTAAATTACATATAATGGCTAAAAAGGGAAAGAATGAGAAACAATAATATCAAATAAAATTAAATTTGCATATACATAGTTTATATAATTATATATACTCCATTTGTTCAGGTCGTTTGTTTACTTATTACACTTCCGAGTGTATTCTGTTCTAGTATTCAGGGTTGAGGGTAGAGGTACCCTGCGGCAATAGGTTGCATGTTTGATTTTTCTCTCGTGGCTGTTGTACTGGCCTTGTGCCATCGTATTACACCCAAAAGAAGTTATTGATTTACCTTTTCTATTGCGGAAATGTGTTTGTTGGACGAAATGGCCTTGCCAAAACGGTGTTGCACCCTGAACTGCTTGATTTTTGAGCCAAAAGTATAGAACAATAAATGACCGCGACAAAAGAGAGTAAATTATAGAGCCTAAGTATTACATAGACTATAGGGGTTTCCGCAATTGTCAGGGAAACTACGGAAACCCTAACGCAGACTCTTCTATTTCTCCTCGAGGGTCAATGTTAGACCCTTCACACGCAAACTTGTTATAGAATTAGCACGCAAACAGAAAACGAACAATTGATTACACACTAACTCGCTTAGGCTCTCCTAATAGAACAATTCGACCTGTATATCAGTGCCCAGGTTATACAGGTCGATAAGCCTCGTGCCACGAAATTTGCATGCCCTTTAAGTTCTGCTAGAGTGTTCTTTCAAGCTTTGTTTACCTCTGATCTAAACTAATGCAGCAGGGTAGTTATCATTTTGGTGATGCGAAATGGCCTCGACTTTTAAAGGGATATTCATCAGATCAACTACTGATGTCTGTACACCAGCAATTTTAAGAGTAAAACATATGGGTTATATCGGTTTCCCGAAGGATAGGAATTTACTCGGTTATAGCCAGTGCAACCAAAATCGACGTATTGTGTTTAAGGATTCATCTGTCAAGGCGAGCCAAGTACGGTCACACGCTGTCATGGCTCCTGTCTCTGACCCAACCTCGACAGCTAAAAAGGTATGTCATAGCTTGCTTTTTATGCTTTTCTTCAGTGTATTCACCTCTAATAATATATACTCGTATGTCTTAGAGATGAAGTATGGTTTTCGTTGGTGGTTTAAGTGTTTAAGACCATTTGGTTTGATGATACAGCGAGTGTTCACTTTTGGTCGAGGGAAGAGTGAAGGCGACAAAAGTATGAAGTCGTTGGTAAGCACGTTGTCATATTGCTATATTTTCAGCACGGGTTGCAAACTATGTTCATCATTGTACAAGCTGACGAATTCTGTCGTTTTGTTCTTGAGAAACTGTAGTTAGGAGGGAAAGGAGCGAATCTCGCGGAAATGGCTAGCATTGGACTATCTGTGCCCCCTGGTTTGACCATTTCTACGGAAGCATGCCAAGAGTACCAAGAAAACGACAAAAATCTCCCAGGCACTCTTTGGGAGGAAATATTGGAAGGTTTAACCGTCATAGAGAAAGACATGGGAGCTACACTCGGTGACCCTGCTAAGCCGCTTTTACTCTCAGTTCGCTCTGGTGCTGCTGTAAGACGCTACGCGTTTTAACATCTAAAAGTAACGTACAGCTTCTTGTCAATTTATCATAGGCCTTGGCCTTACTAAAGTTTGTGGTGTCGTTGCGCGTGCAGATTTCTATGCCGGGTATGATGGACACGGTTCTTAACCTCGGGCTCAATGACGTTGTTGTTGAAGGCCTGGCGACCAAAAGTGGTGAACGCTTCGCCTATGACTCGTACAGGCGTTTCCTGGACATGTTTGGTAATGTTGTGAGTATTCAATCCGATTATTCAGATCTCTTTTTCTTCAAGGGTTTTTTGTTGTGTGTTTGTAACTATTGTTGCATTATTTCTGGTTGAAGGTTATGGGGATTTCTCATTCGTTATTTGAAGAGAAGCTAGAACAGCTGAAGCAAACGAAAAAAGTTAAACTTGACACAGAACTAACCGCTTTTGATCTGAAAGAACTTGTCCAACTATACAAGAATGTTTATCTCGAAGCAAAAGGCGAAAAGTTTCCTGATGGTAAGTAGCGTCTCTAGTGTCGCGTTTCTCCATACTTGTTACTCCGGACTTGTTTCTCCATTCCGATCAATTAAATTTGTTTAATCGTGTCATTTTTACCTATCATCAGATCCGAAAAAGCAGCTTCAGCTGGCAATTCAAGCGGTTTTTGATTCATGGGATAGTCCGAGAGCAAGAAAGTATAGAAGCATTAACCAAATAACTGGACTGAAAGGCACCGCAGTTAACATACAGTCAATGGTGTTCGGGAACATGGGAAATACGTCTGGATCAGGCGTTCTTTACACTCGTAACTCAAGCACTGGTGAAAAAAAGCTCTACGGCGAATTTCTGATCAATGCGCAGGTACGTGTATATCTGTTAGCCTAAACTTTACTAACAAAAGTATCAACTTAGATTTCTGTGCTTACTGATTTTCACTGACAATATCTTCAAGGGAGAAGAGCGTAGTCGCTGGCATTAGAACGCCAGAAGACTTGGACACGATGAAGGATTGCATGCCTGAAGCGCATAAAGAGCTTGTCGAGAACTGCGAAATTTTAGAACGACATTACAAAGATATGATGGTAATCTTTCCTGATCATTTAGACATGCTTCGATTGGTCTTCGTTATGCACTTATGCGTGTTTATTTGGCAGCATCTGTACGTCAGTCACATATAAACGAATGACACTTTTTTGGCCAATGTTAATCAAAGTTATTAGACGGCTCTGCGTGTTACAATAATTGTATGGCGGGTAAATTTTTATGTTAACACAGGATATTGAATTCACTGTTCAAGAAAATAGGCTGTGGATGTTGCAATGTCGGTCTGGTAAGCGAACTGGAAAAGGCGCAGTGAAGATTGCTGTTGACTTGGTGAATGAGGGGATTGTCGACACTCGCTCTGCCATTAAGATGGTGGAGCCGCAGCACCTTGATCAACTTCTTCACCCTCAGGTACTCAACCACGACTTCTTTTTATATGAGATTTTGCATATTTGATTTATAAGCTTCCTCGTATTTTGATGTGGTAGTTTGAAGATCCGTCTGCGTACAAAGAGAGAGTTATTGCGCACGGCTTACCAGCGTCACCGGGAGCTGCTGTTGGACAGATTGTGTTCAATGCTGAAGATGCCGAAGCTTTGGACGCCCAAGGAAAAAGCGTCATTCTGGTATGCCTATGTCTAGCTTAGTTCAACTCTATTCAGTTCACTTCAGATCAATTCATATCACTTAGCTCGACTCCAAAAGTCCAAAAGAACACAGCAATATTCAATCTATGAAACTTTGTATCTAGAAAGCGATGTATGATGTTTGATGTGCGTCGTGAAGGTAAGGACGGAGACAAGCCCAGAGGACGTAGGGGGTATGCACGCGGCTGTCGGAATCTTGACTGCGAGGGGTGGCATGACATCTCACGCAGCTGTCGTGGCTCGTGGATGGGGGAAGTGTTGTATTTCAGGATGTTCTGAAATTCGTGTGAACGACTCTGACAAGGTACGTGTAGTGTCTCAAATTTCATTTCCCACGCGTACTGTCTCAGTACTGCTTTTTATTTAATGGGATTATTTACTCTGCAGAGTGTTACTGTCGGGAACAAAGTTCTGGCGGAGGGTGACTGGCTTTCGCTTAACGGTTCGACTGGTGAAGTAATTTTAGGAAAAGAGCCGCTGTCTCCTCCTGCTCTAAGTGGGGATCTTGAAACAATCATGTCGTGGGCTGATAACATACGACTCCTTAAGGTTCCGACATTTTCACAACTTCCATCAAAAATTACAAAAAAGTCGAACGTTTACTAAAATAGGCCTATATTTGATGCAAAGTCACAAAATCATAACCACGCTTTTGTGCAGGTCATGGCAAATCTTGTGATTTTTAGACATATCTTTATTGAGTTATTTAAAGCATGAAGTATGTGTCAGGAACCAACTCAACCAAAAGCTGGGCCCAAGATCGATTATATACTCTAACACGCCCCCTCACGCAAATGCCCTTTGGGCTTGAAGCGTGGACGCAACTACAGGCCCGCCTACCTAGTGCGATATAAACCACTTTGAAAGTGAGGGTGGTGAGATTCGAACCCGTGACCTCTGGTCGCAAGGCTCTGATAGCATGTCAGGAACCAACTCAACCAAAAGCTTAAGCTGATGGTTGAAGACCCAAGATCGATTATATACTCTTAACAGTATGAGCTATAAAGTCAGTTTGAAATTTTTTTATAAAGGATGTTTCTGATGATGCTTCTGCGCAGGTCATGGCAAATGCGGACACACCTGAAGACGCATTGACAGCAAGAAACAATGGCGCCGAAGGAATTGGCCTCTGTAGAACGGAGCACATGGTAGTTTCTATTCTTGTGTAAAATGTTTTAAGGACATGTTCTTTTCATCTTAAGTAGTATGAAGTCTGTATTTTGAAGTTTAGTCTTTTTGAAAATTCTGAAATCATCTACAATTTTCGGATGTTACTTAAACGTTGCTGATTCCGTAATGTTTTCACGTGCTCAGTTTTTCGCTTCAGACGATAGGATCAAGGCAGTAAGGAAGATGATAATGGCGGTTACACCAGAACAACGGAAAGACGCGTTAGACCAGCTGCTTCCTTACCAGCGGTCTGATTTTGAAGGAATTTTCCGCGCTATGGATGGTAAACAATTTCTCCTCCTCAGTCACCATCCAATTCTTTTCATACGATTGTTGGCGTCAACAAGTTTAGACCATCATCGTGCGTGATGGATTCATGTTCGCAGGACTTCCGGTGACAATCAGACTGTTAGACCCTCCGTTACACGAATTTCTTCCAGAAGGCGACTTGGAACAAATCGTCAGTGAGCTGGCATCGGAGACTAACATGACTGAGGATGAAGTCTTAGCTAGGATCGAAAATTTATCGGAAGTCAATCCTATGCTGGGTTTCAGGGGCTGCAGGTTAGGGATATCGTACCCTGAGCTAACTGAGATGCAAGCACGAGCGATTTTCCAGGCCGCAGTGTCGATGAGCAACCAGGGTATTACAGTTTTCCCGGAAATTATGGTTCCTCTTGTCGGAACGCCTCAGGTACACGTCAACTGTGTTTCACTCTCTATATTTTCAGCTGTGAAACGAAATCAGACGCCGCCAAAATTTCTTGACATTATCGGGTACTATTTCAAAATTCGGACAGGAATTAGGACACCAAGTGAATTTAATACGAAATGTGGCGACAAAGGTGTTCTCCGAGATGGGTTCCTCGTTAGTTTACAAGGTCGGAACAATGATCGAGATCCCTAGGGCTGCTCTAGTCGCCGATGAGGTACAAATTACTTAAAAAAACACCATATTTCTTCGAAAACCTTAGAATGCTTCGCAAATTTCAGACTTTAGATTTTGGAGTTAAGAAGAAACTGCTAACTCGGTTCTTCAACATTTTAACGATGCCAATTTTTCGGCCTGAGTTGAATTGTAGATTGCAAAGGAAGCGGAATTCTTCTCTTTCGGAACCAATGACCTAACACAGATGACATTCGGGTATAGTAGAGACGATGTTGGCAAGTTTCTCCCTGTGTACTTGTCTCAAGGAATACTTCAAAACGACCCCTTCGAGGTTCTCGACCAGAAAGGTGTCGGGCAGCTGATAAAACTAGCGACTGAGAAAGGTCGCAAAGCGAGGCCTAGCTTAAAGGTACATTACTCCCATAACTTAAAAACAGTAACGTCGTATGTAATAGTAGATAGTTCGATGATATTAATGTTTAAAGAAACGATTATTATCTCGATTTATGAAATGAAGATATAAATCGGGCTTATTAACTCAAATGTGTAGGTGGGTATTTGTGGGGAGCATGGAGGGGAGCCGTCATCGGTTGCTTTTTTCGCTGAGGCTGGACTCGATTATGTTTCGTGTTCCCCGTTCAGGTCCGTTAATTAAACCATATTATTCTTGTTCCATCGTCTTTCGCAAGCAGTGTCACATTCTGTAAAAAAAACTATATTCAATGTTCGAAATGGTAGCGGTCCGTTAATAACCTAAGTGGTAGCGGTCTGGTGGTTCCTGGGGCAACCTCAAAGCCTAGCAATGGCAGGAACTGCGAGGTCCCAGGTTCAAGCCTCCAGAAGCGCACCATGCGGGTATCACGACGGCCCCTGGTAAAAAGGGGTGGCTTACATGGTACAGGTGGTGACGTCGGAATGCCTGTGCCCGGGAGGATTAAACCCCTCGTCACCAAAAAAAAAAAAATGTTCGAAATAAATTATTAAAAATACTACGGTATAAAAGTATCGGAATTTTTTTTCCTAATTCGTAAATCCATAATCATGTTGCTTACAAAAAAATTTATAAGTCTACCGTGATACCGTCTCTTAACACGGAACAATTTTTTTTTTTTTTTTTTTTTTGGCAGAGTTCCGGTTGCAAGACTAGCTGCTGCTCAAGTTGCTGCTTAAATTTCTATACATTGTACAGAAAGAGTACATATAACATTCCAAATGATATAAATATATAAATAATTTTAATTGTAAATAAATTACAAAACACAATTGATGATTACTATACTGTGTAACATATAACATGTATTACGAAATAAGTTTCATGACATTGTAAGTTTGTATGTCACACAATTGATGATTAATGAGGAATTCGACCTCACGTTACGTAATTTACAAGTCGTATATAATTTGTTGAATGGCCGAAAATAATAATGTATTCTTGAAAGTAGGCGTTACTCCGTAGTTTATTAAGTAACTAACAAACATCATAGTACAAAATCATCTAACCACGAAATTTGTAAAAATCTAATAAACAGTAATTTTGCTAAATTTGTATGCATTACAGAAAGTTAGACTAAAAAATTTAAATAAACAAATGGGGAAAAAAAAAAGTACCAAAAATTAGTCGTAGCCAAGGGTTGAACATGGGACCGAAGGTCATTATTGATTTGCCCTTGTGCTACAACATCTTTGTGTAATTCTTATAGCAAAACAAATTAGTTGTAGACTTGTAGTGAAGAATATGGTCCTTAGATAAATCACACGAAATTGATTTGCCTTTTCGACCCAAATCCAAAAAATTCCCGAAATTGAAATGACCTGAAATTAGTGGGTCAAAACTCGACCCATAACAAGTTAACTAGTTTTTTTTTTTTCAAAAGAATTCTACAAAAAGATTTAGGTGGTGTTTGGAAACTTACATTTCATTTAAAATTTTGGTTTTAAAATTCAACATTTAAAATGAAATTTTTTATAATGACATGATATGAGGGTGTCATTTGAATTACCAGCATAAGATTGCCTTTTGATTTGAATCCAAATCCAAATTCTTAAGTTTTTCAAACAAGTCATTTAGTTCAAATTCTTGAGTATCAATTTTTAGTTGCGTATAATGCTCAAAATCAATAACTCTTAAGCTTTTAAAATCTAATAAATCACTCATGGTGGATAAATTATACTCCCTCCATTTCAGTGAATTGTTTACAGTTTGACTTTTTTGTGAGGGGAAAAAAGTAAAACTGTAAACAAATGACTGAAACAGAGGGAGTACTTAAAATATGATCTTTGAATTAATAATTTTTAAATTGTCATTTTAGTTGTATTGTTAGAATAGATTTTAATCATGTCTTTTGAAAAAGATAAAATGAAAATAGGAAGAACAGAGGATAATAATGTGGCAAAAAAAATAAAAACGTGTAAATTGGAACAAAACTAGTGGGAACTGATAATTCCACGGGCTCATTGAACTTAGCCGCAAGAAATTAGTTTGAGGAGCTGTGGGTCCCATGCAATAGGTTATGCACAAAGACCGTGGAACAGTCCAAAGTTCCTGTGGATAAATTGTTGCCCAAACTAGTACTCCATGTAGTCAAACCTTACCCGATCAAACCTACTGATTTCATTATATAAAGATACATACTTGAATAGTTTGGATTCTGTCGAGTTGCTCTATCTTTGATCAATTAAGTCAGCTTATTCTTCTATTATTTATTTTAAAAATTATATTAGTCCCTAACATACTTGATGAAGAGCGTTGTGGATGGATAATACGATAGTTATTTTGCTCATATTCCATGTTACATTATTGAAATCTTTAATTTCTTTTTTTTAAACTATATTTTGACACCAAAAAAATAATATAGCAGTAAAACGAAAATTGATAAACCTGTATTTTTACTTGAATCGTACTTGAAACTCGTCTACACCTTATCCGTGTATTGCCCAAACCTGAAAACACCCGATCTGTGTTTTACCCGAACTAATGTTTACCAACCCCGTAACTTGTCCGTTGATCCGCCCCGACATGTCTTCTTGTACTACATCTTTGGGTGTTAAATGGAGTGACATAAAAGTTGATTCGTATTATATAACATTAGTATTTTTTTATTTTTTTTTTATTTTTTATTTTTTTTAGCCCTCCCACCTGGCAAAAAAAAAAAAAAAAAAAAAAAAAAAAAAAAAACATTAGTATTTTTACTTTTTAGTTACGCATTACTGAAAATTATATAATTTGATAATAATTTGTATTTTACGAAGATAAATTTCAAACAAGATCAAATGATTCTCGCATAACTATAGTTAAACTTATATATTTCAAATTTTCAAGTAAGTATTGTCAAATAGTGTAGGTGATGAAGTTGAATAAATGATTGTTATGCAATTTATTTTTTTGTAAAAAACCACTTTTTAACCTATGTAACAAAAAATTTGTCATAACTGTAAGTATATTACAATTAACAGATTTATTTTTTCGACATTACGCGACAGATCAATAATCTCCTTTAGACCATCTACATTTTAAATCGAGCCTATAGAAAGAAAAAAAAATCAAGTAAATTTGTTTGTACTTATATAGTTATAATTTTATAAAGTTATAGAGGAAAAAAAAAAATCAAGTAAATTCAACTATATAACGTATTTTATGTTTTCAAAATATAATTTTTTTTTTTCATAAAATATTATTCGGGCTATTTGATTGACGCTACGGAGTACTCCGTATATTACAATTTGCCATTGAAAAAAAAAAAAAAAAAAAAGAACCACTTTTCTAAAATTTGTCAGAGCTTGGAGTTGAACACGAATCTCAATGTACGATGATTTGCCAATGTGCTACTACAGCAGTTAATGATAATTTATAGAAAAGAATTGTATTTACATATAATTATTAATGTAAAACAAATCTAAGTTAATCCCAATAATCACTCATGTTCCAAAAATTATCTCAACTAAAAATAATTTCACGATAATCTCAAGTATTGAAAAATCATTCCGATAATATACTCAGACAAATTATAACCGTCTTTAACAGGTGAAAAATAAGGTGCAATTGATTTTAATGTTTTTTCTAAAATAAGAGTAATGAAGAATTAAAATCGATTTCGCTTTCTTTTTTAATTAGAGCCGGTTAAATTAGCATTTGTATAGTAATGCATTGATAGATTTAGTACATATGCATAACATAAATGTAAATAATTGACTGAGGCGGAGAAAGTTTTAAATTGTGTGACATTATTTTAAGTTTGTTTAAGCAATTGATAAGATAATCGTCTGAGTTTAACTGTAAACCGGTCATGAATATGGACCATATGGTAGATATATATGTGATTGAACGCATGTCAATTAATTTATTTCATTTTCAAAGTTAATCAGAACACAAGAAAAAAGAAAGTGAAAAGGTTGTTTTTCACTGCATAAGTGTATTAGAAACGGTCGTCTCACAAGCTCATTCTACTACGACATACACGATTACACGCAGTTCCTATATCTGGTGTGAACAGTTACGTTTGGTTAATTCGTTTAATACTTGCGATTACATTGTAGCTTAAAAAAATTTAAACAAAATAGTTTTGCTTCACAATGTTCTCGCCGAGCTGTAAATCCGATAACCCAACGAGCTGCCTCTGCTCTTCTCAATCTTTCACGGTAATGTTATAAAATTACATAGAATATGATCAGTTTGGCTCTCCACATGGCAAAAATGAAGCAAGACGAGGATCGGAGTAGTATAGAATATGATCACTTTACTGCCTACTAATCAAAGTACGTACACGCAGACTAATCAGTTTACTTCCTGCTAATGTTTGTTACGAAAATGTGCATTCATCGGTCGATTTACCACTTGTGCAGCAAATGGCAACATCTTTTCTGGTGGCATATTTGCACATCAACAGCATTTTTTTTTTAATGAGGGAATTTGGTGAAAGTAGTGAAAGAAGAGTAGTCGTGTTTGAATTTAAATTTGCAACGATTACTCAGCAGGAAATACAAAGTACGGTGTGACCATTCTACGGTCTCAAAATTGATGGAATAAACCAAAACGACACACGGTAAACATAGTCTCTCAGTAAAGTATGTTAGTACGACATGAAAGCGCAGACAACAAAGTGCAAGTAGATGGGTAAATGCAGCGGTTCTCATACCGTACAGAACTGCTCCAATAAACGCATATCGACAAGTTCTGAAGGCGGTATCATTTCCTCTGTCCCTATATGTAACCTCAAACATAGGTATCTGAAAGAGATTAATCCCGTGAGTATTATTCATAATCATGTACAGTATAAATACAAACTAAGTTGCTATAAACTAGGAAGTGATTGGCTATGAAAAGGGAAAGGATTACACAAATATTACACTAAGACAGGTAACAAATAATTGCTAATTATTTACATAATTACGATTATTCTATCACTCCCCCGCAGTCGAAACGGGAGGTAGTCGGACGTTGAGGCTGTCCCGAAAGTCATCAAAAAGAAGCAACGGAAGGCCTTTGGTGAAAATGTCCGCAATTTGATATCGAGAAGGAATGTGTCGAACTCGGACTTCGCCGCGTTCCACTTTTTCACGTACAAAATGTATGTCCAGTTCAATGTGTTTGGTGCGTTGATGTTGGACAGGATTGCCGGAGAGATATATGGCACTCACGTTGTCACAGTAGACGAGAGTGGCCTGCTTCATGGGGACATGGAGCTCAACCAGCAAATTGCGTAACCAACACGATTCAGCGACCGCATTGGCTACTCCACGATACTCAGCTTCGGCACTAGACCGTGATAAGGTTGGCTGTCGTTTGGAAGCCCAGGAGATTAAATTGTCACCAAGAAAAACACAATAACCCGAGGTGGACCGTCTCGTATCAGGACACCCACCCCAATCTGCATCAGTATATGCCGTGAGATGAGTAGGAGCTGACTTACGAAGCCACAGCCCACACGACGCAGTACCTTGCAAATATCTAATCACCCGTTTCAGAGCTCCCATGTGCTCCTCCATAGGATTATGCATAAAGAGACAAAGTTGTTGAACGGCATACGAGATGTCGGGACGAGTAAAGGTGAGATATTGCAGAGCCCCTGCTAAGCTCCTATACAACGTGGGATCCGAGTAAGGAGCAGAAGAGGACGTGGTACTGAGTTTGGGCTTAGTGTCAACGGGTGTTGCAACCGGTTTACACGAGGCCATTCCAGCACGCTCAATAATATCAGCAGTATATTTCGACTGAGACAGAAACATACCGTGCTTGGTGCTGTTCACGGAGATGCCAAGGAAATAGTGTAAATTTCCAAGATCCTTCATCGCAAATTCAGCATGTAGGCGACCCATAATCGTTTGACGTAGAGATTCAGTTGAGCATGTGAGAATTATGTCGTCGACATAGAGCAATAAATATGCGAAGTCATTACCTTGCCGAAAAATAAATAAAGAATGATCAACCTTACTATGGGTGAAACCGAGAAGGGCGAGAAAATCAGCGAATCGTCGATACCAAGCGCGAGAAGCTTGCTTAAGACCGTAAAGCGACTTCTTTAAGAGGCAGACGTGATCAGGTCGAAGCTTGTCCCTATAGCCGAGAGGCTGGTACATGTAGACCGTCTCATTAAGAGTCCCATGGAGAAAGGCATTCTTGAATCGAGCTGATTAATGGACCAAGAGTTGGACAAAGCAAGACATAGGACCGTACGGATCGTAGAAGGCTTAACCACAGGGCTAAACGTCTCGCCGCAATCCACACCTACCTCCTGCGTTTTGCATCACCTACAAGACGTGCTTTATACCTTTCAAATGAGCCATCAGAATTAAATTTATGACGAAAAATCCACATGGACCGTATAACATCCACATTAGGAGGACGGGGAACCAAGACCCAAGTCTTATTATTAATAAGCGCATTGTATTCATCATCCATGGCCATTTTCCAATTAGAGTCACGAATAGCCATCACAGGGTTACGCGGAATAGGAGAGAGAGTAACAGTGTGGCTTAAGTGGTGTTGGGTGGGGCGCTGTGAATATTTGGGGTTGGGCTTGTAAATGCCGTGATCTGCCCGAGTAGTAGGTTTGGAGACGAGGCTAGGTGGTCGCGACACAGGAGCAGGGGCTGGTGGAGCAACCTGCTCGGGAGGAGAAGGAGGTGGTGGGGGCTGGTTACGCAGAGGTAAACCAGGGGAGGCAGATGGCTGTGGTGAAACAGGGGACGACTGAGTTGAGGTAAGCTGCTGCACGACATAAGGGGATAGGTTATCATCGAAAAAATCGTATTCGTGTGTGGCAGGTGTATGTGTTTGGGTGAAAGGAAACACGTGTTCATCAAAAATGACGTGTCGACTAATGAAGATTTTTTGAGATGAGAGGTCAAGACACCTATAACCACGATGATTTTTCGGATAACCCAAAAAAACACACGGAGCAGACCGAGGTTGTAATTTGTGAGTAATGGTGGAGGGAAAAAGGGGATAACAAAGGCAACCAAAGACTCGGAGATGACTATATAACGGAAGACGATGATATAGTAAAGTAAGAGGGATGTTGTAGTCGATGGGTTTGCTTGGAATAATATTAGAAAGATAGGTTGCTAATTCTAATGCGTATGGCCAATATTTGACAGGGATGGAGGCGTGTATTAAGTTTGTCCGAATGATGTTATTCACGGAACGAATTTTACGCTCGGCTTTACCGTTTTGTGAGGAAGTGTGTGGGCAGGACAGTCGAAATTCCAACCCATGTGTAGCACAAAAGTCTTTGAACAAACCATTAACAAATTCCGTTCCGTTATCACATTGGATCGATTTTATTTTACGCTCGAATTGTGTTTGAACATAGGCGTGAAAAACGAGTAAAATTGAACGAACTTGATTTTTTGTGGCAATTGGAAATGTCCATAAAAAATTACTGTAGTCATCCAAAATTAGTAAATAATACTTATCACCAGATGAGCTAAGAACGGGAGACGTCCAAAGATCGCAATGTATAATATCAAAGGGCATATAAGTGCGTGAAGTAGAAGAAGCAAAGGGCAGTCGAATATTTTTTCCAAGAGAACAAGACTTACAGACATTATTATTTCGAGTACTAGAGGTACAATCAATGAAATTGTGTTGCCTAAGAGAATTAAAAACTGGAGCCCCGGGATGACCCAAACGGTCATGCCAAAGCGAAGCAGAAAGAGCAGCAAAGGTAGTAGGCGGACCAGGTCCGTTTTTATTTGATGAAATGGGATACAAGTCTCCCCGACTCTCACACCTCATTAGTTGCGTCCCCGTCCGCAAATCCTTCACACAAAAACCAAAGGGGTCAAACTCAACGGATACCTTATTATCAGTGGTAAATTTGCGTACGGAAACTAAATTTTTAACTAAGTTAGGGGCGTAGAGGACGTTTTTAAGAAGAAGAGGAGGATGTGGTTTAGGTAGAGTAGCATGACCGTGACCCTGAACAGGAATCGTATGACCATTTCCGACTACTATACCATTACAAATACTCGAATTAATAAAAGACGAGAGAGTACCTTGATCCGATGTCATATGAGCCGTGGCGCCGGTGTCCATGACCCATGGGTCTGGAGGGGTGAGACCAAGAGTATACATAGCCGCCTCGATATCCGTTGGAGAGGGGCTGCCAGTACTGGTGCTGTACGCTTGCGCAGGACGGGGTCCGAGAATTCCTTGTTGACGGAACGCAGGACGGGTCCACGGACCAGTAGGATATGGACAAGGCGGATAACCCCAAGGAGAGGAGGGCCATGGCCAAGAAGGCCACTGAAATGGTGCAGCAGGTGGCTGGGCCGAGGAGGCAGCAGCCTTGTGGTTGCCATTGTTACCCTTGCCGCCTTTACCCTTCTTCTTGCCATTGTGACCAGTTTGTCGGCCACCGTTACCAACTGATTTCGAGGACGAGCCGCTGTCATCAGCAGGAGGGGCAGGTTTAGCATAAAGGGCAGAGGACGAATGTCGCTTTGCGATACTCGTTTCCTCCAAGATGAGCATGGACCGCGCCTGAGCAAATTCAGGAAGGGGATTCGCCTGGCGAATGATGGTCCCAACACCATTGTACGCCTCCGTGAGACCAGAGACCATTTGAAGGACCAGGCGGCTGTTAGACACCGGAGATCCCACGTTTTTCAGTTGATCTGCTAATGACTTTAGACGTTGAAAGAGATTAATCCCGTGAGTATTATTCATAATCATGTACAGTATAAATACAAACTAAGTTGCTATAAACTAGGAAGTGATTGGCTATGAAAAGGGAAAGGATTACACAAATATTACACTAAGACAGGTAACAAATAATTGCTAATTATTTACATAATTATTATTATTCTATCAGTATCATGTATCCAACTCAATTCCTCTCAGTTCTATTAGGGACTGAACATTTAGCAAAATTGGAAAGAACAAAATAAAATCTGACCGTTTTTCTGAAAACGCTCTCATTAATTAATACAACAGCAAATTTGTTGGATATATTCTTGAGAAGAGACTCCATTTTAATAATACGTAAATTTTAATAATGTGAAATTGTATATATTCAACAATCAAAAGAGCGGAACTACTCAAAGATGTGAGAATTCAACAGTTTAATTAACAAAAATCCTTAAATAATTTGGAATTAAGGATGGATTAGATCAAGCCTTTGTTAGCAAGGTAAGTAAAAGTCTTTTTGTCATAGACATTACCATCAGCATCCTCGAACTCCTCGTCGACTTCAGGGCACCATTGAGTGGAGACTTGCTTAGACTGAATGTGTTGCCACAAATTAACAGCGTCTTGAATCGAGGTGATCTCGTGGAAGCTCTTAGTGTTAGGAATCCCTAGGCAGCCCATCCCGTGTTGATGACGTTCTTCACTAAAATGCGTCTCAAAAGCCCTACGTCCACGGTAGGTGTAGTCATAGCCACAAATCTCGCACTTAAATTCATGGTTAAGACCGTGTAACTTGTACAGCCAGTAGGGTATGGGCTTATTTAGCAATTTCTCATCATCATCATTATCATCAATAATCTTGCCGTCGACCTCAAAATCTAAGTTGAGATTCAGCATTACCTTGTTGCCGACATACTCTCGAGTATGCTCTAGCGTATCTCTTAGGATGTCGCATAACCTTCTCACTTTTGCTTCCACGACCAGGACCAGGACCTTTTCTTTGACACGTTGTTGTTGTTGTTGATCCTTCCCCTCCAAATCTTTGAAAATCGTGTCGAGGAAAGTCAAGGGCCGTGAGCGCTTCATGAACGAGATTAGGTACTCAAGCACATCTTTGATGTAACAACTGTACTCCAACGTCGTCTTATACTTGCCAGGTATCATTTCGTCGTTGTCAATACCATGGAAGGTAGTAAGGTAATCGACGTAACTGAGGCTTCCTAGGGACCATGAGTCGATGTACCTTAAGCCGAACTTGGTGCTGGTGTACTTGTATAATTCGTGAAGGTCCAAGTACTTTCCATAACACTCTTCGCCGCTGAAGGCGATATGCCGCCGAGTCTCCACTTCGGCCATCAACTGTCGTATGGAGTACTTTCTAGTTTGTAGTCGTAATTCCCACACTTTCCTAAATACTTACACCGACAATCATATCATATTTTTTTCTTATATACACATACACATATTTTTTAAACACTAGATTTAATTTAATTAATTAAGGGAATATATGCATATATATTTCATTCCATAAATTGTTATTTATTCTTTCCATTTCAAAATAAATATCCATTTTGGATAATACTTATCAAATTTTTACAACTTTAAAATTTTAATAATGTGAAACTGTATAAAATTCAAACAAAGTCAGCGACTTATTCGACAGTTTCATAAACTGTTGCATGGAATAAAGCAAAACGACTCACTAAACATAGACTCTTCTAATTTCCGTCATTTCCTCTAAATCTGAAACTTCTGTAAACGTTTACAATACATAGGTAGAGGGATTGAATAATGCAAAGACGGACATTTTGAGTTATAGATCGACGTTTACAAGGGAAAGATTACCTCCAATTAATCACTGTAATAATGAATCTTTTGAAATTTTTATAACTCGTTTCATGACATTGTAAATCTATATGTCACACAATTGATGAGTATGAGGAATTCAACCTCGCGCACATATTTTGCGAGTCTGTGTGTAGTTTGTGGAACAGGCAAAAATTATAAATTCCCGAAACTGGATGTTTTCTTTTTTTATTAAGTGACCAACAAACATCGTATATACTATATTAGTACAAAATCATCTAACCACGAAACTTGTAAAGAACTTATGAACGGGGATTTTGCTAAATTTTTATACGTTACGAAAAATTATACTTTTAAAAAAAGAGGGAAAACAAAAACAAAAAATAGTCATAGCCAAGGGTTGAACATGTGACCTACGGTCATTATAGATTTCTCCTTGTGCTACGACATCTTTCTGTGTTACTTATAGCAAAACAAATTAATTATAGTTATATTTATGTGGTGCTACAAACATCTTTGTTTTTATTTATGTAATGGTATTATATGCATATCCAAGCGGATATCCAGTGAAATATTTAGATCGAATATGAATATCTGAATTTAGAAATTTTGAGTTTGGATAAATTAAATATTTGAATCGAATATGAATATCTGAATTTAGAAATTTTGAGTTTGGATCTGATTCGAGCTATCAGTTTAAATCGCATATCCGATTCTCACTCACCCCTACAGATGGGGTTATATGAAAAAGATCATCATCATCTACAAATATTAAACATCATCATCATCTAGATTTTAATTATGTTTTTTGAAAAAGATAAAATGAAAATAGGAAGATCAGATGATAAAATGTGGCAAAAAAAATAAAAACGTGTAAATTGAAACAAAACTAGTGGGAACTGATAATTCCACGAGATCATTGAACTTAGCCGCAGGAAATTAGTTTGAGGAGCTGTGGGTCCCATGCAATAGGTTATGCACAGAGGCCGTGGAACAATCCAAAGTTCCTGTGGCGAGTGTGTTGGAACGAGAGCGTAGAAAGAATGTAGTGAGTTGGATATCACCGCAAATCGAATCTCCCGTGTAATCGTTGCCCAAACTAGTACTCCATGTTAGTCAAACCTTACTCGATCAAACCTAATGATTTCATTATATAGAGACACATACTTGAATAGTTTGGATTCTGTCGAATTGCTCTATCTTTGATCAATTAAGTCAACTTATTCAACTATTATTTATTTTAAAAATTATATTAGTCCCTAACAAACTTGACGAAGAGTGTTGTGGATGGATAATACGATAGTTATTTTGTTCATATTCCATGTTACGTTATTGAAATCTTTAATTTTTTTTAAAACTATATCTTGACACCAAAAAATAGCAGTAAAACGAAAATTGATAAACCTGTATTTTTACTTGAATCGTACTTGAAACTCGTCTACACCTTATCCGTGTATTGCCCAAACCTGAAAACACCCGATCTGTATTTTACCCGAACTAATGTTTACCAACCCCGTAACTTGTCCGTTGATCCGCCCCGACATGTCTTCTTGTACTACATCTTTGGGTGTTAAATGGAGTGACATAAAAGTTGATTCGTATTATATAACATTAGTATTTTTTTTTCTTTTTTTTTTTTAGCCCTCCCACCTGGCAAAAAAAAAAAAAAAAAAAAAAAAAAAAACATTAGTATTTTTACTTTTTTAGTTACGCATTACTGAAAATTATATAATTTGATAATAATTTATATTTTACGAAGATAAATTTCAAACAAGATCAAATGATTCTCGCATAACTATAGTTAAACTTATATATTTCAAATTTTCACGTAAGTATTGTCAAATAGTGTAGATGATGAAGTTGAATAAATGATTGTTATGCAATTTATTTTTTTGTAAAAAACCACTTTTTAACCTATGTAACAAAAAAATTGTCATAACTGTAAGTATATTAAAATTAACAGATTTATTTTTTCGAAACATTACGCGACAGATCAATAATCTCCTTTAGACCATCTACATTTTAAATCGAGCCTATAGAAAGAAAAAAAAATCAAGTAAATTTGTTTGTACTTATATAGTTATAATTTTATAAAGTTATAGAGGAAAAAAAAAATCAAGTAAATTCAACTATATAACGTATTTTATGTTTTCAAAATATAATTTTTTTTTTTCATAAAATATTATTCGGGCTATTTGATTGACGCTACGGAGTACTCCGTATATTACAATTTGCCATTGAAAAAAAAAAAAAAAAGAACCACTTTTCTAAAATTTGCTGTAGCCAGGAGTTGAACCTGGAATCTCAATGAACGATGATTTGCCAATGTGCTACTACAGCAGTTAATGATAATTTATAGAAAAGAATTGTATTTACATATAATTATTAATGTAAAACAAATCTAAGTTAATCCCAATAATCACTCATGTTCCAAAAATTATCTCAACTAAAAATAATTTCACGATAATCTCAAGTATTGAAAAATCATTCCGATAATATACTCAGACAAATTATAACCGTCTTTAACAGGTGAAAAATAAGGTGCAATTGATTTTAATGTTTTTTCTAAAATAAGAGTAATGAAGAATTAAAATCGATTTCGCTTTCTTTTTTAATTAGAGCCGGTTAAATTAGCATTTGTATAGTAATGCATTGATAGATTTAGTACATATGCATAACATAAATGTAAATAATTGACTGAGGCGGAGAAAGTTTTAAATTGTGTGACATTATTTTAAGTTTGTTTAAGCAATTGATAAGATAATCGTCTGAGTTTAACTGTAAACCGGTCATGAATATGGACCATATGGTAGATATATATGTGATTGAACGCATGTCAATTAATTTATTTCATTTTCAAAGTTAATCAGAACACAAGAAAAAAGAAAGTGAAAAGGTTGTTTTTCACTGCATAAGTGTATTAGAAACGGTCGTCTCACAAGCTCATTCTACTACGACATACACGATTACACGCAGTTCCTATATCTGGTGTGAACAGTTACGTTTGGTTAATTCGTTTAATACTTGCGATTACATTGTAGCTTAAACAAATTTAAACAAAATAGTTTTGCTTCACAATGTTCTCGCCGAGCTATAAATTCGATAACCCAATGAGCTGCCTCTGCTCTTCTCAATCTTTCATGGTTAGCATACAAATACAATTACACAGCAATGTTATAAAATTACATAGAATAAGATCAGTTTGGCTCGTCACATGGCAAAAATGAAGCAAGACGAGGATCGGAGTAGTATAGAATACGATCACTTTACTGCCTACTAATCAAAGTACGTACACGCAGACTAATCAGTTTACTTCCTGCTAATGTTTGTTACGAAAATGTGCATTCATCGGTTGATTTACCACTTGTGCAGCAAATGGCAACATCTTTTCTGGTGGCATATTTGGTGAAAGTAGTGAAAGAAGAGTAGTCGTGTTTGAATTTAAATTTGCAATGATTACTCAGCACGAAATACAAAGTACGGTGTGACCATTCTACGGTCTCAAAATTGATGGAATAAAACAAAATGACACACGGTAAACATAGTCTCTCAGTAAATTATGTTAGTACGACATGAAAGCGCAGACGACAAAGTGCAAGTAGATGGGTAAATGCAGCGGTTCTCCGTACAGAACTGCACCAATAAACGCATATCGACAAGTTCTGAAGGCGGTATCATTTCCTCTGTCCCTATATGTAACCTCAAACATAGGTATCATGTATCCAACTCAATTCCTCTCAGTTCTATTAGGGACTGAACATTTAGCAAAATTGGAAAGAACAAAATAAAATCTGACCGTTTTTCTGAAAACGCTCTCATTAATTAATACAACAGCAAATTTGTTGGATATATTCTTGAGAAGAGACTCCATTTTAATAATACGTAAAATTTTAATAATGTGAAATTGTATATATTCAACAATCAAAAGAGCGGAACTACTCAAAAATGTGAGAATTCAACAGTTTAATTAACAAAAATCCTTAAATAATTTGGAATTAAGGAAGGATTAGATCAAGCCTTTGTTAGCAAGGTAAGTAAAAGTCTTTTGTCATAGAGCGTTACCATCAGCATCCTCAAACTCCTCGTCGACTTCAGGGCACCATTGAGTGGAGACTTGCTTAGACTGAATGTGTTGCCACAAATTAACAGCGTCTTGAATCGAGGTGATCTCGTGGAAGCTCTTAGTGTTAGGAATCCCTAGGCAGCCCATCCCGTGTTGATGACGTTCTTCACTAAAATGCGTCTCAAAAGCCCTACGTCCACGGTAGGTGTAGTCATAGCCACAAATCTCGCACTTAAATTCATGGTTAAGACCGTGTAACTTGTACAGCCAGTAGGGTATGGGCTTATTTAGCAATTTCTCATCATCATCATCATCATCATCATCATTATCATCAATCTTGCCGTCGACCTCAAAATCTAAGTTGAGATTCAGCATTACCTTGTTGCCGACATACTCTCGAGTATGCTCTAGCGTATCTCTTAGGATGTCGCATAACCTTCTCACTTTTGCTTCCACGACCAGGACCAGGACCATTTCTTTGACACGTTGTTGTTGTTGTTGATCCTTCCCCTCCAAATCTTTGAAAATCGTGTCGAGGAAAGTCAAGGGCCGTGAGCGCTTCATGAACGAGATTAGGTACTCAAGCACATCTTTGATGTAACAACTGTACTCCAACATCGTCTTATACTTGCCAGGTATCATTTCGTCGTTGTCAATACCAGGGAAGGTAGTAAGGTAATCGACGTAACTGAGGCTTCCTAGGGACCATGAGTCGATGTACCTTAAGCCGAACTTGGTGCTGGTGTACTTGTTGTATAATTCGTGAAGGTCCAAGTACTTTCCATAACACTCTTCGCCGCTGAAGGCGATATGCCGCCGAGTCTCCACTTGGGCCATCAACTGTCGTATCGAGTACTTTCGGACTTATATATAGTTTAATTTTTCGGACTTTCCTATTTCTACGGAGTACTTTCTAGTTTGTAGTCGTAATTCCCACACTTTCCTAAATACTTACACCCACAATCATATCATATTTTTTTCTTATATACACAATTACACATACACATATTTTTTAAACAGTAGATTTAATTTAATTAATTAAGGGAATATATGCATATATATTTCATTCTATAAATTGTTATTTATTCTTTCCATTTCAAAATAAATATTCATTTTCATAATATTTCAATTGATGAATATGAGGAATTCAACTGTTGAAAAAAAAAGGGAAAAGAAAAACTAAAAATAGTCGTAGCCAAGGGTTGAACATGTGACCTAAGGCCATTATAGATTTGCCCTTGTGCTACGACATCTTTGTGTAATAATTATGGCAAAGGAAATATGTTGTACTCTTATGCTCAGTATAGATTTGTTGTCCTTTTGTGAAAGCATCTTACTCTAAAATTTGTATTTTGTGTTTTTTCTTTTCTTTGTTAATGCATTTTTTTCAATCAGATAATACAATCAAGGGTAATTAAAAATTCAATTATAAAATACTCTCTCTATCCCAAAATATTTGTCTCCTTTTCACCGAAATTTTTCCCAAATTAATTGTCTCATATCTATTTATAGTAGGTTTTAACAAATGAAAAAAAAAAATCATTTTCATTACCACTCCTTAAATCCACCCAAAATAGAAATGGGACAATTATTTTGAGATGGATGGAGTAGTTTATATAACCGCAAAATGTATAGGTAAACAAAGAATAAAACTTTAATAAACTTATATTTTATATATAAAATACAAGAGCAAATATATGTTTTCAAATAAACCCGTGACTTTCACGTATCATGAAACTATTTAAATAAACGCTGGGTGTTGTCATTTGACCATATAATCCGCCAACAATCAAAAATGTTTTTTTTTTTATTTAGGGAAAGATTAATATCATTAATAACAAATCATTTCTCGAATACAGGCAATAACACAATTAATCGATCCGAAAACAAAAATACAAATGATTATTCTCCTTCAAACAAAGATCTCTAGTTAAAAAAAAAAGTATACCGCTTCTGCACACTCGCCTCTATTATATCAGATTGTTACGGACAACTTGATATCATCCGCATTCCATATTAATTTTTCCCATGACCATAACATTAAAAAACTTAACTAAATAGAGGACAAACCATCAATATGTGGGGACAAAACTCCTTATAAGAGAACAAATTTATTTTAATAATATTACTAATACTAGTAAAATTATTAAGGATTTTAATGAGGTTAGGGGCTTATTATCATCAAAAATAATGATGATGATAATAGTCCCTTTGGATACTACGGTCCGTTAATTAAGCATATTATTCTTGTTCCATCGTCTTTCGCAAGCAGTGTCACATTCTGGAAAAAAAAAAAAACTATATTCAATGTTCGAAATAAATTATTAAAAATACTATGGTATAAAAGTATCGGAATTTTTTTCCTAATTCGTAAATCCATAATCAGGCTGCTTACAAAAAAAAAAAAAAAAATTATAAGTCTACCGTGATACCATCTCTTAACACGGAACAATCTTTTTATTTTTTTTTGGCAGAGTTCCAGTTGCAAGACTAGCTGCTGCTCAAGTTGCTGCTTAAATTTCTATACATTGTACAGAAAGAGTACATATAACATTCCAAATGATATAAATATAAATATATAAATAATTTTAATTGTAAATAAATTACAAAACAAATATACTATACTGTGTAACATATCACATGTATTACGAATAGAAATAAGTTTCATGACATTGTAAGTTTGTATGTCACACAATTGATGATTAATGAGGAATTCGACCTCACGTTACGTATTTTGCAAGTCGTATATAATTTGTTGAATGGCCGAAGAATATGTATTCTTGAAAGTAGGTGTTACTCCGTATTTTATTAAGTAACTAACGAACATCATAGTACAAAATCATCTAACCACGAAATTTGTAAAAATCTAATAAACAGTAATTTTGCTAAATTTGTATGCATTACAGAAAGTTAGACTAAAAAATTTAAATAAACAAATGGGGAAAAAAAAAAAAAAAAAAGTACCAAAAATTAGTCGTAGCCAAGGGTTGAACATGTGACCAAAGGCCATTATTGATTTGCCCTTGTGCTACAACATCTTTGTGTGATTCTTATAGCAAAACAAATTAATTGTAGACTTGTAGTGAAGAATATGGTCCTTAGGTAAATCACCCCAAGTTGATTTGCCTTTTCGACCCAAATCCAAAAAATTCTCGAAATTGAAATGACCTGAAATTAGTGGGTCAAAACTCGACATTTCATTTAAATTTTGGATTTAAAATTCAACATTTAAAATGAAAATTTTTATAATAACATGGTGTGAGGGTGTCATTTGCATGACTAAGATGTGCCTTTAGATTTGAATCCAGATCCAAATCCAAATTCTTAAGTTTCCCAAACAAGTCATTTTGTTCAAATTCTTGAGTATCAATTTTTAGTTGCGTATAATGCTCAAAATCAATACCTCTTAAGCTTCTAAGATGTGATAAATCACTCATGGTGGATAAATTGCACTTAAAATATGATCTCTAATTAATATTTTTTTTATTTGTCATTTTAGTTGTTTTGTTAGAATAGATACTTCTTTAATCATGTCTTTTGAAAAAGATAAAATGAAAATAGGGAGAACAGATGATAATAATCTGGCAAAAAAATGAAAACGCTTAAATTGGAACAAAATTAGTGGGAACTGATAATTCCATGGGCTCATTGAACTTAGCCGTGGGAAATTAGTTTGAGGAGCTATAGGTCCCATGCAATAGGTTATGCAGAAAGGTCGTGGAACACATACTTGAATAGTTTGGAGTCGAATTGCTCTATCTTTGATCAATTAAGTCGAATTGTAAGTATATTACAATTAACAGATTTGTTTTTTTTGAAACATTACGAGACAGATCAATAATCTCCTTTAGACCATCTACATTTTTAATCGGGCTTATAAAAATAAAAAAAAATAAAAAAAACCTAGTAAATTTGTTTGTACTTGTATAGTTATAAAGTTGTAGAGGGAAAAAAAAAAATCAAGTAAATTCAACTATATAATGTATTTTATGTTATCAAAATACGGAGTATAATTTTTTTTTTATAAAGTATTATTCGGGCTATTTGATTGACACTACGGAGTATATTACAATTTGCCATTGATTAAAAAAAAAAAAGAAAAAAAAAGAACCACTTTTCTAAAATTTCTTTGTGGCAGGAGTTGAACACGGAATCTCAATGAGCGATGATTTGCCAATGTGCTACTACAGCTGTTAATGCTACTTTGTAGAAAAGAAGTGTATTTTTATATGATTAATTAATGTAAAACAAATCTAAGTTAATCCCAACAATCACTTATCTTCCAAAAATTATCTCAACTCAAAATAATTTCACGATAATCTCAAGTATTGAAAAATCATTCCGATAATATACTCAGACAAATAATTTCACGGTCTCACAAGCTCTTGTGTACCGTCATAGGCGAATCAGTTCTTGTTTCCTTGTGAACCATATTTGGTTAATTCGCTCAAGATTACTTGTGATTAGATCATACCTTAAGAATTTTAAACTAAATCGTTTTGCTACACAAATTTCTCGCTATTGTTAACATACAATTACACAGCAATGTTATAAAATTACATTGAATATGATCAGTTTGGCTTTTCACATGGCAAAAATGTAGCAAGACGAGGATCGGAGTAGTATAGAATATGATCACTTTACTGCCTACTAATCAAAGTACGTACACGCAGACTAATCAGTTTACTTCCTGCTATTGTTTGTTACGAAAATGTGCATTCATCGCTCGATTTACCACTTGTGCAGCAAATGGCAACATCTTTTCTGGTGGCATATCTGCGCGTAACGCTGCAAAAATTCATAGAACGGACATCAACAACATTTTTTTTTAATGAGGGAATTTGGTGAAAGTAGTGAAAGAAGAGTAATCGTGTTTGAATTTCAATTTGAAATGATTACTCAGCACGAAATACAAAGTACGGTATGACCATTCTACGGTCTCAGAATTGATGGAATAAAACAAAATGACACACGGTAAACATAGCCTCTCAGTAAATTATGTTAGTACGACAGGAAAGCGCAGGCGAGAAAATGCAAGTAGATGGGTAAATGCAGCAGTTCTCATACCGTACAGAACTGCGTTAGAGAGATTGAATAATGCAAAGACGGACATTTTGAGTTATAGATCGACGTTTACAAGGGAAAGATTACCTACTTTTGTGGGTAAACCGTATCAGTATTATATTAAACGATAAATTAATCACTGTAATAATGAATATTTTGAAATTTTTATAACTCGTTTCATCACATTGTAAATCTATATGTCACACAATTGATGAGTATGAGGAATTCAACCTCGAGCACATATTTTGCAAGTCGTATATAGTTTGTGGAACGGGCAAAAATTATAAATTCCCGAAACTAGATGTTTTTTTTTTTTTATGAAGTGACCAACAAACATCGTATATACTATATAGTACAAAATCATTTAACCACGAAACTTATAAAGAACTTATAAACGGGGATAAAAACCAAAAATAGTCGTAGCCAAGGGTTGAACATGTGACCTACGGCCTTATAGATTTGCCCTTGTGCTACAACATCTTTGTGTAATAATTATGGCAAAACAAATATTTTGTACTCTTATGCTCAGTATAGATTTGTTGTCCTTTTGTGAAACACTCTTACTCTAAAATTTGTATTTTGCGTTTTTTTTATTTCTTTGTTAGTGCCTTTTTTAAATCAGATAATACAATCAAGGGTAATTAAAAATTCATTAAGGTTGTGTTTGGAAACTTGAAATTAATTTGAAATTCTTGAATTTAAATTGAAATTTGAAATGTTGCAAAATTCAATTCCAAATCCAATTCCATAATGATGTTTGGTGGCGCATGGAATTGAAATTGAAATTGACAACTTTAATATAAAAATTTTGTTAAAAATTTATAACAAAATAAAATTTAAGACTATTGTATCAACTTTTAAATAATATTTTAAGATTTTACTCATTTTTAAGTCTTATGGAGTAAATGTGGAAAAACTAAAAGGATGAGGAATTCAAGTGATTACTCAAACCATAAGAATTGAGATGAACCAAATTTGAACTATCATGAAATTGGGATGGAATTGAGTCAATTCCAATTCCAATTCTTGGAGTTCCCCAAACATTGGAACTGGCTCAATTCCGAAATTGAATTCCAATTCCGGATTGTCAAACATGCCATTAGGCATAATGTTAAACAAGTACCTTGGATCATTGAGCTATACGAGATCAAATCTCGCTTAGGCATAGTGTAAAACAAGTACATTGCTCTGTCCATGTAATCGCATTTAGCATGCATGTCCAATGCCACGACAACATGAGGTCGACAACGATCAAAAGAAATTCGATTCATAACGTATGAATCAAGCTCCCTAGCAAATTGCAAGTTCCCTAATTGGGGATACACAAATTCTCATATAAAACGGGTAACCCGTCTTAAGCTTAAGACGGGTCAAATAGTTAGGATAAAACAAAAGTAAAAAATGTAAGAAAAAGTAGAGTGTTTTGTCTTATGTGTGCAAGTGGATGAGTACTTGACCCGTTTTAAGTTTAAGATGGATAACCCGTCTTAAGAGAGACTTATTGGGATAGATAACACCCAACCAAATACCAAATACACATTGGCGTTCTAACTTCTAACTCCATTATGTAAAAAAAATAAAAATGGATTGAATTATTATGCATAAAGTTAGATTGGCGGTCTAACTTCTAACTCCTATCAAACGGATTTGGCGGATTTGGGCAAGCCCAAAAAAAAATGTCAACGGTTTGAGTAATATTAAAAATCGTGATCAAGACCGTCTCACAAAATACTCAAGTGAGTCAAGTATTACATAATCCATTTAAACATTAATATAGTCACAAACACTATGACGATCCCATATGAACCGATAAGTTTATGAAAAAAAACACACACACACAAATGTTCTACATTGAAGAGTATTTGTAAGACAGTTTCACAAGCTCTATTGTACTAGCATACACGAAATAGTTCATAGATCTGACAGCGTGAATATTTCTATATGCCCAATTCGCTCGGTACTACTACTAGCGCTTACATAATAGCTTAAAAAGAAAAAATTAAACGGTTTTGCTACAGAAACTTCACGCCCAGTCAAATCCATAACTCACGCACCGCGCTACCTCTACTCTTCTCAATCTTTCATAGTTCCCATCATACTTGTCAATGCTGTTCTTAACAGCCTTCACACCTATTGGGCTTCAATATTTCTATTACCTGCTACAGTTATGGTAAAGGTAATTTCCATTTGTAGGAATTACCTTTGGGATGGAAGTGAGGAGTATCACAAGGCCCCTCTTGTATCTTGGGATCGAGTTTGTCAGAAGAAAATTCATGGTGGCCTGGGTGTTATCCATTGCCAGAAATGGAATGTCTCTGCTCTTGGAAAATACGTTTGGTGGATTGAAGCTAAAAGGACCACCTTTGGGTCAAATGGATCAATCACTTGTATCTGAAAGGTGTAACTTGGATGGATTATCAACCAACTATCAATGCTAGCTGGGCTTGGAGACAGATATGCAAGGTGAAGGACAGTTTCAAAGCAGGCTATGTTGGAGGCAGATGGAACAGTGCTGATGGTGTTTACACTGTTAAGCTAGGCTATACTTGGTTAACTGAAGAGCATCCTAAGGTGAGCTGGGCTCATTCTGTTTGGCACAGATTTAACGTACCCAAATGGTCCTTTGTTGTGTGGCTCATGAGGCATAATAGATTGTTAACCCTTGATAGGATTGGTTCGTTTGGAATTATTACAACTGGTCTCTGCTATCTTTGTGGAATTGGGATGGAATCATGCTCTCATCTCTTCTTTGAGTGTGGTTTCAGTTCTCAATGTCTTTTGCAGTTGGAGGCTTGGCTTGGCTGGAGATTTACACGTGAAAGATGGATGAATTTGTCAAGAAGACGGGGTTTTACTAAATTTCAGGCAAATGTGTGTGGTGCTGCTATACATGGGTTGATTTATTTGATCTAGTAATCTGGTATTATAGGAATGTACGTCGTCTGGAGATACTAGGGGTGTGCAAAAAAAACCGAACCGATAAACCGAACCGAAAAAATCGAGAACCGCACGTTTTATAGGTTCGGTGAACCGAACCGTTAAGAAATAATGGTTGGCGCCAACCGATTAAAATTAACGGTTTACGGTTCGATTTAGGTTCTGCATTTTGAGTTAAGTTACTTAACGAACCGGTAAGAGCAAAAATATAAATAAATTATACTTATATATACAAACTAAAACATAAAGTTTAACTTTACAACTTTCATCAAATTTCAAATATCAATTATTTATTCTACCGCATTTTTCTAACAGTCAAAAATCTCATTTTCGTAAAATAAAATCTCATATGCACCCTCTCGCTTCAATTTTAACATGTTTTTTGCTTTATTATTGTTCAATACGCATTTTTGAGTTAAAACATTTACGAGTATAAATTTTCTATTTACTACGTACGGAGTATAATTAATTTAGTTGATAATAGTATATTAGATGTGGCATTTGTAATTTGTCGTTTTTATTTTGGACCGTTAGTGTGTTGTTAAAGTGCGTCGTAATCAATAATTAACTTACAATTTTTTTTAATTTGACAGAGTAAACGGTTCGCGGTGAACCGCATAACCGAACCGTTAAAAATGTGAACCGAACCGTATAGTAACCGTTCTTAATGGTCGGTTTAGGTTCGGATTTTTGCCGAACCGAACCGTACACGAACCGTAAAAATTAACGGTTCGATGCACCGAACCGTTAATGAACACCCCTAGGAGATACAGGTCCCTCGGCCAGCGGTTGTGATCAATCAACTAAAGGAACTTGTTTTGCTACGAATTACTTGCTTGGATCTTGGAAAGCTTAAGTCTCAAGATGCTGTATGGTTTAATTCCTTACGTAGTGTATGAATTAATCATCTAGTCCCCTTTTATGAGTATGGTATGTAATACAACTATAATGTAATGGTTTTATGGTTATAATATAACTTACCTTTTTCCAAAAAAAATAGAATATGTATATACAATTACACAGGAATTACATTGTATTTCAAATGTTATATTTTACATGTGCCAGTATCATATCTATGAATCTATTATTGATCAGTTTGGTTCTTCACATGGCAAAAACACAACAAGACGAGAACCGAGTGGTGCGGAAAGCCATACAAGCTCCCAAAGCACGACAACAGGCTGCCTAAAATGCAAAATAAGAGTACATGCACGCCTAATCAGTTTACTGCCTGCTACAGTTTTGTTGCGAAAATGTGCATTCATCAGACGAGTTAACACTTGTGCAGCGAATGGCAACATCTTTGTGCTACAAAAAAATCACGAAACGAAGAATGACATACAACATTTGAACAGATCCCATGCCATTCTTGCAATACCTTTCTTTAGCTTGCTTTACCCACTTGGCGGAAAAACCACGTATGTTGGCTATTCCAACATCTATTTTTAAGTTTGACATATCCATGATTTTAAGTTGAAAATATCCAATTGAAAATCAATAACAGCACCCGACACACCACATTGATGACTTTTCTTTAGCTTGCTTTATCCATTCGGCCCCACAAACAATGCTCATTGGCTAATGCAAACGACGCTCGAAGGATAATATATTAAAGCTAGATGTTCAGCCACACTATGTATAATGGCTAATGCTTCGTCAGTCCTCACATTCTCGTTATACATCTCAATCAACATTTCCTTCATGTCCGAAAAGAGGCTTAAGTCTGATCCCATAAACTACATTTCCTGACAAGGTGATCAGAAACATCATAGGATGTTAAGGTGACAGTAGAGTGAGGTCGTCACCAACAACTTAACGAGTCGACGAAGCTAATCAGTATGAATAAGTCCATTGACTTTGATTATGCAGAAAACAACACACCCTGATTCAAACCAGCACCCAAGCTTAAGCAATTTACGAGAACAGAAAACCCAAAATCCACACCTGATAACCCGAGCTCCCTTGAAATCGAAATGACAGTAAAGTGAGGTCGAAACCGTTTTAATTTAACCATGGCAGGAATAAAAGGGCGATTAAAATCGATAATCCAAGGACGACAACGAGGAAGAATCATCAATCGCCGTAAAATAGAAAGTGAAATTTCTAGATTACGAAACCCTAATTTGGATTGAATCGTAAATAAACTTGAAATAAGCAGATCTGTAAAAAACAACAGCGACGAAAATGCAAACCGTTGAATTACAGATTGAAGATGAAATCAACAGGAAAGGGGAACAAGTTTTTTTTTTGATGGATTTACAGATCACATATGAAGAATTGAACAAATTAAAGAAGTAAACAAGAAGAAAATTACCAGAAATTTGGGATAAATTTGGGGGTTTTCAACCTAATTATCAATTGTAGTAGAGTTATGTGTTTGGATGACCCATTTTATAGAAGTTTCAACTTACCAAACTTTGACCAAGTTTGGGCTTCTCAACGTGTTTAGGCCCGCAGGGATGGCAATTAGACCTGGCAAAACAGACCCGAACCGATTGACCCGACCCGATAATGCTGACCCAAGACCCGATGGTCACAGTCCGAAGTCGACCAGAAACCCAAAATGACCCGACCCGACCCAGACCCGACCTGCAATGCCTTGACCCGAGTTTGACCCAAAACCCAAATTGACCAGATACGAAATACTCTTCATGACTTCAAATGACTAAAAAAGAACTTATTTCGTATCGTGAAATCAATTGATACCAATTATATACATAAAAACTTTAAAAAGTAACCATTTGACAAAAAAAAATCGTCATTTCTTACCAAAAATTTGCATTTTCACCTGACCCGACCAAACCCAAATTGACCCGAACAGCGAAACGACCCGATAAAAGGCGACCCGAAATAGACCCACAACCCGAAATGACCCGACCCGAATAAATACATCTATCAAACCCAAAATAACCCGACCCGAAGCAACTCGACCCAGACCCAACCCGATTGACCCGTTTGCCAGGTCTTGGCAATGGGTCAGATTTGGGTCGGGTTTTATAGGACCCAGACTCAAACCTGTTATGCAAGTATTGGACCGGATCCGTCGGGTCCAAAATTCCAAGAGCTAGACCCAGACTTGATGCACCTTGGTTGCGTGTAGTTCCTTTGCGACTCCGTTGTTTTAGACATAATTGTAATTTTTTAAGTATTAAAATCGTATCGTATTAAATATTACTCCGTAATAAATAACACGATATTTGAGGCTAAAGTATACGGAGTACTTCAAAAAATTATAAGGTAGAATAGATGATTGACATGTGAAGAAAAAAAATACCATACTAAAATATGAAAGATTAGATAATAAAAATTAACAATCACATATTCAAATATAATATTCGGGCCCATGGGTCTAGGTCTGGGTCTACATGATGAGACCCATACCTAGACCCAACCCGCTTACATAGACCCGTTGGGTCTGAAAATATTAGACTTATACCCGATCCATCCGGTGTAGATTAGTTTTACAATTGCTATACCCCTCGATTTTTATAAATTTTTTTGTTTTTTCTTTTTAATAATTTTTATATACGAATATAGTAAATTCAGAAATTCTTGTGTGAGTTAAATCTTACAATAAGGGCCTGTTCTCTTCGTCTGAAGTTTTCTGAACCAATCTTAAGTTTTCTGAAGTTTTCTGAAGTTATCTGAAATTTTCTGAAGTTGTCTAAAGTTATTTGAAGTTTTCTGAAGATTTCTGAAGTTATCTGAAGTTTTCTGAAGTTTTTTTGAAATAATATGAAATTATTATTATTATTATTATTATTATAATAGTTATTATTATTATTATTATAATAATATTATTATTATAATAATATTATTATTATTATTATTGGTATTATTATTATTATTATTATTATGGTAATTGTAATTGTTATTATATTTGCTACTTTTATTTATTATTTTTTTTAACGAGTTTCGCCTAAATTTATCTTCTTTTAGAATTATTAACTTAACTTTTTATTTCATTTACGATAAACTTTGAGGATAATATTTGTAGTACCAAGAATATTCAAAACTTTATATGCATGCGCTTTTTTCATTAATATTTAAATAATAGAAAAATTTAGCAAGCAATATAAAATGGTTTAATTTAGCAAGCAAAATTTAGCAAGCAAGAAAAATTTAGCAAGCAAATTTTAGTATTTATTTTCATTAATATTTGATAAGTATTTATGAAAATTTTATTAACAGTCTATATATTTAATTTGAACTAATTTTAATTTATGATTTGCTATAAAATGTTTTTGAATTGGTCATATTTTTTATTCAAATTATTATCAATATTATTATAATTATTATTCTTAATAATATTATTATCACTATTATTAATAACATTAATGTTATATATAACTTAGGTATTATTATTATTATTATTATTAGGTAATTTATTTATTTAGAAATCTAAAGTTTTCTGAAATAATCAAAGTTTTAAAGTTGTGCAAATGTCTGAAATTTTCTGAAGTTATCTGAAGTTTTCTTAAGTTATCTGAAGTTTTCTGAACCAGAGAAAAACTTAAGATGAGGAGAATAGGCCCTAAGTTATTATAAGTTCGTCTCATTTGTACACGATTATAATTTCGTACCATTTAAGTGATAATTATGATTAACTGTTACTGAAATATTTTTGTACACCTAAGTGATTTAATAGATGTATTTATTGTATTTCATATTTTGTATCATTTTAATTGTAATTTGTACTTAGGTGTCACAATAATTTGAGGGTGTATTCACAAGATATTTACTCATGTATTTTATTATACTAAATTCTTTCACACATTTTAACGTACTTATACACCAAAAATTTGAAAGTTTGACCGATAAAAATCAAATCGATTGTTTTAGACAACTTTATTAAAAGAGTTACGGAGTATTAGATTGAGTAAATACGGATCGTGTATAATAAACTGTACAAGAATTATTACCTCCATTTTTCCGCCCATTTTTATATGATTATGACCCATTTAATTGTTTTTCCTTGTCTAACATTTGTTTCAAGAAATCGCCGTCAAATCATCGCATATGTACAGTAACAATCTTGACAAAAGACGAAACATTTGTAAAATAGGGTTTTTTAAAATAAATATTTAGTGTTTTGGGTCGATTTAGAAATTATTTACCAAAATAGGGTCTACGTAGGCTTAAAAATATGGTCCTAAAAATGTCATTACGTGTGGTGTTTTCAACCATTTATGTATGTTTAAAAAACAAAAACAAAAAAAAAAAAAAAAAAAAACTTGAAGGGTTAAAAACGCAACCCCGAATGTTGTTTTCTATGACCAAACAACACAGAAGATTTCAACAATTTGGGAGGCTGAAACTGCCATTCTACGTGGCGGTTTTGGAGCTTAAATTGCCAGCCCGGGTGGCGTTTTCTGTGGGCAAAACGCAGAAAAAAATAGATCATAGCAAAAGCCTTTCGGGTTGACGTTTTTAACTCTTCAAGTGTTTTTTTTTTTTTTTTTTTTTTTTTTTTTAAACCACGCATAAATGGTTGAAAATGTCACGCATAATGACGTTTTTAGGACCGTATTTTTAAGCCTACATGGACTTTATTTTATTAAATACGGAGTAATTTTTAAACCGATCCAAAACGCTAAATATTTATTTTAAAAACCCTATTTTAACAAAAGTTTCACAAAAGACCAACACTAAAAAGTTCATGCACAACTTCCTGCATTTTATCAAAGTTCGATATCCAATCAACAACTCATCAATTCAATCCTACACAATAATACTATCATATTCATTAATACTTGTTCTCCAATTTATTCAATTCCTCACAATGCTACACCAAAACGCGAACTTATCGTAAGGGTTTTGAAGATCACCCCGACCGTATAGTAGGTTGCGGTCACTCCAATCGACAGTTGGTTTCATTCTATGGTGAATGGTCACTGTGGTCTTAGAGTCCTTGCACATGCCATGCGAGATGATGAAAAACATCATATAAAGATGAGACGACTTCTGTAGCAAGAAATTATTGATCCCAGATACGCTTTACTATATGGAGGGTTTTATGACAATGCGTTGTACCGAATACGGTGGTCTGAAGAAAGGAGGTTGTAAAGAACCTCATTGGATGCACTGTATTGATTGTGTTGGATTTGCTACTTTAACAACTTCGACAATAATTATATCAGTCGAGGAGAAATCAATAGACATGTTAATTGATATGGTAGTTGTACTTACCGCCTCATGTACGGAAGAGTAGGCATTCGCGCACCTTATGGAGTGTTGTGGATATTACATACTAGGAGACATTTTCCTTACGGGAAACAAACGCGTAACGAAAGTGTTGGCCATCACATTGGCATTTATAGAGATCAAATGAATTATTTGGTTGCGTAGGCAAACACAAATGTCTTTTAAGTAAGTTTACGTGTTGTCGAGTTATTATTAATGAATTGTACTAGACGAATTATTAATATTAATGGACTAGTTGTAAAGTCGGTGCGATGCACAGGTTGTATTACATAGTCGGCGCCATAAAATCAACTATAATACCGATACTAAAATCAAGTTTGTTAAAGACTAAACTGCGTACACACTTATAACACCTAGCCTCACTCAGTATTTGACTCGGCGTCACACGCATCGTCAGACTTAGGAGTGTCTGAGTAAAAAGTATTGTCACTGTTCACTTGAGACGAACTACCTAGCTGAGCATGTGATGAACTACCGGCCCCCACAAATACTGCACGAGCGTGTGAGGAAGTACCTACACCCAATAAAGGAGACAAATCTCGACCTGTATCACGTCCACGACCATTTCCACCACGACCTTCGCTACCTCTACTACCAACACACCCCGTGAGCTGGTCAACTATATTTTTCAATCCAGCTTCTGCCGACTTAAATAAATGCCACTTATAGTTATCTTTCGCAGCGTTTAAAATTGGCGCTAATAGACCGGCTAACGAACGACCTAACTGCAATGAAATTTAAAAAATAAAATTATGTCACGCTAATTGGTAATTAACCAAAAAAATTGCAAATAATAACTAAAATATTTGCATACTTCTGCATGTGAATGATCATCCCCATGTCCTCTGAATACGTTGTTGTAAGCATCGTCACTTGCAGTTTCTGGAATAAATTTCACGTGACTGCGGTCCAGGTACCATTCCAAATAATCATCAGCGACACCAACGATGAAATTGTCACATGGCCTCGACCTAGCTTTTAGAATAACCCTATGATCTTCAAATGACCGCCAAAAGTGATCCGTAATAGAGTCATACTCAACAATGTATTTGGCACCCGAGGCAGGTCGGTAAGCAAACCCAGGTGTAGGCATAGCAAGAGGAATCACTTGTACGTAACCGTATTGTCTAAGGCATCGATCAGGCTGGTATGGCTCGATGATGTTCATGTATCGGATGAATCCACTAAATAGAGAACGGGGGTTTATATTATTCTCTCCCCCAAATGGTAACCACTCAACCATACCAGCGGTCAACGAGTCAAGCTTATGTCGATAATATAGCAGACGCTGCACGTTACCTTGGAAAGGGGGTCCCATAGGCCAACCTAAAACTCGAGGCTCGCTCTGACCAACAAGTAGTCTGTCACCGCTACTCCTGAAACAAGGGAAGTACTCGTAGATCCACGTTTGTAACAACGTCAAGGAACCAGCAACCCCATGAATATTAGTCCTACTAGCAATCCCAAGCTCCCGATACAAGTACGCTAACGCTCCAGCACCCCAAGCGTATCTCTTAACTTGATTCAAATCACTCACTAACGGGAAAATATGAGGTTTCACACGAGAGCCTGACTTGTCGGTGAACAAAGTATGGGACAACAGCAGAACCAAGTATGCTTGTGCCCTGTCCTGTGGTAGAGCCCCATGCAACACAGAACTCACAGCCTCTGCTAACACGCCTCCTCCCTTGTAAATTGGAGCTGCGGATGTGCCCTTAAAAGGAAGTTTTAACTGCTCGACTGTCTTCGCCAACAACTGAGAGACAAAATATATAGGATCCATAGGAGTCGCACCCTCAGTACGAGTACAACACACTTCGCCGTCAATTTTCAAACGCATTATCTTCTCGACATCATGTAGAAGGATCGTCATCTCACCGAAAGGCAGATGAAATGTGTTCGTGTCAGGCTGCCATCTCTCAATAAACGCTGATAGAAGAGGCATGTCCAAATGACTATGCATGCAGTCTTTCAAATGGAGCAAGTCAGATTCCGATAGCAGCCTCCCAAAATCACCGGTCAACGGTATTTCCTTCAACGTCTTCAGCTTATGAACTCGGTGGTAAGCCGTAAGAGCACCTCTATCGGGATGCAATCCAAGATAATAACTATAAGCCATGTGTCCAGCAAAACTAGGGATAACACTCGGTACCCTAGGACCACCAACACAACTACCGGTCAAGATCCACGAAGTATCCACACCTTTACCTTTACGCCCACGACCTTTCTTTATACGACCACCTACTACACTAGAACTAGTCTCCGCCTCATTACCTACGAATCTTCCAGACGGCCCCCTCTTTATCCTAACAGAAGAAGGTGAAGGTCGTATACAACCGGCCACCTCCTCCTCCTCGGAAATGTCATCATCTCCCAAACTGTAACGAGAAGGTGTAGCAGATCCACGACCAATACCACCGGACTCAACCAACACAATCTTACGAGCACTAGTCTCATCCCGTTCACCATCACACCCTAAGTCACTTACAGACGCCTGTATCGTTTCATGTCGCCTTTTCGACCCCATCTCCGAAACTCGTTCACTTCTCGGCTCTAAATGCCTGCCACAATAGCTTGATTCATTCGAATCCAAAAGACAATGCCCATCGACTAACAGCAAACAACACTTCGACGAGCTTAATCAGTTTTTTTTTTTTTGGTCAAATAGGAGGCACTAGGCCATTACAACGGGGGAGGGGGAATCGAACCTGAGACCTACTGCTCAGGGTACCTCAGTCCTGACCACTAGACCATGACATCCTCGGTTCGACGAGGTTAATCAGTATGAATAAGTACATTCATTGACCTTAAATGGCAGTAGAAACTAAGGACGACACCAGCAGAGCTTCCTCCAAATCGAAATGGCAGAAAAGAAAGAAGCGATTCAAAAATCGATAATCGAAGGGCGACAACTCGACAAGGAAGACTCATCAATCCATTGACGGAAAGGGGAAACTGAAATATTTCAAGTTTATGAAACCCTAATTTGGATAATTCTCAGGCATAAAACAACAACAACAATTGAGGATTATCGAAATAATCATAAATGAACTTGAAATAAGCAAATCTGTAAAATCAAAGGCTTACAAAATTGTTGAATTGCAGATTGAAGCTGAAATCAGCATCAAAGTAGACATATTTTTGGTAGATTTATGATTGAAATACAAAAGTTTTTTTTTTTTTTTTTGAAGAAATTGAAATACAAAAGTTTTGGTAAGAGTGGAGTATAATTTATCGCGGAGTAAGTTTACTGTGAGCTACATGTTGTTTTTAAGGAGACTATTCATTTCAAAATCAGTTCAGCTCTCGGTTCCATTCCAATTAAGTTCGATTCGATTCGATTCAAAGTAATTCCATTTCGATTGATTAACTCATCTCAGATTATTAAATTCAACCTAGTTCATTTTTATTGATTGATTCAAATTCATTTGATTCGATTCAATTCAGTTCAAATTTCTAAAAGTTGAAAGAATGCAGTCCAAGACTTCGTTATGTTTTGCAAATTTTAATCGACCATATGTTAGAGGATTGCCGATAAAAAGGAAAGAAAATTTAAAGCGTTTTTCTCATTTGTATCCCTTAAATTTTCACTTTTCATAATTGTACCTCTATGTTTGGTATAATTTGATTATTCATTTCCAACCGTGACCCGAGTATCTTAAACTTCTAATTTTGACCATTAAATGTCAACATGGTTTATATGTTAACAAAAATTTATCAAATGTACCCCTCAATTTTTTTTTCATTTACACTTGATTAGTAATAAATAATACAGAGTAACTCCTAACCAGTTAGCTACGATTTAGATTAACGATAATTCTTTTTTTTTTTTTTTTTTTTTTTCATATTGTACGTGTTTAAGAAATTATCGATATGGAAAATAAAATCATCGTTTTTGGAACTCATACCCTAGAGTTTTAGCAATAAAATTTTGTATTACGGGATACAATTGAGAATATAGATATAAGTCATGTACTCATGTTGTCGCTTAATGGCTAAATTGACGTTTTAGGATAATTTAGTCACGTGGGAATGACTAATCAAACTTATTGATATTAGGAATATAATTATTGAAAACATCTTGATAAAAACCCAAAATTTGACATTACAACCACATAAAAGCTTTTTAATATTTTACCGCCATAAACGGTTTTCCTTTTGCTACAAAAAGGTTTCGACGAGCTAAATTCCATAATTCACCTTTCTTCTCAATCTTACATGTCATGGTTAACATATGTATACAATTACATAAAATATGTATACAATTTCATAGAATTACATTGTGTACAAGTATATCTCAGATTGATCAGTTTGGTACTTCAAGCTGCAAAAATGTAGCGAGGCGAGGATCAGAGTGGTGTGGAAGGCCAGAACGAGCTCCCAAAGCTCGACAACTGCAGGCTGTTTGAAATGCAAAATCAGAGTACACGAGCTAATCAGTTTACCGCCTGCTATTGTTTTGCTATAAAAATGTGCATTCATCGGTCGACGACTTACAACTTGCGCAGCAAATGGTAAAATCTTTTCTGGCGGCATCACTGGCGTATTTATGCATAGCGCTACACAAAATTCACGGAACAGACATAAGTAAAAGTTTAATGGCAGTAGCAATAAGCTCTGCTGATATGCACTCGATACATGTTTTTTTTATAGCAAGGGAATTTAGTGAAAGACGTGAAAATAGCATAGTCGGGTTTAATTTCAATTTGGAATGCTTACTCACCTACACAGAATACAAGGTACAAAGTAACATATTTTCGAGGAACTATACCGAATTAGGACATCTTCTCCTCGTTTTTACATTGTTTGCAGTTAGAAGTACTCAAAAGATTTCAAGGGTTTTGAATTTTCTTAAGTAAGAGTGAACTTTTATAAACTCTTTCGTAAGTAAAGAATGAATAAGATGGGGTAAACATGAAAGGCGAGGATCAGTGCAAGATGAAAGCGCAGACGAGAAAGTGCAAGCAAATGAGTAGATGCAGTGGTTCTCATACCGTACAGAACTGCACCAATAAACGCATCTCCAGCACTAGTTGTATCGACAAGTTCTGAAAGCGGTATCGTTTCTGCAGTACCTACATGTAACCTTCCAATGACTGTATACAACAGCAAACTTTGTTGAATATATTCCTGAGAGAGTGGGAGGAGACTGTACTTACTCGATGGGGTAATGGAATAATGAGGCGCTCTCAGTTAAAGATTCAAATACGTCATCCATTTCCTCCTACATCTGCAACGATCGATGTTTAAGAGGGACAGAATACCTCCTTTAATGAGTTAATCACATCATATCATATAGAATGATAAGTTGATCACTGTATGTCGTGTTCGTGTACCAGACCAAGTTAACCACCACCTTCCGTTGTCCATCGGTTTAAACAAATATTGAGGATGGAATTGTCGAATCTACTCGCATATAGAATGGAATTATCGAATCTAGTTGTATTTTCCAACTCGTTTAGCTACTGACGATACTTCAGTCCACACCTGTAACATCGAAATCTGGTGCTTAATCTACTATGCCATGATAACTTAAATTAAAATGCCAAGGACACGCAGAGTCGCAGACTAGAACAGTATACAGAGAACTTAATATATAAGGAGTATGACATACGACTAAAGATTTCTTGCCTGCGGAAATTTCGCTGCGCATACGACGTAGGTGGCGAAACTCAGAAGTTCATCCAGTTCTTCCCTCTTCTTTTCTGCATCTACCAGAATCGGAATGCTTCTACGAGTTGCCTGCACTGGAAAAACATATTGAATACCATTACTTTCTTTTCTTCTACATACGTCTTACAGGCCATACGAGAATTATACTGAACATGTTCTATAGGCTTCAGAACAATATGCCACAGCTCAGACGAAACATGTGTTAATTTGCGTTAATTTGCTTAACATCAGCAACATTCATACACCGTTAAAAGAAAAATGCTCAACAATGAAATATGCCACAGCTCAGACGAAAGGACAAAAATGTATCACTACTAACTCTTCTGCAAGGACTAAGGCAGTCTCATGTTGTCTACGTCAAAATATACAAGTTTCGATCCACTAAAAGCTGCATCTAACTTTGACGAGGAAACTTCTTCGGATACCAACGGTGGAAATCCTGGAGTGTGAATGCAAGTGCGAGTCTTCCTGGAAGCATCAATTCAACACATGTCACACGTTTGCGGACCTTAATGCCACAAAATTGGTACTGCAACAAAATAGGTTTTGACAGATACTATTTCATTGAGTTATAACTTATAACTACCTTCCTCAATCAAACTAGAAATATAAATACAGCATTTCTTTTGGTTTTCATCCCATGTTGCTGATACAATCAGACTACACCTCGACATAAAAACCGATTTAGATATCAGTCTTGTGTTTGAAATTCAACCCCCAGAAAGCTAATTCCCTTTTGTGAATAGGGACTTATCGAATCTGGTGCACAATTTTGAAAACGGTTCTAAAGTTAGCTGACCTTTAAAACCATGAATTTCGATCGAATCATCCGTTAAAGATAACTTCTTCATAAATACATTAAGAGCCTAGAATAAGACGAGGAATCTGATGAATATTCATTTGATATTAAAACGACAACTCCGAAGAAAGTAGGAGAAGAAAATGAGCATAACAGCCTTGGTTTTAACCATAAGCAAGCTGCATGTGTCAAAGCATGTCCCGCATTACCGCCTCCTTGTACCTACGAAATTAAGCCTTTAGAATGCAACGACAGCTGACTCAATATTTATTTTAACCCTTACTGTCCTATTAATATTTAATCTCCCACAATCTACACCAAAACGCAACCTTATCGTAAGGGTTCTGAAGATCACCTCAGGCGTGTATTACACTGCATTTTAAAGCAACATCGGCTGATTTTCAAGCGACAACAACAGATAACCACGACTACTGCCAACATCTAATACCATTATAGTACTGTATTATACAATCAAGCCCACCTCATGTTAAATTCAATTGAATTCAATTGTGTTTCTAGCAAAACATAATTAATCAATCTACATTACAATTACTTATACAATTACCTCCACAGCCCAACTGTTAAAAATCGTTTCACACTAATAAGTAATAACAGAAGCAAAAACAATAAAATAACTATTGTACGGGTTCAGAATACGAAAGCGATATAATTCAATAGAGAAATTAAAGAAAGACGATATAATAACATCGAGATTTTTAGGTGGAAAAACCCTCTTTAAATAAAGGTAAAAAAACCACGAGCGAGAAAGCTCAAACTATCCACTACAATAAAATGGGAATACAAAGAAAATTACACATGAGATAACAACAAGAGAGTATAAAACACAAAGATGAATATATGAAGATTATAAGTGTATTCGTGTAGAAGTAGTGTAGGAGTTGTGATCGAATGCTGAATGCATGGTATTTATAATACCAAATGTTGTGTAGGAAAGCAATCCCCATTCCTCCTACAATCTCACAGCAAAGTGCACAAGAAAAGGACTCGAACATAGTAACTTCCAGAACTTTAAGTTGGACCGAAATGTCCAACTTGCACATGATATAATCACGCGCACTTTAGTTTTAATAAGCGCAAGGATGGAAGCTACATATGATATAACCACGCCCACTTTAGTTTCAGTGAGCTCAAGGATGAAAACTCGCAAAAGCCTTGTCGGAAGTTATGGACTGCTCATCGATGGCCTTAAGCAGATCTCGGAGGAAGAGTATCTTTTGAAATAAAGTGGTGCCTTGGGTGGTTGGTCTTTGAATGATGTTCATTTTTGAACAAATTAACAACGGTATTACAATTATTGCCATAAACACAACCATCAACCCACTCTCTCTATTAGAATGCTGTAGGTAGAGATGTATGAGCGGGTCCCACGGCGATGAAATTTATTCCCAGTTTCTTCGATGCATTACGAGCCACAAGGCAACGCGCTTCGACGAGACTAATCAGTATGAATAAGTCCATTGACTAAGGGCCATGCTAAAAATAACACAGCCTGATTCAAACAGGCACCCAAGTATAAGTGATTTGCCGAAAACCGAACCCCAGCTCCGTTGAAGCCGTTAAAATCGATAATCGAAGGACGACAAGTAAGACTCATGAATCGATGGAAAGGGGAAACTGAAAATTCCAGTTTACGAAACCCTAATTTGGATTATTCTCAGGCGAGGATTATCGGAATTTACAAAAATGCTGAATTGCAGATCGGAGATGAAAACAACATGGAAGGGGAAAAGATTGTTTAAGAAAATTATAAGAAACTAAGGATGTAATATGAGGAATTTACGAAACCCTAATTTGGATAATTCTCAGGCATAAAACAACAATTGAGGATTATCGGAATTTACAAAAATGCTGAATTGCAGATCGAAGATGAAAACAACATGGAAGGGGAAAAGATTGAAGAAGAAAATTATCAGAAATTAAGGATGTAATATGAGGAATTTATAAAATATATTGTGGAAAACCTAATATTTTACCCTAGTCCACTTCGTCGTTGTTGGGCTTCTTAACATGTTAATTTGTCTTGGAGTAGAGGCGTGACTAGGGATGGCAATCGGCCGGGTTTGGGTTGATTTCTATAGGATCCAAACCCATATCCGCTTTGTATGTATTAGACCCGACCCAGATTCATTGGGTCCAAAATTCTAAGATCAAGATCCGGACCTGATGGGTTTGGGTCAGGCCTGGATCCTTCGCGGGTTTGTTTTTAATATAAACATAAAATTGTATTTTGTAAACATTATTGCCGCAATAAATATTTTCAAAACTTTACAGGTTGAAAAAACTTTGTTTCGCACCATTTCTGATGTTTTTTGTATAAAGTATATCCAAAACATTAAACGTTTTTATGAGCGATTCGTAAAACTTAAATAAATAACATGATATTTGATACTAAAATATACTCTGATAGAATTAGCGTACAGAACATATGACTAATAGTTGGGAGAAAAAACATTATACTTAAGAGTGAGACATTATAGTAATGAATATTAAAAGTTATATATATAAACGGGTCCATGGGTCGGGTCTGGGTCTACATAACAAGACCCAGACCCATACCCGACCCACTAATTGTAGACCCAACCCATAACCGTTGGATCTAAAAATATTAGACTCAAACCCGACCCATCAGGGTCGGGTCTGGATCGGGTCTTGGACCCGTTGCCATCCCTAGGCGTGACCGCGTGAGTAACAGTGTAATTGAGACGAATTAATACTAACCTCAGAATCAATTTGGAAATAATTTTCTCGGGCTCAAAATCGGATCAGAATTCACCGAGCTTAAGATTTCAAAGCTTGGAATTGGATCATAACAAGTCTCGAGCTCAATTCAAGCCTTGTTGAATATGTTTATACAGCTTTTTCTTTATATCAAATAAAATAAATGTAAATATTTATATAAAAATAGTATGTACTCCGTATAAAATATTTGTATAAACAAATTGATCAAATGATTATCAAATACAATATTTTTTTAGCAAAAAATAATGTATATACATAGATTAAATTATACGACTAAAGGAAATAAAAACGAGCTTAAACCCGAGCTTCCGATCTGAGTTTTACTAAGCTCGGAATCGGCTCGGATTTGGCCTAACTTGGCTCGGAATCGGACTCGAGATCAGTTTGACCGAATTCGAGCCGAGTTTCGACCGATTTGATTCCGAGGGCTTGTCGAGCGGCTTTGATTATTTACACCCCTAGGCGTGAGACTACAATGAGACAGTTTCACACGTACGATAGATTATTTATAAGAAAATTTGATATATTATTAATAACAATCCTCAAAACTCGTTATATTTTGCAGATTTTGGTCGACCATTAATAGAACATATTGGAGGAAAATGAAAAGATAGTGGTTTTTGGTTTAGTATACTCCATATAAGATAGTACTCCGTTGGCCCGACCCATAAATTTTGGTGGTCCTGTTCTGATTTGTAAAATGGGTCCCTAATTATTTGATCAAAAAAATTATACTCCGTATACAATTGTTCGAATATGTTCGATTTTGAAAATTTAAAAAAAAAAACAACACTAAGACGGTTTAAACCTTGACAGCTTGTATGAAAGCTACAATTCTTACCAAGTATACCACTACATTTTATTGCGACATTTAGCTCCAGTTTAGGTTTTAACATTTAACATATTATTAGTTTTAACAAATTAGGGCCCTTATTTTTGGGGGGCCTTATTCTGAGAACCTAATAGCACGCCTAATGTGCTGGCCCGGGTACTCCGTACAAGATAACTACATAGTACTTGAATTAAATATGACATTTTTATAGAAATGACTCAATGAGTTCTTCTTTGACATGGTAAGAAAAAACATACTTGATCACAAAAAATAATGTACATGGTAAACAAAATACTTTGACATGGTAAAAAATTGTTTGAGTCTAACATGCTAACAAAAAACGTATACTTGATCACAAAAAAATACTTTTACATGTCATGGTTATTGGTTAACATACAATTACACAGCTTTATCATACAATTACATAAAATATGTATACGATTACATGGAATTACTCAATTACATTGTGTCAAATGCTATTGTACAAGTAAGAGTATTATAACTCAGATTGATCAGCTTGGTTCTTCAGGCTGCAAAAACGTAGCAAGGCGAGGATCAGAGTAATGCGGAAGGCCAGAACGAGCTCCCAAAGCTCGACAACCGCAGGCTGCCTGAAATACAAAATCAGAGTACACAGCTAATCAGTTTACCGCCTGCTATTATTGTTTTCCTATGAAAACGTGCATTTATCGGTTGACTTACCACTTGCGCAGCAAATGGCAACATCTTTTCTGGTGGCATATTTGTGCATAGCGCTACCCAAAATTCACGAAACAGACATAAGTAAAAGTTTAATAGTAGTATCAATCAGAGTTAATGACTCATTCTATAGTTTCAAATATTGACGGAATAAAACATAATGGCTCACTAAACATAGTCTCTTTAGTAAAATCTATCAATGCAACATGAAAGCGCAGACGAGAAAGTGTAAGTAAATGGGTAAATGCAGCGGTTCTCATACCGTACAGAACTGCACCAATAAACGCATCTCCAGCACCAGTTGTATCGATAAGTTCTGAAGGCGGTATCGTTTCCGCTGTTCCTAAATGTAACCTCCCAACGACTGTATCCAAATCCTTTCCTCTAAATCTCATTACGGACTGCACAATTAGAGAAATTCTGGAAATGATCTCACTAAAAAATACAACGGCAAATTTTTCGAATATATTCCTGGGAGGAGACTGTACTTACTGATGATATACTGGACGGGGTGCCAGAACTATCAGGCGCCCTCAGTTTTAAAGATTCAAATACGTCATCAATATCCATTTCTTCTACATCTGCGACTTCTGTACGCATTTACAACATATAGTTAGAGAGCTTGACTAATCATATAGAATGATAAGTTGTTCACTGTATGTCGTGTACGAGACCAAGTTAATCACCACCTTCTGTTGTTCATCGGTTTGAAGAAATATTGTGAATGGAATTATCGAATCTACTAGTATATAGAATGGAATTATCGAATCTACTCAAATATAGAATGGAATTATCGAATCTAGTTTGTATATTCCAACTGGTTTTAGGACATGTTATCTTCGTCTTGAGTTGTCTGAGATTTGAAATATAGTGTTGTTGAAGTAATTCATATCATGAAGTTATCTGAAGTCACTTGATTTCTAGAATGTTCGATAAGTTAAGAAAAAAAAAAAGAAAGAAAAGGACGAGAGGAGACACCGCTGACACTTCTTTCTAGCATGACGCATCCATCCTCACCAAGCGTAACAATCACAAACTTGACATTCGACAACCTCAATAGCATGGACAGAATAGCTTTTGGTACCGATGATGCTTCCGTCCACACCTGTCACGTCAAAATCTTGTACTTAATCTACTATGCGATGATAATGTAAATTAAATTACTAAGGGCACGCAGACTAGAACAGTATACAGAGAACTGAATATATACGGAGTATGGCATACGACGGAAATTTCTTGCCTGCGGAAATTTCGCTGTGCATACGACGTAGGTGGCGAAACTCAGAAGTTCATCCAGTCCTTCCCTCTTCTTTTCCGCATCTACAAGAATCGGAATGCTTCTACGAGTTGCCTGCACTGGAAAAACATATTGAATACCATTACTTTCCTTTCTTCTACAAACTTCTGAAGCTGACACCTGATTTACAGGCCTTACGAGCACTATGCTGCACATGTTCTAATTTTAATCACACATCTAAAGTCGTAAATAGGATGGCACACTTTAGTTTTTGTAACAAGAAATACTATTCAACTAATGAGTGGCTTTCCTAGCTCTTCATAACTTATATTTGCGTTAATTTGCTTATCATCAGCAAAATTCACTCTGTTAACAGAAAAATGCTCAACAAATGTTAAGAAGGTTCAGGAACAAAGTAACAATAGAATATGCCACAGCTTGGACGAAAGGACAAAAATTCATCACTATTACCTCTTCTGCAACGACTAAAGCAGTCTCATGTAGTCTAACGTCAAAATATACAAGTTCCGATCCATTAAGAGCTGAATCTAACTTTGACGAGGAAAGTTCTTCGGGTACTAATGGTGGAAATCCTGGAGTGTGAATGCAAGTGCGAGTCTTCCTGGAAGCATCAATTCAACAAATGTCACACATTTGCAGACCTAAATGCCACAAATTGATACTGAAACAAAACAGGGTTTTGACAGACGTGTTTTCATTGAGTCATAACTAGCTTCTTCAATCAAACAAGAAAGATAAATTCAGTATTTCTTTTGTTTTCATCCCAAGTAGCTGATACGATCAGACTATAACTCAACATACGACCGATTCAAAAATCAATATCGTGTTTGGAATCTCGCTTTCGTGAATAGGGATTATTTTAATATTCCGCCTTTACCAATTGCCAGATTCATCTGAAAATGGAATAGTCCTTGTAAGCTTCGAGGTTTTGTGCAATTGTCTAAAAACTATGCAAGTGAAATTCTTTACAAAACTATGTAAGTGACGTTCAAACAAGTTAATGGTGTAACTTACGTTTCATTATCAACTATGATGTAGGTAAATGGTGAATTACCCTCTGGTGAGACCTGTAAGAAGAAAACAGCATCAGTAAATAAACAAAGAATATATGTGAATTCTAAGAAATCTAGTTGAACCGACGATGGCTGAAAACAAATATTTGCCAGAACAACACAAATATCAAAGACATGTATGTTACAAGAATGAAAGGAGATGCAACACACAAAAAATCCCTATACACATCCATTACAGGTTTTCAATGGTCAATATCACAATGGCTAACATCAAAACATTACAGGTTTCAGCAGTAAACCTATCGCTCTAGAGCTCAAAACGGAACACATTCAAAGAAAACAGAAACTATTTTGAAAATGGAAACAAATACTAGTGCTTTCGAGATTGAATTGTGCGTTCCATGCTTCCACATATTGTCCATCCTGCTCCTTTATACTTGTATAAAATATCACCCGAATAGATTTTGTGCATATATACTACATCTGGCCTATACTATACATCATATGTAGTCCATTTGGATACATATGCGACGGTTTTGCCAATTTAGTACCCTAAATGACACTTTTTACGATAGTTTGGTCTATCACTGTATTGCACGAAACTTAAAAGTGCAAGCCAAAAGGATAATGTAAAGACATGCAAGTCACTATTTTTAAAACGGTCTTAAAGTTAGCTGAACAATATAACCATGGAATTGGATTGAATCTTTCATTCAAGATTACTTCTTCATAAACAACTGTTATACATCTATTTCAAGATATGGCATGTAGCAATAATAACATAACACAATGTTTCAAAAGCTCACACCGACAACGAGGAAAAGAGAGATTGATGTTCACAACTTAACCCATGCGTTGGAAAAAAAAAGCTTCACAATAAACAAAGCATCACGGTTTCCTTGGTTCAATTAAAAATGGAAATGGTGGTTAGAACAAGAGTTGTTAGTTACTATAAATAAAAGCTTACGATGAAGAATGATGTGTCTACACCATCATCTTCAAGCTCTTTCAAAATACCTCTACCTTGAGCATCATCAGCAACCTGAACTAAGATGAATGAGCAAAGAATAAGATGGGATGTCTGCACGAATATTCATTTGATTCTAAAAACGACAACTCAAAGAATGATGGAAGTAGGAGAAGAAAATAAACAACGAAAGACCTTGGATATTAGCCTTGGTTTTAACCCTAAGCGAGCTGCACATGTCAAAGCATTTCCAGCATTACCGCCTCCTTGTACCTACGATATTAACCCATCAGAAAGCAACAATAGCTGACCTAGTATAAAATCCCCCTTAAAAATATAATATCGCGAATGCCATAGAGTATGCTACTTGGAGGGTTCTTGTAGACAGTTAAATACCGACATCAATTGACCTAAGTAACTGTTTGCAGAATCTTCACACAGCAATGATGTTTATCATCTCTTTCAACCTTTTTCCCGTATAATAGAGTAAACTCAGTACACCATAGTTTACATATTTTTAGTTAGAGATCAGGTGGATCATGTAACATATCGAAGTATAGTATTTTATGCGATTGCGACAAATATGGTTAGACAGGAAGTCCGAAAGAAGCAGCAGGTAGCATTGCTTGTGAAAATAATACTATGTTTCCTCTAAATCAGAAGGCATTAACTTCAGCATTTTACTGTGATTTTAACAAGACGGCAGTCTCCGTACCTTTTAAACATCATTGAAAGAGAGTTTGGAAATCTACATCACGAAGTTACAAGCACAATTTAACTATCTAAAATGTAAGGAGTATAACATTATAACAACAAGGCTATCTAATTGCCATGGTCTAAAATCAAAAACACATTCAAACGGACCCAAGCTCGACCAAGATATGATAAATTTATTTCAAGAAATCGCAATAAAATCATCACATATGGAGCAACCTTGACAAAAAGGAACAACAAAAAAGAAAATTACATTATGCTTGGTTTTCAAAAACTCCATGATCCATGAACAACTTCCTCCATTTTACCAAAGTTTGATATCAAATCAACAGCCCATTTCTGTCAATCACTTGCAATTCTAATTAATTCGTATTCAACATTCAATTGCCCTTTAATACAATCCCACGTAATACTACAGTCAAATTCACTTCATGGTAAATAAAATTTAACTCCATTGCATACCTAGCAAACATATAAGCAACCAATTTTTTACTCTGCAATTACTTTAAGAGGGATGCTATCTACAGTCTCTTTGGTGCAGTCTCTTTAATTAATACTACTATCAAATTCACTTCACGGTAAAAGAGGAGGCAGATAGCAAAACTCTTACTTTAATCCTTACTCTTTAATTAATTCTTATCTCCAATTAATTCAATCCCTCACAACACTACACCAAAACACGATTTTATTTTACGGGTTTTTGAAGATCACCCCAACCATATTACACCGCATTTTGAATCAACATTGGCCAATTTTATAGGGACGACAACCGACGTTAAACTGAATTGAATTCAATTGTATTCCTAGCAAAACAACAACAACAATCAATCAATCAATCTGTTAAAAGTACCATTAATTCAACAACTACCTGAAAACTGGTGCTTCTGATTTTGTCATCAGGTTTAGGGTAACTAGCTACTGCAGCAAGCAAGTCAACTGTTGCACCTCCACAACCCAACTATTAAAAAATAAAATAAAAATACAGTAAGGTCTCTCGTAAAACCGTTTCACACTGATAGAAATAAATACGGAATAATGTAATGTAAGACCGTTTCACACGAGAATTTGACGCTGTCATCAAAAGGGAAGAAAGAGAAAATACATACAACAATGTTGTCCTTTGGAAGTGAAGAAGATGATGATGATGACATTTTAGACCTGCAAGAATGATTTTTAAAGCATCAAACAAAATGGGTATTTCATCAAATCATTGAAAAATAGAATTTAAAAGAGGAAGAAGTAGTGAGACCTGAGAAGAGAAGTGGAAGGCGCAGAGTGTACATTACTGAAATTAAGTGCAAGTGTCATCATCTTCTGCTCTTTTGCAATTGGAGAAAAGGGATATGACTTTATGAGCTTCCTCAATTTTTAATCTACACTCCCGTATTCGTATCAATTTTAGTCCAATAAATTGATATATTATTTAATTGAATTTTATTTATTTCAGTTCAGTTCAGGACCCATTCAGTTTAAGCCCATTCAGTTCAGTTCAGGTCATTTCACTTCAGCTCAGTTCAATTAAGTTCATCTCTAAAAAGTTCGAAATAACAAGTTCTTAGTCCGATTCTTTTCGGCTTTTTGGAGTTGAACTTATAAGAGAACTTATCGGAGCTGAGTTGAACTTATAAAAGTTGAAATCAGTATATTAAAGTTTAGTGAGATTTATAAGCGTTGAACTTGTTAGAGCTGAACTTATAGGAGTTGGGCTGAAATTTAAGAGCTGAAAAGAAAAATGTCTTACTACTAGAGATGGCAAGGCCACCATAATTCGGTGTATATCTATCTATTTGAAATTAAATGGATGAGATATTGATGACCTTAATTTAGGATGAGATATGAATGACTCAGTTTTTTTTTTTTTTTGGATATCCTTAATTAATGTTTATATGTAATTATTTAAAACATTGTAATTATTAATTTGATTAAAAATATATTACTTTAAAGTTTCTTATAAAATAGTAAAAATACCTTGTAAACTTTATTAAAAAATTATTATAAACGTAATCCTTAATCTTCAAAAAAAATTAGCACCACTATTATTAATATCGCTACTAATTATTGATACACCGATGTCAAATCTCAATTTTTTTCCTAATTATTGCGTATACATCTTCTTAAATAATTAATCTTTCTCGGTTTTTATTCTTTTCTCATATATGTAGAAGAAGATTTTTTGGGTGAAGTACACCTTTTAATTTTATCGTCCCATTTTTTTGTTTATGATAAAATCATATTAAATTTTATGCGCGTAAAAATATCCAATGGATACCCACTCCACCTGCTCCACCAGTGGATATGGATATGGATGGATGAAAAAACATACAAATTCTAGGGTGAGGCAGTCTCATACTATGAGACACACCTAAAATAAAAAAATAAAACCCCAATTTAATTAAGCTGACAACCCTAAATTACAATTTGCCAATTTACTACTATCAGTGTCACCCCATCCACCGTTACACGCATCTTCAACCATCATCTCTAACACCACAACCAACCAGCTTTAATTAACTCTCATGTAAAAACTCTAAAAATATTTATTTATTTTACCAGCTCTATTTTATATGAGACAAAAAAAAATAGGTTGTATCAAAAGTAATCTTTGCCCATTTCAATAGTAACATACTAACATCAATTCATTCACTACTTTTAAATTTTTTTAAAAAGAGATACTTTGTAGTTACTTTTGAATAACAATATGGTTACGTTTGAATATTATTCAGAAGTTATGGTTAGGTTTCAAATAAAATTAGAATTTTACGACTAATCAATTAATAAAGAAGAAAAAAAGGTGAGATTTGACAATATTGTAACAAATACCTACTGGATGTTGTTGAGGCGAGGTAGATCGAAATTATAAAGGGTTAGACTCGTTGTGAGGTAGTATTGGAGGTGGTTGGCAGTCAAGATATTGATTTTATTGGTGGTTTTGATGATATTGGTGGTAGCTGGGGCCGATGATAACCAAATTGAAGATGTTAGGGTGGTTCGTCGAACTCCGACGAGTCCAATAATGGTGGTGGCCAGAGCAATATCGGTGGTCGGAGCAATAACGGTGGTGGGATGGCAGGGGTGGTAGTGGTGGTGGTGGTGGGTAGGGTGGCTTTTTTTAAATTGAGCAGTATGTTGTGACTTGTGATAAATGGTTGATTAGTGCTTGTCTGCTTGAGGGTGTATCATATTTGGTGGACTAATTATGTGAGGGTGTACCATAACTATGGTGAGAAAATTAATGATGTCTCATAGTATGAGACGGCCTCATCATAGAATTACACGAAAAAATATTAAGTGGATTAGGGTGGGATATGGATGACGATAAATTAACGTAATTGCTCAATCAGTGCGCTTTTTCTCACAGATCCTGAAAAAGACATCGATGCTCTTTCATTTCTTCCCATCTTTTATAACACCCTAATTTTCTCTCTTCTCTCTCCTCTTTTCATCCTCCCTCCTTTGTTAAACAACCACCACCCACCACCCACCACCGCCTCTCCCACCACCGCCTGGCCACCCTCCACCGCCTGGCCACCCTCCACCGCCGGCCCAGCCCCACCCACCACCGCCTCTCCCACCACCACTGCCACCCTCCACCGAGGGCCTAGCCACCCTCCCCCGCCGGCCCAGCCCCACCCCCCACCACCGTCCACCACCACTACCCACCACCACCGTCCACAGCCACCACCCTGCCTTCAATTTTTTTTTTTTTTTTTAATTATTACTATTAAAAACCAAAAAAAACCAAAAAAACAAAAAAACAACCCGTGAATACTGCACCACCACGGCCTGCCGCCAACCCCTCTCCCACCACGGCCGCCGGCGCACAGCCACACCCACAACCACCTCAGCCGCCGCCGTCCTCTTCCCCACCATCAACCCTAATTCATAAAAACAATAAAACAAAAAAAAAAAAACAACCACCACGCACTCCATCGCCACTCCCACCACACCCAAGCTCACTCTCACGACGATCACGCGCCGCCTGCCACCACCGCCACGCCACAAATGCCGCAAACCCAACTAATTCATAAAAAATAAAAATAAAAAAACAAAAACATACAAACATAAACAAACAATGAATGATAAAAAAAATTAAAATAATAAAAAAAGTAAATTACATTAAATATATCGTCACAAGGATCCATATGTTAAGAATTGAATTAATTGTATAAGGAATTGAAGAAGAAATTGGTTGATTTAAGTTGTCTTAGGGTTTTTTTTGGTGGAAAGAGAAGAGAGAAAAATTGGAAAAGCAGGGGTAGGGGATGGAAAATTAATGACAAAAAAGGGTACAACTGAGAAAAAGCCGGGTACAGTTGAGCAACACCCTAAATTAAATGGAGATAGATATGGGTTCACCTAATCCATATCCATCAATTGTCATCTCTACTTATTTCCCCTTCATTTCGAAGGCGAATTCTATGTTCCATTTCATGTTATTTGCTGTCTTATTATCATACTCCTTTCTTTTCACCATCTTCTTCCCAATTTTCCTAAAATGAAATTATACTATCTTCTTCCCATTTCTATTTTTGTCAATTTTCAACTAATATCATTCATCCAATTTAGGGTTTTTTTGTCAAATGGTACCTTTTATTTAGGGTCATTTGTGTAATAATACCTTTCATTTATTTTTTGTTTTCTAGTACCTTTTATTTTCAATTTTTGTTATAAAGTACCAAATATTGGATTCCGGCATACTAAGTCAAATTTTCAGTGTGACTTTTAAGTTTTAACCCTCTCTCTTCTTCACCTTCTTCATTATAGACTCTACTCTTCCATGCTTCCTCTTCTCTTCTTCTTTCAATAATTTTCTTCAATATGTACTCTATATTTCTGCCTTCAATCATCATATAGCCTTCTTTCTTCATCACCTTCTTCATTCATTCATTCACCCAAAAAAGCTCACAACTTTCTCAAAAACGGTAGTTCCTGAAACTTTTTAACCCCAAAGCTTCAATGTATCATTCAAATCCCTAAACTCTTCCCCACTTTTTTCTCCACACGAAAAATTCGATCTTTTGTTGATAACGTTGGATGTTTCGACGAATCAAATAAGTAATTATAATTAGCAAATTATTCCTTGGGTTTAATCGATTTCATGTCTAGGGTTAGTAATAATTGGAATAATTTCTCTTCCAAGTTGCAAAAGCTAAACCTCGCTTTTAACAAGTTTTAGGGGATTTTAATTGATTTTGTGTCTAGGGTGAGTAATTTGGTGGTTTTAGATTTGAGTTTCAACAAAAACTCTAGAAAAATCGCTCCTAAAATCTACGAAAACCACTACAAGAAAATCTTGTACAGGCGACCGAAAAAGGCTACCAACAACAGTCGCTAAAACAAGCGGGCGACTGACTGTAGTCGCCAGACAGCGGTAGCGAGGCTCAGTCGCCATTTTTTGAGGTCGGGCGACCAAATCGATCGCCAAATATTGGCGACCGACTTATCGACCGCCAAAAGGGGCGGCGACCGACATCACCGCCCCATGTTTCCTTTTAAAAAAAAATGGGGGTTGGCGAAACCAGTCGCCATTTATGAGGCGGGCGACCGCAAGTCGGTCGCCAGGCGATCGCCATTTCTCTGCTTTTTCTAAATTTTTGTAGGATTCGGCGACCGATAATCGATCGCCACCTTAATATTTCGATCGCCAAACCATCGCAAATTTACAATTCTTTGACGGTTTCACGTTTGCAGATTAATTTCATTACCAAATTCAAGAAACTCGCAAATTCAGCGGTATAACCAACCCATACAATTTCAACAAACAAAGCATAAACAACCATTCAAATTCAACATTTTCAAATGTAAATTAAGTTTCATACATGCAAGTTTAGTAATCGCAACACATAATTCAAGTAAACATGTTCAACATCGCTAACAGTTTGCATAAGCGGAAAAAGAGATACTTTACACTCAAACCCAACAGATGCTCCACTACTCGGGCCACCACCATGAGGGTCTCTGTGGTCAGAAACCGCGACCAATCCCTGGATTACACCGCTCAAAGTAGGTCTGCATCCGCCGCAATTGTTCCTCATCAACCTCGAGCTCCTCGTCTTGGCGTAAAGGCGTTCGTCTTGATTGGCAACGCCGATCTTCTAATTTCCTTACAATACCCGGCGTGTACATGGAGTCGCCACCGCCGACAATCATGCGGTTTCTTCTCGTAGAATATACTCCTGCGTTGTCGACTCCATAAACCGCCTTTTTTAAACCCTTCGCTCACTTCCAACCAAATTTGATCGGGTTTAGTTCCGTGCTCCTCCTCGACTCGCTTCATATACGCCTCCTACCAAAGAGCAAATCAATTATGCTATTTAATTACAACAAATTAAAAAGATTATAAATCTCATTACGACCAACAATTCCTTACATATTTATCCGAGTCTTTCTTTCTCGCGAAATGCAAACGGCCTTCCTCGTCTTTTTGGCGTGCGTGTCCAAAAAAATGTCAAACGCGGTCGCCGCTTGTCCTTTGTTTGCCTTTAGTCCAAAAAACGGCAACAATTATCCATTTAAATATACACAATCATACTATATATTATTGGATTATGTAAACGATATATTAAAACTTACTTTTTCTAGTTCTTGTGCACGATCAAGGCAGCTCTGAGATCCTCTAAAGTAACTCGGCTCGACGCGCGCAATTGGATCTCCTCCCCTAATATTCAACGCCGCTTGTTTGGATTTCCTTTGAAATTCGATTGTGTCTCGTAACTTAAGCAAGTCGTTGAATGCAACATCTACAAGAAAAAATATGACGACAACCAAATAAAACCGAACAACAAATTCCGAATATCAATTTTATAACCTCATTTTTATTAAAGTTAGTTTTATTACCATTCATGAACGCGGGCTTCTTCTTTCTTTTGACAAATTTCTTCCACATGTTGTCCTTGAAGCGCTTTTTGACACGCTTTCTCGTACTTTGCACGGACTAAATGCTCAAGAACCGGATTCCAAGTGCACGAATTCTACGTATAAAACCAAATATTAAACAAATTCCGGCGTAATAATATATATACATTTTAAAAACACTAGTGGCTTTAAAAATTATATACGTACCCGGAAAATATTAAACCACTGCTCCTTCAAGTCGTCTGGTATCGACGACCAACAAGTGTAACCGGAAGTGTAACTGCTTTTTGTACTCTCCGTACATGCCTTAGTAATTTTCTTTTGCGGAAACCTTACAAATTTTGCGTTAAAATAATAAGCAATATGAACAACTTACCAATATGATTAACTTACCAATATAAACAACTTACCAATATGATTTCGGTCTAAAATTAATTTGCTTGGCCGATCTGTTGGGGTGTCGTCCGCCTCCTGCTCTTCGTTTTGTTGTTGCGTCCCCTGACTATCCGACGACTCAGTCTCCCCGTCGGACCTCATTGACGATCTGGAGGAACTACCTTTCGCTCGCTCGACGACATAATTCAAACTAAAAAAACAACATAGCGAGTCTATTATTAAATGAGACAAGTTAGTAACACACTACTAACTTGTCAAATCTTTCCTCATACATCCATTCGCGCTCCAATCTCTTCCTAATAGGTCGCTTTCTCTTATCACATCTTTCCTCATACATCCATTCAAGGCTCCAATCTCTTCATTATTATAAGCTAACCAATATAAGAGAAATAATTCAATACCCAAAAGTTCAAACAAGTAATTTAACCAACTTATTATTTGAGAACTAATTTCAACTTAATATTTGTGAACTTACCAAGGAAACCTCAAACTCACAATCCCTAAATTTTATTGAAATCAATCCTACATTAATAGAAAATAATAACACTAATCTTAATCAAAACATATTCTAACATAAAAATAATAATCTAACATTATCTAATCTTACATAACATTTAAACATTCTCTAATCTTAAACTATCATTCAAACATTCTCTAATCTTAAATAAATTCTCTAATATACACATTGGTGTATGAGGCTAAATCCAACCAACAACATCAAAGAATAGAAGCTTATTTAGGCTCCACCAACCAACATCCAACCAACCAACAACATCAAATTCTCTAATATACAAATGCTCAAATCAAAAATTCTCTCATGTAAGCTCCACCAACAACATCAAACCACACTATTAAGGCCAATTCAAAGCTTATTTAGGCTATTATATCAAACTTAACTCAAATTAGAAACTTCAAGAATACACAAATGTCAAAACCGCTCCTCTACGAATCCGTGCTCTACAAATAAACCATTCTACTATCAAATACCATCTTAAAACTACCTAATTAACACACTAATTCAATAAAATCGGCTATAAATCGAAAACCCCTAATTTCTAGGGTTAGGGTTTGACGAAAATTAAATTAAAACGATTAACTACTTAATCATACCTTTAACAACTCGATTAACTAGGCTAGAACTTCAAATCCCGACAAAAACAACCAAAAGTCGACCCAAAAACGGCCCCAACGAAAACAGCGGAGAAGATGGTGGTGCGTGAATGGTGGTGATGCGGTGGCGGTGGTGCGGTGACGGCGGCACGGTGCGGTGTTGGTGGTGCGTGAATGGTGGTGATGGTGGTGGATGATGAATGAAGATGGTGGTTGATGAAGACGGTGGTTGCACTACTCTTAATCTCCTTTTTTTTTTTTTTTTTTCTAAGTATAATCGAAATGAAGTTAGGGGGAGAAGCTGCGGATGATATCTAAAATGTGGGGCGACTGAATTGGCGACCGAAGTCGGTCGCCCGATATTTTATGACCAAGTCGGTCGCCCACTTATTTTTTTAGTCGCCCCTTAGTCGCCTTTGGTCGACTAATTTGATCGCCGATCAATATTTCGATTACTGTTAGCGACTACATTATTCAGTCGCCATTTTACGGTCGCCCGTAATAGATTTTCTTGTAGTGAACATGAGTTTGAAATAGCTCTACCTCCAAAATAACGTACATGTTTGAGAATGAAGACATGATTTGGAATTCGTGGGCAGAAACTGAAGAAGGAACGATAAAGTAGAAACATAACAAAAGATAATGGTGAGTTTGGTAGTTTTTAACAAGCGGAAATTAAAACAAGGTAGCTTTTAACAAAAAATGAAGTGTCAAATAAGTTTTCTCACCGGAAATTTGACTTAGTATGCCGGAATCTGATATTTGGTACTTTATAACAAAAATTGAAAATAAAAGGTACTAAAAAACAAAAAAAAAAAATAAATTAAAGGTACTATCTCACAAATGACCCTAAATAAAAGGTACCATCTGACAAAAAACCCTCCAACTTACTGTATCATCTTTCTACTTCAATTTAACCGACACAATTCACTTACCTTAAATTTTTAAAGGAAAAAAGATGCTGGAATGAAAAGAGTCCCTAATTTATATACGGAATAATTATTTATTCATTAATCTTTTATAATCAATTAGATTTTTTTACCATATGGAATAATGAGACACCATATAGAAGTATAGAACATGAAGATGAGATAGAGAATCCGCTCTCCTTTTGTTTCATTAGTCTATAAATCCATTTCTGGACACCAGGGGCGGGCCTAGGGGGGCCAGGGGGGCCCGTGCCCCCCTACCCATTTTCAGAAAAATTAAATAAGTTTTTAAAGGTCCAAAATGAAACAAAGGGTTGGAGTTGTGGAGTTGGTTGATGACTTACTTGTAAGACAAAGTAATAGAGGAGGTCAAGGGTTCAATTCCTTAATCCACCATTTTTATTTTTATTTTGCTTTTCTTCGTTTTTTAGTTTAATTTTTTTGCTTTTCTTCGTTTTTTATTTAATTTTTTTGCTTTTCTTCGTTTTTTTATTAGGATATAATATAAGAAAAGACCATAGTTAGGCCGATCACACTAATTTGAAACTCCGTACTTTAAAAAACCATGTATTAGATACTCCGTACATGAATATTAGGACATAATATAAGAAAAAACCATAGTTTGGACGATAACACTAATTTGAGTGATTTTGAAGACTACAAAAAAAAAAAAAAAATTTACCGGCAACCAATTTATTCGTACAAATTTTTTTGTGTCGTGCCCCCCCTACCGATAATTCCTGGGTCCGCCACTGCTGGACACTATTTAAAATCGTCTTACTCTACACTTTGTGGTGGTAACTGGTAACTGGTAACTCAGTAAACGGTTAAATATTTTAGGTAAGCAAAACGGATAAAAATCATTCGGGTCAACTGATTTCTATTCTATTCGGATCCGAATACTTGTCGGGTAATATCCACAAAACTCCAACAGCTGCAACACTCTCACGTCACTCACCACCGCCGCACACACCACCGTCAGCCGTCAACCACCTCATCTCCGTCGACTAACCACCGCACATCACCGTCAACTCCACCGTCGTACTGAACACTCAACTTCTCCTAATTTGCTAAAAACTCTCATGTTTTACGCGCTAATTTCTTCCCCAATTTGATTTTCTAGGGTTTATCGCTGCAATGTTTCTGAGAAGAATTGGCGCCAGATTTTTATCGTCTGCAGCTAAGGCGGAAAATCAAGGTGCTGCGCCGATTACTGCGCGTAATCCTCTGGAGGAGTTCTTCGAGGTTGATCGTTCTGTTGATGATGATAAGCGTCTTGTTTATGGTTCGATTCTTCTTTCGCCTTTTCAATTTTAGTTTTTCATGTTCGAATGATTTTACGTCGTAATTGTGATTTTTAGGGTTTTAATTTGGCCTATTGATTGTCGGTTTTCCAATTCGAAAGTGAAATGATGGCGCCTTTTCAATTGTAGTTCTTCATGTTCGAAGGATATTATGTTGTAATTGTGATTATTAGGGTTTTAATTTAGTTTACTGATTGTCACTTCTCCAATTTGAAAGTGAAATGACGGTTTTCCACACGACTAAATCTTGCTTGAAATGTTTATGGAGTTTAAGTATTTAGTTGTCGGTTTGGTGTCGAGTGTCGGACACAGGACGACATTAAATGAGGAGTTGAAGTGTTGAGTTGTTGGTTCTTCACACGACTTAATCGAGTGTCGAGTGTAGAGTGTGGTGCATGAACAAAAACCATTCATTTGTACATTTGTTTCAAAATGTATGCTACTACTAAAATGATGAATTTTAACAAAAATGTAGTAGGGGGAATACAATTTGTTTTAACATTGAAACTCATGTGAAGAATTATAATAGGACAATAACATATTTACGACAGTAAATTTTCAACTAGTAAAGTCGTATGTAAATGGAGCAATGACGATCAAAGTGATGTCTCGGAGACCGTGGAAAAGTGAATAGATAAAATTCATTTCCATTAGGATGTGCGGAGTATACGTTTGCTTTTTTAGCACTATTTACTAGTTAGGAAAATCTTCCATATAACGTCTAATATATAAAATAAAAAAAATAGTCATGTGTGGTGTGTTTAAAGTGTCTAATTTGGTACACTATTAAAATCAAATTTTAAATTTTTTAGTAATATGTAACTAAAAAAAGAACAAAAGAAAACATGCATTGTTGTACGTGCATAAGCAAACGTATACTATCTAATTGAACGGGAGGAAATAGTACTTATATTGTCAAGTCTTTTTATTTTGCTCACACATTATCTGTTTTATTATGGCGAGTGTGAACTTCATAGCCTATGGTAGTGTTACTATAGTTGATTTTGCAATCTGTAAATCTGTATAAGCATATCATCATTTGGTTTCACTACCATCAGCTTTGTGACCCCGATTTGATCACTCAACTTACTGCCCTCATATTCACGGTTTTTAGGTGCCTGAGTGATTTTAATTTTAATGATCACTCCCTTTCATTGTATTGGCTTGCAAGTGCTATGAATGAATTACTTCCTACTTCCTAGTGCCTTTGTTCCAAGCATATCACTTGATGAACGTCGTTTTGAAAGTGCGTTATTTGATTGAAGGACCCATAAGGCCATAATCATTACTATAGGTGGGATATCTCAGAATCAGAAGCTTGAGGAGTGATTTTTTTTTTTTTTTTTTTTTTTTTTCTCGTGTTTTCATTATGGGTCATCCGACAACATTTTACGTGGGTTTAACAGTGTTAAGGATGTCTCTATTTAGTTAGTTACCCTCCTACCCCACAACACGCAGTGATCATAAGTTCATAACTGGGTAAAGATCTGTTGCATCATGTTTTAATTTTCTGTCTCCTGATTTCATTAGTTTTCCTGTCATTGACGTTAAATATAGTGATTTATGTTATCTAACCCCAAAGTCCCAAACCATCATGAAAGAAGACGTTAATGTTACTGTTTTTGTATCTGGCTAACCACCTATGATTAAAACATTGGTTACACTCCAGTATTTAATTAATTACGATATCCCTTTTTTTACTTGTGATTGTTGACTGATGTGGTCGACTAATTTCTTGTAGGACGGAGTTGGAAAGCCAATGAATTGCGCCTTAAATCTTGGGATGATCTCAACAAGCTCTGGTATGTGCTTTTGAAGGAGAAAAACATGCTGATGACACAGCGTCAGATGCTTAATGCTCAGAACCTGCGATTTCCCAACCCAGAACGTATTTCAAAGGTAAATATTGTTGCTCAATAATACCCCGTAACAATATTTTTAAAAAAGTCGCTGCATTTGATAAACGGAGTACCTTTTATCACTAGTCTGTTAACGGTTTTACATGGCCTCTGACAACCATCGGGATGTCAAAGTCCCCTTTGCATTGCTGATCCTGTGCCAATTTATGATTATTGTTTTGACGTAAATGATCAACGATAAGTTTATAAGAAGCAAGCGAAAATAGAGTGTGTTTAATTATTGGCTCTCATGTCAGCTGTTATGGTGGAACTCAGAGAAGGTGAGGGGAGGGTAGTGACGGTTTTCATTTGAGACTCTGCACACTGTGATGTCTTCCAAGTCTAACAATGTCCACAAAGTATAGCCCCAGAAAGAATTGAGTTATTGAGTTGGTAGCGTCATGCATGCGCTTGAAGTGGTCTTGTCTTGACTTCTCTAGCACGTAAAGCGCAACATTACATTAGTGTTTTAGACGCTCGTGGCCATGTCTAGATAGTGATTTTATTTTTCACAAGCTTTCATTTCTAGCTGATGTTGAGTGTTGACACAAATGCCAATGTGTTATAGAGCCCGCTTTCTCGTTTCGTAGAAAATGACAAAGCAGTCAATTGCTTGGTTTTATCGTTGAGCAGCTATTTATCGTTAATAACACGTACTCATAAGTTTTTACAATGTTGTATTACATCTTAGTATTTTGCCAATATTTCGGGTGTTTTGAATGCAGGTCAGGAAGTCCATGTGCCGGATCAAACATGTATTGACAGAGAGGGCTATCGAGGAAGCAGACACCAGGAGATCTGCTGAGATGAAACGGATGATAAATGCCCTTTAATATGGTCGATAATCACCTGAACGAGTTGACGATTTTTCGAGTACTTGGATGCTCCTGTTGCCTTCAAATTTCACGTATGAGTTCTGAAACCATCTCATCCTTTTTTCATTACACTAGAATTTATCCCACTTTTGACACCTTTCACTCATGCCGTACTTTCATTGTTCTTTGTTTAAGAATATGCTAGGAATAATTAGAAGTAATGAGAGCTTTATACGCGCTACACTGCCAGTTTTTTTTTTGTTATACACCACATTTAATATATACGGGATAATGGATTGTACACGTACAATTATCACTCACGAGACTAGCTAAGGCACAATTGATTAGGGACATGAGGGTAAGGATAACCTTGTTCTATGAAGACACTGTAAATTATCATGAGACACGGTACTTCAATAATATCAGTCAAATAGATTACTAACTTCAAATCTTACTGTTGCTCTGTTGTAGCTGTTCATATTTTTGTGGTAAATTGAATTTTTTTTTTCCCTGAACTCATTATATGTCGAGAACAATCCCATCTTTTTTGAGTGACCCTATCATGTAAGGCAACTCGATTAGGTGCAAAGGTTATAGGGACTGCGGATTCGAGTGCTGGTCGACTGTCTCATGGGTAATACCCGTAGTGCCTACCTTATCTATCGTCTATTGCGTTTCATATCATTCAACAATTATTTTGGTTTTCGTACTGCAATCACTATATTATCTATTTATTTATTTATTTATTTATCTATTTTTAAAATATTACTATTTTTTTTTTCATTTTATGTTTTAAATAATTTAAAAAGTTTTCTATATGGTGTAACTGATGAGCAGTTCCAGACGATGGATTCACGTTTGCCGACCCGAAATCTTTTGGGAATAAAGCTTTGATGTTGTTGTCGTTGTCAACTTGTCATCGTACTACTGCAATCACTGTAATAATATGCTAATAGCGTTTTTCTTAGTTTTTCACCTACACACTAAGAAGCTAAGATGCGTCGATCCTTGGCTGTTCGATCCTTATAGAACATGTTCTTTCGGACTTTTTAGAGTTGAACTGAAATTTGAGCTAAACTAAGCCGAATCAATCGAATCGAATCGAACTTAATGGGTGAATCAATCGAAATGAATGAAGTTCAATTAAATAATATAAATTGTCTTGAATCGGCGAGCAAGTAAATCGAATTGAATCGAAATGAAATGAAAGAATGCGCCCATAGTATTTAATGTGTTTTTATGCATCATAGGTCTTATAATGTAAAAATTTTTACTGACATTTTTATATTAGGCTTAATTTTAACTGGTTATGTGAATCGTGAGTTGTGAGTTCGATTTACATGTGCAGATGCGTGAAAAAATGCCCTGATTTTGTTTGCTTTACATGTGTACGGCTGTTTGCATGGTCGGTCAACATGTACACATGCTCCATTGTTCTTCTACCAATTTTAGTCAATTTGATTGACTATGGCATCAATGATCAAATATTCTTATTCAAATAATATTTGATGAAAACTTGTCTTCATGACTTCATAGGAATATAACATTATATCCCGCCATACGATACTTAAATTAGGTGACACAAGGGGCCGTAGATCGACACACCTCTATGGTACTTAACGGGAGTAGCTCGACACATCACGACGGTCTACTTGGGCCAAGCAATGTTGCTTAGAAAAAACTCAATAAAAATCGATGATTAGGATCTTTCAAAATCAAGGGGTCACATGGATCGTGATGCTACGGAAACTAAGCCTAATTAGTAACGTGGATTGCAATCACATGAAACACGACACGATTGATGGCACAACGAGGTCGATTCCTACATTCATACCTATAGTTTAACCACTCTTGTTATTGAACCAAATATGGGAGGAAAGGTTGTTCCCAAACTTTTAGCAAGGAGTTGTGGGTTTCGGCAAGTCTTATGCGAGGCTGTTCCACGTGTACGACGTTCTTCTGGTGACTAAAATGTGACTATTTAAATGTTTAGAGTGACTACACTAACGCTTTAAGTGACCACTTTAAAATGACGAAAAATAGTCGTCTTAAGCGCTGAAATAGTCGCTTTAAATATTATAATAATTATGGAGTATATTAGTTGCATATGAGTCCATGCATGGGCAAGCAATTTCATGTGCACTTTGAAATCTAGCTGTTAGTAAAACTTCTTGGCCTCTTGCTTTGTGACATGCCTAATTGCTATTAACCATGCTCTCATGGTATCGTTAGGTGCTTTTCTTTTCAGCTTATAGGAGCTAAACTTATAAAAGTTGAGGTAAGTTGAATTTATAGGACTTTTGCTAACTTTCAGGAGTTGAAATCTAACCGAAAAGAACACTTACGAATTCAAAAATATCGAGACTGGGACATGTGTGTTAGACTAATTAGATGTGATCTTTTTCAAATCTAGTACGGAGTATATACATATTGCTTACTATACTTGACATCAAGTAGTCCTCCACTCCCTTGTTAAATTATTTGTTTTCAAACTTAAGATATTATTCAATATCAAAAGAAATGTAGTGACATGTACAATAAACTAATCATTTTATTACTGATGTTTTTTTTAGGGTATATGGTAAATAACTATCTTATAAAATACTCGTATGTTTTTCTAAAATTACTACCTTTTAAAATAAAGTTTAAAAATTACTACCTTTTAAAAGCATTTTGTTTAAAATTTGCTACCAAAATCCATTTTTGATGATAATAAAATCGAAGTTTCGAATATTTTGCAACCAAATTCCTTTAGTTTGAAAACGTTTTTGGAGAGGATGATGTACTACACAAGTTTCCTATAGTAAAAAAGTCAACTTTTTAATCGCCAAAAACGTCTTTTGGTAGCAAAATTTAATGAAACTGTTTTTAAAAGGTACTCGTAGTAATTTAAGAATTTTATTTTAAAAGGTAGTAATTTTAGAAAAACATATTTTATAAGGTAGTTATTTACAACAAACCCTTTTTTTATAAAATTCTACTTGACATGAACCCTTTTGAGTCTAGATGAAAATATTTTACAAGATGTGAAATGGTGACAATATTACCAAATAATCAGTTCAGTTTCTCTGTCTCATTTTGTGTTTCATTCACTTGACCTCTTAACACATAATAAAATTAGAAGTTTACATCTAAGTGATGTGTACTGAACTAATGAGACGTCAAAGAAAAAAAAAAAATACTCCATAAGACACAAGATGAGACATCAAAATGTGAAGCAGAATATTAAAATCATTTCATATTTTAAATAGACATGCAAAGTATATGCTTGGTGAGTCCCCCATATAAAGTCACATTCAATCTCTTACACTTACTCCACTAACACAACTCCAAAAATTCAAAGTGCAAAAGTTCATTTTTTTTTTTTTTTTTTTTCTTTCTCTCCAAAATATCTTAAAAAATAGAGATAAAAAATGAAAGGGTATGCAAAAATCAAAGAAAATAATCCCTTTTTTCAAAGATTAAACTCCAAAAAAGAAAACCCATTTCTTGATCAAAATTTTCATAATGATCAACAAGACTTAGGTAATCACTTTGACAAATTTTCATCAAATTTCTCCAACAAAAAAACCCCAAAAAATGATGACCAAAAACCCAACAACATTACTAACAACAACAACAAAAATGATTTATTTGTGGGAAAATCTGATGATTTGGAAAATGGTGAAGAAATAATTTCAAAAAAAGGAGCAATTTTGAGGAGAAATTTCAGTGTTTCTTCATCTGGGTATCAAAAAAATTGCAGTGATAATAATAATGCAGAAAAAGTGAAAAGGGTATTTTCAATGAGGAGATCATCATCTGTTAATCATAATAAATCAGACAGATATAGCAGAATTTATGATCAACCCAAGAATGATGATGATGATGATGATGAAGATTATACATCTGCTAATAATAATAATAATAATTGTAATAGTAATTATGATTATGTTGATTGTAATTATGATTATGAAAGAAATGGGTCAATGGAGACAAGATCTATGAAAAAAAGTGAATTTTTTAGTGGTAAAAATGGTAGTAAAATGCATGTGGGTTGTTCTAAGGTTGTTAAGGCTTGTAAGCGTATTTTTAGCCGTTAATTTTGGTCTTTTGTTTTGTATTCTTTTTTGTTTTAATGTATGTTGTATGATTTCCAAGTAAAATTAGTAATTATCGATCGTTTAATTCCTGTCGTTTCAGTTGTTTGTTTATCTCAATTAATCGTCGTGAACTTGATCGGTATAAATAACCGATAGTATCGTATATGAGCCACTTGTTAGAGATTGCATTCGACTCTTGTCGGTGACATTACGCTTTTATACGACGACATGTGTAGGGAAGAGTAATGAGGCGGCTAATTTCATCATGAATAAGCTACCACCTTTCTTTTCACTATAAATTAAATATGTTTCCTTTTCGAACTGATGAGACAGAGTTAGTCGTGGTTTACATGTCGATTTTAGGTGTGTTTGGGATGTTTAGTGGGGTGAATTAGGACCATTTTGACGTAATTTGGAGTTGTGATGATCAAATGGACATATGTGTTTTTTGAATGATTTGATTATTTTAGTGTATTCTCGATGATTTTGAAGTGTGTAACCATGCCCAAGACGTGAAGAACGAGGAAGCACAAGGAAGAAATCGAAGCGAAAATGAAGCAAGTAAAGAATGAAAAGAGGCGGAGAAGGGTCGAAGAATTGAAGCGCTACCAGCGCAAGATCAGGCGCCACTAGCACCTAATGTTGTTGAATCAAGGAAGTTGTGCGCTAGCGCACAAATGTGCGCCACTGCGCCTGAGGAAGTCCACTATGCCGTAGCTATGCGCTACTAGCGCAAAATTCTGCGCCATTGGCGCCCTGAAGTTGCCGAGTTCATGAGTTTGTGCGCTACTGGCGCAAGCCCTAGAGCCCGTCTACTCAGTACTCACCCTCTGCCGTAACTGTGCGCTACTAGCGCCTCTTTTGCGCCACTGACGCCTACTACTCCGTAATTAGGAAATTTTTAGTTTTATTTGTAATTTACTTTTTAGGAAATACTTAAGGGTGATTTAGGTTTTAATTAGACTACTACTACTTGGATTGAACATTATTGTTCACATCATCATCTCTTTCATTAGTTTCTCATTAGTTCTTTCTCCATTAACTTTGAGGTTTTCTCTCAAATTATGTGTAACTAAACCTCAAAGTCTTGATACGATTGATTGAAGCGTCGGTAATTAAACCGTGAGTTTATCAATTTCTCTACTTTTCCTTGGGTATTATTCAATTCTTTGTTATTATTAATTTTAATCTTGATTAGAGTGATAAACTAATTAGGGATTTTATTGATTTATTTGCTAGATTTGATTGTCAACTCTGTTTGTTTGAATAATCTTATCGTAGTAGCAATTGTGATTGATTTATCGTACCCCGTTTGTCATAAGTAAATCATAAAAGGAATTGAATTTGTGACTCGAGTATCAGCTGCGTTGTTGGTATTGGTTATCTTTATTGATTCTCGTGCTAATTCTTCTTAAGGCTTGAACTTGACTCGCGTGGTTTGGGTTAGTCTTAGAAAGCGTAATCTAGGGCATCCGTTTTGACCTAATTACTGATTGAAGAGAGAATACGTTAGTTAATATAATTGAACTGCATTAACTTTCTCAATAAAGTACTCAAGTAGAGTGGTTTAATTGTCTTCTATGATCAGTGTTTTTATCGACTATGGATATTGTTTCGTGTCAAGACTTTTCTCATATTTATTTCAAATTCTTAATTTTATTATTGTTATTAGCTATTTTATTTGTAGCAGTCATTTGTTTACACTTTCCTAGTTCCCTCAAATCGTCCCACAAAAAAGTCAAACTGTAAACAAATCACTGGAATAGAGCTGAGGTGATATTACTTAAGTTTATTGCAATTAACTTATTTCTTCGTGGATCGATCCTTACTTTCATTTTACTACTTATTTAGTATCCAGGGATTAAGTGATTATAAATATTAATTTGCGGCATACGACTTTGGCCCGTCATGAATATTTTAAATTTAACTTTCGAACCATTTATTACATTTAAAATTATCAATTGATTCTCAATTTGTTTTGTAGATGTTGGTTCAAAACAGTAAAGTCTCATTTTAAATTATTTACTCCGTATTTTGCGGGAAAAAATTAAAAAAAAATCAATTTCTTTGTACGTGACGAAATCACGAAATATGACTCGAAAAGTTTTATCCGAAATGAAGGTGGAATATATAATATGACCTTGTCTTTTCCTCTTGATAAACACGAGCTTCATGCAGCTCTCTCTTACGGTGTCCATGGGATGATTGGGATCCACTCCTTGTTATACGTACTCGTACTAGTACTAAGCTAAACTGGTTTCAGTCTTATTTAATATGGAGATCGTATGCCCGAATCGACTTTCAATTGCCAATAAACCTAACGCTTTGTGTTAAATCCAGCACCTTTGTATCCAATTGTCTGTACTCGGTAGGCCCATAAATAGTCCCATGGTACCCTCGAACTTTGTCAAATTACACATGAACCCTATGTCTGAGGTTTGCTCATATAGTACCCCTAAACATGGTGTTTATGTGCCCAATAAGCCCTTTTTCTAACCAAAAACTTGACGGCGTTAGTTTTTATGAAGAATATGCAAACATGCCATTTTTCTAACCAAGTGTCGAGGAAGCGTTTGCAAGCCAGGTGTAAGTAACTTTGTTAATATTATGTCCAACAATATAGTTTTTGGTTAGAAAATGGGCACATAAACACAAAGTTTAGGGGTAATATATGAACAAACCTCAGACATGGGGTACCATGTGTAATTTGACAAAGTTTGAGGATAACATGAGAAATGACCCTTATTATTATTGTTATTGTTGTTGTAAGTTCACTGAATGTAGAATATATGTTGAAGTAGTTTGTTTTTATGGTCCCAAATTGGGGAGATAAGTAAAAAATGTTGACTTATAAGTAAAAGATGTTAGAGTAACTAAGTTAAATGGACCAAAACCAATGTTGCTAATGGTTTGCTAGTAATTGGGCCTAGAATATTAATGCAGGACCAATAGGATGTCTGTTTTTGCAAATTAGTCTTGCGCCAAAAGCGAGTCTGTTTTCTCAATAGACATCATCCTTCGCTCGTGTCTGTTCATTTAATCCCATTCAATTCTGATTATTCTCTCTCAAACTTCTATAAATACAACATAATACTCCCTCCGTCTCGGTGATTTGTTTACATTTACTTTATACACATTTATCAATGTGAGGAGAGATGTAGAGAAAAAACTAATAAAATAATAATATAAGTACAAAAGGGATCCCGCTTGCTTAAAATTATGAAATGTAATTAGTTAAGGGAGTAGAATGACCGGGACGGAGGGAGTAGTTAGTTTCCCTTAAAACGGGTAAATTGTGAGAGTTTAACGCAAAGTTGTATTTCAAAAGAAATTCCCATAAATAGTGGGAGCATAATTTTCTTTAGAAAACTTGTCAACGCCTACCTGCAATACTTCTCAATCTCACTTTGTTCTAACATTATACTCCGTGTATATTATATTTTCCTCCGTATATATTATGTTTTCCATTTGAAATACTTATTTTACCATTATTGATACCAATTTAGAGCTGGTAAGTCTAACTCGACCAGAACCTGAGCAAAATCCGACCCGATTGACCCGAAAATATGTTGGTAATTTAAGTGTAAATTGCCGTTCGTTTAAGTGTAGTCGGGATTTGTGCGAAATGTAGTAACTACGACATTATAATATGGGTCGGGAGTGCGGAGTGCACGCTCATATAGAAATGATTGTATGTTACAGAACGTTTTCAATAATATAATATTTGATTACGTTGAATGATGATTTGTGCCAAAAAATAAAGTGTTGCATCCTTTCATTAAGGTCGTGTCTTTTCGTAGAAAGGATGTATTGGTTCAAGGGATGTGTCCTTTGATCCAATGAGATGTATCTCTTGATTCAAGAGTCGTGACTTTTGGCATAGCATCGCGCCCCCTCATTTCCTATATAAGGGAGGGTGGCGTTGGAGGAATTCCATAACATTTTTCATGCTATTTTTCCTTGCACATTTCGCTACAACAAACTAACAAAAAAGACTCGAAATATTTCTTTGTTTCTAAGCCTAAGAAGTAAGGGGTCGTACTTATTTTATCCTGCGAGAAATTTTGTGTAACTCAAGGCTTATAAGGGTCGGAATATTCTCTAAGGAAAGCGGTATCCGTGACTCAAGTATTATCCAAGTAGACTATTATTTCGTCACTACAATTGTAGGGCGATTCCATTGTTGCTTTACATCGTAAAGTCCCCCAGAAGCCGAAGTAAACAACTACAAACTTAGAGAATATTACCTTATTTTGTTACGATGTCAAGCATCAAAGACATGACGTCAAAGTTTGGAAAACTTGAGAAGTTTGATGGTGTAGACTTCCGTCGTTGGCAAAAGAAGATGCATTTTTTGTTAACGACTTTAAAGGTTGTCTATGTGTTAAGTACGCCAATGCCCGAGGAGCGAGATGATGAAACATTGGAGGAGACGAGGAAACGAAATAAGTGGGAAAACGATGATTATATTTGTCGTGGCCACATTCTCAATGGTATGTCCGATTCTCTCTTCGATGTGTACCAATATGTGGAATCCGCAACGGAGTTGTGGAACATATTGGAGACTAAGTACATGGAGGAAGATGTTTCTAGTAAGAAGTTTCTTGTCGGCAATTTTATGAACTATAAAATGTCGGATTCTAGGCCGGTGATGGAGCAATACAATGAATTGCTCCGTATTTTGGGCCAATTTACACAACATAAGATGGAAATGGATGAAGCCATTTCGGTGTCTAGTATAATAGACAAACTTCCACCATCGTGGAAGGACTTCAAGCATATGCTGAAGCACAAGAAAGAAGAGTTGTCTTTGGTACAACTCGGTGGGCATTTGCGCATCGAAGAATCCCTACGGGATCAAGAAGGCAATAAGCCCAAAGGTAATGAAACTAAGGGATCATCATCTATCAATATGATGGAGGAAGGTGAATGTTCTAAAAGGAACATGGGCAAAAAACGCCGGTTTAATGATACTAATAACGGTCCCAACAAGAAACCAAAAGGATCATGTTGGATTTGTGGAAAACCCGGACATTACAAGCGTGATTGTCGGGTTGGGAAAACCAAGAAAAGAATGAAGACTAATCATTCTGGGCAGGGGTCTAAGGACCAAATGCCACCGCCTAATCAAGGTCAGATTTTCGATTGTGATTTAAATTCAGTAAAGAATTTTGTGTCACAAATATCTGAGGCATTTTATGTGCAGGATGATGATAAGGCATGGTGGATTGACTCGGGTGCTACAAAGCATGTTTGCAAGGATCTTCGTTGGTTCAAGACATATGAACCGGAAACAGATGGATCAATTCCCCATATGGGAAACGAGTCGACTGCACCAATTCTTGGCCGTGGATTAGTAACATTAGTTTTTAGTTCCGGGAAATAATCTATTGATTTACATGATGTATTACATGTTCCCGGGATTAGGAAAAACTTAGTTTCTGGTAGTATTTTATCTAGTTGTGGATATAAACAAGTTTATGAATCTTGTAAATATGTACTTAGTAAACATGGTATGTTTATAGGTTTCGGATATTTATGTAATGGTATGTTTATGTTAAATATTAATAATGATCATTATGCTATGTTTAACGTTTTTGCATGTGATATCGTTCCTTCTAGTTTAGATTCTTCTAATGATGCTAAGTTATGGCACGCTAGGTTAGGACATGTGCATTTAAAACGTATGATTCTTATGTCTAAATATGAGTTGATTCCTTCTTTTGATGTTAACATGGATAAATGTAATTATTGCATGTTAAATAAGATCGCTAGAAAACCTTTTAAAAGCAATGAGCGTAAGACTAGCATGTTAGAAGTTGTGTATAGTGATCTTTGTGATTTTCATTGTACGCCGTCTTTAGGTCATAAAAAGTATTTGATAACTTTTATCGATGATTGCACTAGATTCTGTTATGTGTATTTGTTGTATGCTAAAGACGAGGCTTTGGAGAAATTCAAAGTGTATAAGAATGAAGTCGAGTTACAAACATCGTGTATGATAAAGAAATTACACACCGATAGAGGCGGTGAATATTACGATGTCTCGTACTTTGAGTCTTGTGGTATCATCCATGAGGTAACTTCTCCGTATACACCTCAACTTAATGGGGTTGCGGAAAGGAAGAATAAGACACTAAAGGAGATGGTTAATTCCATGTTGTCTTACTCCGGCTTAAGTGATGGATTTTGGGGTGAAGCGGCATTAACCGCTTGCTATTTATTAAATAGGATTCCTAATAAAAGGAATGTGACAACCCCATTTGAACTTTGGCATAAACGTAAACCAAATTTGAAGCATATTCGAATTTGGGGATGCAGGGCTGTCGTTAGACTACCTGAACTCAAAAGGAAAACTTTGGGTGAAAAAGGTGTTAATTGCATATTTATTGGATATGCGGAACACTCTTTGGCATATAGGTTCTACGTGATTGAACCAAATGATTTTGTTGCGGTGAATACCGTAATAGAGTCAAGGGATGCCATTTTCGATGAAAATCGTTTTACGTCTATGCCTAGACCGAAAGACTTAGTGTCTAACAACACTAAGGTAAATGTTGAGATAAATAAATCTTCTCAACAAGCATCACAAGAGCTTCGTAGAAGCAAAAGGACTAGAATAGAAAAGTCCTTTGGTCCTGATTTCCAAACCTACTTAGTTGAAGGTTCGAGAAATGAAGTAAGATGTCAATACTCTTACTGCTTTCTTGTGGATGATGATCCTAAGACGTTTGATGAGGCTATGAAGTCTCAAGATGCTTCTTTTTGGAAGGAAGCAGTTAATGATGAGATGGATTCCATCATGAGTAACAACACGTGGATTCTAATGGATCTTCCACGTGGTTGTAAACCTCTAGGTTGTAAATGGATCTTCAAGAAGAAGATGAAAGTCGATGGCTCTATCGATAAATTTAAGGCTCGATTGGTTATCCAAGGCTTTAGACAGAAGAAGGGTATTGATTATTTCGATACATATGCTCCGATTGCTAGAATCACCACTATTAGATTGTTGATTGCTTTGGCAGCAATTCAAAATTTAGTGATCCATCAAATGGATGTCAAGACGGCTTTCTTGAACGGTGATCTAGAAGAAGAGATTTACATGAAACAACCTGAAGGGTTCGTCATGCAAGGCAACGAGCACAAAGTGTGCAAGTTGGTGAAGTCGTTGTATGGGCTAAAACAAGCTCCTAAACAATGGCATAATAAGTTTGATGAAATTGTTTTGTCAAACGGATATGTGCTTAAGATCGGATAAGTGTGTATATAGTAAGTTTGATGATTCCGGTAAAGGAGTCATCATCTGTCTATATGTTGATGATATGTTGATATTTGGTACTGACCAAAATCAAGTTGATCTTGAAAAAGCATTTTTTATCATCAAACGTCAATATGAAGGATATGGGGGAGGCGGATGTCATTCTTGGCATACGTATTAAAGGGAGAAAAATGGAATCTCTTTAACTCAATCTCATTATATTGAGAAAGTGTTGAAAAGGTTCAAGGCAATTGATTTTTCTTCGGTAAGAACCCCTATGGATTCAAATGTGAAACTTATGCCTAATATGGGGGAGCCAGTTTCACAGTTAAAGTACTCGCAAGTTATTAGTAGTCTTATGTACGCCATGACGAGTACAAGGCCGAATATCGCTTACGCGGTGGGCAAGCTTAGTAGATACACGAGTAATCCTAGCACTAATCATTGGGCTGCGGTTAATCATGTATTGAAATACTTAAAAGGGATTATGGACTACAGATTGTTCTATAGCGGATATCCTTCAGTTTTAGAAGGATACTCGGATGCAAGTTGGATATCCAACATTGAAGATCATACTTCAACGAGTGGTTGGGTATTCTTGCTTGGGGGAGACGCCATTTCTTGGGCCTCTAAGAAACAAACTTGTATTACAAGTTCGACTATGAAGTCGGAGTTTATTGCCTTGGCATCAGCCGGAAAAGAGGCGGAATGGTTAAGGAATTTGGTATATGAAATTCCATTATGGCCAAAACCAATATCACCAATGGCTATACATTGTGACAGTGCCGCTACTTTGGCTAAAGCATATAGTCATGCTGAAAATGGTAAGTCGCCGCATTTGGGCCAGGCATAAGCGCGATCAGTGAACTGATCACTCACGGGGTGATATCGGTTGATTTTGTGAGATCTCAATATAATCTAGCTGATCACTTGACAAAAGGATTGTCTAGGGACTTGGTTGAAAAGTCGGTTATCGGGATGGGTTTAAAGCCGGTATAAATTTCCGATCGTAGGACATGATTCCCTCTAATACAACGTTAGAGGCAGAATTCAATGTGGAAAGCCTATTCTTGGAGATTGAAGCACATTTTATATATTATCCCGAAGGTATGTGCTTGGACCTGCATGTTTGTTAGGTTGAAGATTTTTCTTAATGGACCTTTTGGAAAATTGCTTATGCAGGAGCAAGATTGAAAAGAGTCCACCTATGTGAGCGCGAAGTTAGGCTGCTTCAAGGGACTTTGGCTTGGTCTCGTATGCGTTCATGAATGGATTGGGACACTAGGCCTTTAATAAGTGTCGGTTAATAAATTTTGAGTTCGTCTTAGAATTGTGTGTATTGTATCGTTATGTATTCAAAATGAGTTGACAGGGTTCAATCCTAAGAGACACCCCGATGCTCGAATGCGAATGTATGTAATACTAATGTGGAAATTCAATCTTCGTTACATTTTCATTTATGTGCAAGTTTGGTTCTGTTTGTTGTGTTTTATTACAAGTCAAGGATTACACTTAAATGGGGGAGGAATGTTGGTAATTTAAGTGTAAATTGCCGTTCGTTTAAGTGTAGTCGGGATTTGTGCGAAATGTAGTAACTACGACATTATAATATGGGTCGGGAGTGCCGTGTGCACGCTCATATTGAAATTCTTGTATGTTACAGAACGTTTTCAATAATATAATATTTGATTACGTTGAATGATGATTTGTGCCAAAAAATAAAGTGTTGCATCCTTTCATTAAAGTCGTGTCTTTTCGTAGAAAGGATGTATTGGTTCAAGGGATGTGTCCTTTGATCCAATGAGATGTATCTCTTGATTCAAGAGTCGTGACTTTTGGCATAGCATCGCGCCCCCTCATCTAATATTATATATATAAAGCAGAAACCATGGTATCTATGGTCGACATTTGTCACAATATAATTGGTCTAAAAAATTAATATTAATATTATTTATAATTCTACTATTGCCTTAAATTGAAGAATACATATTTTGCCTTAAATATATTGGATAAAATATTCAAGTTAAGGGAAAAAAATAAGTAAGTTATATTTTAAAATATTAAAAAAAAAATAATGAAAGAGCAAAAGAAAGATGGTAATTCATAGAATTTAAAAAGTCAAATAATATTTGATTTAATAAATAAGTTAAAGGAAAAAAAATAGTATTAGGTAAGTATTATAAAATATAATTAGCAAATAAACGAAAAACAAATATGATAAATCATAGATTTTAGACAATTATCATATTAAATACGATAAACGCCAAAAAGAACATGGCCTTAGTATTTATATTTTAGAAGTTTTGTCATATTAAATATCATAGAAAATTATATCATAATTGGTAAATATATAAACTAGAAAAAATATATAAAAATTAAAATTTATACTTATTTTTAAATCTTAATAATAATGATAAATAGCCCGGACGGGGACGGGCACGCCAACTAGTTTCCTATATAAGGGAGGGTGGTGTTGGAGGAATTCCATAACATTTTTCATGCTATTTTTTCTTGCACATTTCGCTACAACAAACTAACAAAAAAGACTCGAAATATTTCTTTGTTTCTAAGCCTAAGAAGCAAGGGGTCGGACTTGTTTTATCCTGCGAGAAATTTCGTGTAACCCAAGGCTTATAAGGGTCGGAATATTCTCTAAGGAAAGCGGTATCCGTGACTCAAGTATTATCCAAGTAGACTATTATTTCGTCACTACAATTGTAGGGCGATTCCATTGTTGCTTTACATCGTAAAGTCCCCCAGAAGCCGAAGTAAACAACTACAAAATATTGGGTCCCGAGAACCGATCCGACCCGACCCGACCCGATGACAACCCGACCCGGTATCGACCCGACTAACTTGACGACCCGATAATTAGTAAGCTTAATTTTGATTAGATTGAAAGAAAATTATTATTTAGAATGATATAATTGACTTAATAATGAAGTAATTAAATAAAATAAGGGTCGAAATACCTATTTTACTGAATAAAAAAAATGAAATAATTCGATAAAATCGCGCTGACCCGATAATGACCCGACCCAAACCCGACCCGACCTATTAGGGAAGAAATAAATAATATGGTATATTATTAGAATATACCAAATATTGTTAGGAAATATTATTATCTTAGAGAATAAGTTAGTATTAGCTAGATCTAGGTTTTCCTAATATTGTGAGCTACTATTATAAATAGTTCACCTATCTCATGTAATTGACAACAACATCTATCAATAATAATTACTCCTTATGAAATCTCTCTCTCTATTCTAAATCTTCTCATGGTATCAGAGCCAATCGGCTTCTGAGGACCTACCTACAAAATCCGCTGCCCTGCCGGTGGGCATATTATCGATGTCATAGCCCACCGGCGGGATTTGTTATTGACATACATAAATATTTACTTACCTTACAATTTCGGTTTTTTTTAAAAAAAAAAAAAAAAAAGACAAGATTTTATGATATCTTGTTATTGTTCGTTCGGCTCTCCCCATGTCTTGAGACGGAGCGTATTTTTTAATTATGTTGTGTGACATGATTATGAGTTATATGAGTGGGTAGGTGGTTACCCCTCATATGTCTGTACCTAAGTATTGACTGGCGAGTTGATTACGCACTACGGAGTATTATACTGGCGAGTTTACGCACACGTATTGGATTAAGTGGGTAGATGGTTACCCTTCGTATGTACTGGCGAGTTACGCACACGTATTTGATAAGTGGGTAGATGGTTACCCTTCGTATGTACTGGCGAGTTACGCATCTATTGTGGCCGGCGGGTCGTGTACGCACCGATGAAGATGAAGACTTTGAAGATGAAAAAAAGGTCGACATTTTTTTTTTCTTATTGCTTATTGTATTTTAATTTCCAAACTCATGATAAGTCGGTGACTTACCATAAGTTTGAGGGAGGGTATTAGGGAAGAAATAAATAATATGGTATATTATTAGAATATACCAAATATTGTTAGGAAATATTATTATCTTAGAGAATAAGTTAGTATTAGCTAGATCTAGGTTTTCCTAATATTGTGAGCTATTAGTATAAATAGTTTAAATATCATATGTAATTAGATAGAACAACTATCAATAATAAATATCTCCTCTATGAATTATAATTCTATATATCTTATCACGACCTGATTCGATACATTATTTAATCCGATATGACACCACCCGATAACGACCCAAACCGAACCCAACTCGACCCGAAAGAACACTTTGACCCGACATAACCTGAACCCGACAGACCCGACCCGACTTGATCCGATCCAAACCCAACCCCACTGACCCAATTGACACCCCTAGATACCACATTGCCCTACAATTATCTTATCTTCGACTGTGGCATATTATAACTATTGTCCCATACTTATTATCTTATGTATACATACCCTTGTTTTATTGTTTCATAACTATTGACTCATACTTATTTCGTTACCCATATTTTAGAGTCCATTGTCAATTACAGCTTTTTATATACACGATTTTTTCAATTACAGTCCTTTTAATTTTTTTTTAATCAATTACAACCACATTCGTACCAATTTTTTTTTTTTTTAAATTGCACCCACACTCATTTTCCAGTGAAAATTAAGCTGGGAAGACCGTTTGCCCTTCATTTAATAAGAAAATTTTTGCCTTAGGAGAGATTTGCCGCTATTTTTTAGGAAACAAGTTTTCTACACTCTTTTATCCCCTACTTTCACCTCCCTCTTCAAACTCACTATCACCATAATTTTTGTCATTTACTTTCTTATCTTCAACCACTCACTCCGTTTTCACTCGTACATCAAGACAAACATTTGCAGAAGGAAATATTTCCTTCGTCACTTTTTGTTTTCTAATCCATCGCACAGAGAAAGAATTACATTTAATATTTTTTTTGTTAAAAAATCGATTGCTTTATTACAAGAGTAAATATGTGGAAGACTCTCATTATTTCATTTTGCATGCTATGTTAAAATTTGCCCAAATTTTTTGGGGGAAATTGATGATTTTTCCTCCCCAATTGGTAGTCATTTAATGTAAGTCAATGGTGGTTGATTTTATTACAACAAAATTGGGTTACCACAAGAACACCTCTTCGTATTATCACCCCAATTTCCACAATAATGGTCTGACATTAAAAGCTTAACATGAAGGCAAAAGGTGGAATAAATCACAGCCAATTGGTAGTCATTTAATGTAAGTCAATGGTGGTTGATTTTATTACAACAATTGAGTTACCACAAAAGCACAACTTCGTATTATCACCCCAATTTCCACAATAATGGTCCCACATTAAAAGCTTAACATGAAGGCAAAAGGTGGAAAATAAAACGATATAAGGATTTTTTTTACTCAAAATTCATATAAGGAAGGTAAATTTAATTTGACTTAAGGAATAAAGAGAAAAGAAATTGATTTTGAAAATTGTTGTTCAAATGTAAAAAGAAGTATATATAATATCTATCTACTATACCAATTCAATAAGAAGAGGGGAATTTTTGTCATGAAAAATCAGTTTTGGGGGAAAATTTTGAATATAATAAAAAATTACTCACTTTTCTTTGCCAAAGCTCCGTTTTGACTGTGATTTATGAACGGAGTAAAAAATGTGGCTGTAATTGATTAATCTTATCTTATATGTACTAAATGACAGTTTAAGCTTACATCATCATCGCCACATGTCAACACCATATTAAAAAATTTCCCGCCAAAAGCAATTATGACATCATAAATAAATAAATAAATGAATTAAAAAAATCTAATATTTTTATTTAATCTCTCACCTTATTTAACTACATAATATATATTTATGTTAATTCTATCAAGCACCTTATTGCACTATATTTTTGTTAATAAAATAATATACTCCCTATAATACTGAATGTTACTTAATCTATTTTATTTCTTAACAAAAGTATTCTAATAAATCAATCTAAATGTTACATTGAGAATTCTTAGTTGTATAATTCCAAAAAAAAAAAGTCTTTCACAAAGTAAAAATAAAATATGCAAAAAATATAAAAATAAATATTCTCAGTACATAATATTTGTGTACTGAATATTATCTAGATTCATATAAAAAATATAAAAACAAAAAAAACCTATGTACTCACACTACTTTTACAGTTTTACAAAGGAATAATTTCCTATACTACAAATATAAATATTATAACTCAAAATATATTTCAAATAAATAATTACGTTCACACTAATTATAGAAGATAATACACTATTAAAATTCTTAACATTTTAACAAAATAGAAAAGATTTATGTATTTTATTCAGATATTAATAGATAATACGGAGTACTCAACAATTAGATTTTATACTCCGTATAATTTAAGAAAAATTAAGAATAATGAACTAAAAAAAATATCATCCACGAAATCAATGGATAAAGGCTTCTGAGACAACCAATTTAAAATTATATTAGGATACATATATGTAACATAAATGTCTAATATACTTATATAACTTAATCCATTTTTTAAAGAAAGCAAATTATTGAAATTTTAAGTTATTTATATATTTTACTCCTAAATTTTTTGACTTGTGCTAATATTCATCTTTCGTTCTTTTATTCTCAAATGAATGAAGATGTCAAAGGGATAGTTGTACTTCCAACTAGCGGCTATAATCTTTTGGAGAATAGAAGTGATAATAATATAAATAATAACAATAATAGTATAAATAATATTCATAATATAATATAATCATGAATAATATATTAATAACAAAAATATAATAATAATAATACCAATAAAGGACTTATTAATAAAATATTATTATATTTCATTACTATATTATTACTACTAAATTAAGTATAATAAATTAAAAATAATAATATAATATTATTATTTTATTGTTACATTATTTTAATATATTATTAATGAATTTATAATATAGTAATTTTAATATTATTTATAAACTATTATTATTATTATAAAATAATAATAATTTAAATAATATAAATTGAAACTATAATATTACTAATAAATTAAATTACCAAAATAATAATTATAAAAATAAATTAATATTATTATTATTATTAGAAATATATAATAAAAAATTTCCATACTAATAAAATAGTAATAATAGTAATGATAATAAAAAAAATAACAACATATAATAATAATCTAATAATATATTATAACGATAATAAGAATAACAACAACAAAAATAATTAGTAGTAATCTTATTATTAGGTTTCTTAAGTTTTATGAAGTTGTCTGAAGTTTTTATTAAGTATTTTATAAGTTTTTAATGATTTCTTAAATTTTTTAAAAATATTATTAAAAGTTTGATAAGATAAATAAAATAAGATGTAAAGAACAAATCCTAAATATATGATGTATCCCAAGTTACAATTTACTATTCTATACATCTTATATCATAATTATTTTTCACTAAATATAAATATCTATATTAGCCGTGCATCGCACGGGTGCTCAACTAGTTTTTTTTTTTTAAAGGGCTGTAAATTAAAAAATCGTGTTTTTAAAAGGTTCTAATTGATAATTTATCCTATATTTTATTATATTGTCACGTAACGTTTTGCTTTTGTTATAAGACATTGCAAATTCATTGCCCAATTTTAATATTAGGTAACAATGAATTGTTTACATCTACAACTAGAATAGCAGGTTTTAATTATATACGGAGTACTCTGTATAATATATCCTAACTAGAATAGCAGGTTTTAATTATATACGGTGAAATTTGGTGTGCAGGGACTGTAGGGCGTGTTACGTGGTGCGGCTTGTGGGACGCGACCAGCGATGGGAGAGGCTCTATCATGCGAGGCTGATAGCGGTCCTTGACGGAGTTCAGGAGGCTGCAAGACAAGGTCATCGAAAGGTCATCATAGAGAGTGATTGTTTGACGGTCATTGACGCATTACGGGAAAGAAGTCAGGGACGTGGCTGTTTTTCGCAAATTATTGATGATATTATTTTCTTTAGTAACAATTTTGAGTCTATAGTTTGGTCGTATACTAGTAGGTTAAACAATAGCGTGGCTCATACGCTTGCGCATTTTTATCCGGGCTTTGTGGGTAAGGAATTTTGGGTCACTGATCTTCCCGCTAAGACTCGATATGCTGTAATTTTTGATTCATCTTTATTATAATTTGCCCAAGGGCATTTCCTCAAAAAAAATTGATAAACTCCTCCAATCTAGTAATCATTTTGGATTGACTTATATTATAGTATAAAAAAATCATTTTGTATAACTTTTCATTTTCAAAATAAAAAAGTAAACAAATAATTGAGACGAAATGAGTATTTATTGGTGAATTATAAATATGTTATGATAATTTTTATTTGTTCTTCCCACTTGTCTATGTTCTTTCCTTAAAAACGCTTGACAAATACTCCCTCCCTTCTTTCCATTTGGCCCCCTTCCTTTTTTCACCATTTTTAAGAAAAAGTGAAAAAAGTGGGGTAGAGTGAAGAAAAAGTAGAATAGTTTAATTATAAAAAATTGGATGTGAGTGGGAAAAAGTAGGTATGTGTGAGAAAAAGTGGGGTATGTTAGAGAAATTATTACTAAAAATGGAAATGGGGCTAATTGGAAAAAATTTCCGAAAAAGGTATATGGGGCTAATTGGAAAGAATGGAGGGAGTAGTCAAATTTATGGAAAATGATACTCCCTCTATTCAATTCCATTCAAGGCATTACACTATTTGACACTATTTGAAAGTTTGAGGAATCTTTGAAATCTATATATAATATTAAAACAAAATCCTCTCAAGTTGCCTCCTTCAAAACACCCCAAAACTTCCACTGAAAGTGCTCTCATTCCGCCACGTCAGCTTTGTTCCCACGTTAATTTGTGCTCCTGATAATTTCATTTGGTTTTTTCACCTTCCACGTCCTTTTCTCTTCCTCGTGTAATAATTTTTTGAATTGGAAGAGACCTTCATTGAAGACCAAGTTTGAAGCTTAGCATTCAATTGCTCACATCCAATCGTTTCTCTGTGTTAAATCACCCTCTACTGAAGACTAACATGGCTGGTTTTTTTTCCGCCGTCTACGGCTTTCGTGACGACTTTTCCTCCTGCTATTTCCATCTTCATTGGTTTTCCTTACATGCATCCTACTGGGTAAGCTAGCTCATACAACATAATTTCTTTTGAATTCGATCATCGTTGAGCTTCAAACAATCATACCTTTGCGTTCTTGTGTAAATGTTGGTGTTGCAAATAATCTGCAGTTTGATTTTTGAATCATAAAACATAATTTCTTTTGACTTCGATCATCGTTGAGGTTCTAATAATCATACCTTTGCGTTCTTGTGTAAATGTTGGTGTTGCAAATAATCAGCAGTTTGATTTTTGAATCATACAACATAATTTCTTTTGATTGGTCGTGCAAATATTCTATATTGTCTTCATTGAATCAGTCGTATGAAATAATCACACATTTGTGTTTTTTTGTATATGTTGGTGCTGCAAATAATCAGATATTTGATCATTGAATCATACAACATAATTTATTTTAATTTCTGGTGCAAATACTTTACGGAAAAGTTATTTCCCCTGCTCTTTTCTCACATTCTACTTACCATTCTTACTCTCATATCTTAACGAACGGTGTGAGAAACCAGCCGCATATAATCAAGTTGAGCCGATATATACGCAATACCATTCTTACCAGGAAGCGGCTTGCAATGACCCATGCCGTGTTGCAGTCCCCATTGATGAAGCGGAAACGGTGTAGTCGTAAAGGTAGCCTTACCAGTATTTGGTTTAAAATTGGTATTGCCCTTTGAGTTGTGTTATTTGAAGTTGCTGATGTCTTCTATTTTTTTTGTAACGGTGCCGTTGTAAATGTACCCTTAACAGTAATTGGTTTTAAATTGGTATTGCCCTTTGAGTATTGTTATTTGGTTCAGTTTGATTTAGTCCAGCGAAAACCACAGACATTAGAGTCCTTGAAGTTTCTACTCTCATCCACGTGTCTCAGGTATTGTGGAGCATGTCATTATGTGCATTGACGGATGACGGTCGTGGAGTTGAACTTTGTTGTTTATCGCTTTATACATTTGCTTATTTATGTCCTTTGTTTTGTGTTTCTGTGTAGATTACTCTTGGTGAGCTTAAGAAGGATACTGACACCGTGATTGTCCATGTCAAAGTCGGGAATCAGAAGCTGGTTCTTGGGATGCTCAGCAACAAAACTCCTCAGGTGTCTGTTGACTTGGTTTTCGATGAAGATTTTGAGATCTCGCATAACTGGAAGAACGGGAGTGTTCATCTTGTAGGCTACCAGACTGAAATTGACGACGGATATCCTTTTACACTTTAATTTAATTTCTTCTGCCTGTTAATTATTCTTAAGAAACCGTTTTTAGGTCATGAGTTCATGTTTGGTTTTATGTTACTGTTCATCTTCTGTTTTGAAGCCCATGTATTTTTTTTTGGCATCCTTAACTCCCATTTTGGCTGCGTCACGTTTCTTCATCGAACCTTATGAGGGTAAGTCGTTAAAGTGCCGTTTTCATGTTGTAAGAATCGTGCTCGTAGACATGGAAGCTACTTCAAATTCTCACCCTCTCACGTGATTTCAGGTTTTTCTGATGAAGAACATGATGAGCCTGCTCAGTTCGTAAAGAGGAAGGTAGATACTCGGAGAACCTTGTGTATGATACGATGAATATGACGTTTACCTTGTCTAAATCGCCTGTGTTCTCAGATTTCGTGTTTGTCACCGCTAAGGCCGGGTCCTGGAAAGCCAAAGGTAAAGGAGGAAATCAAGCCAAAGCCCGAGGAAGAGGATAACAGTGATGACGACGATAGCTCTGAAGACGAAGATTCCGAAGATGAAGATTCTGATGTGGTATATTACTCCGTATATGATAGCAGCATCTCATTCTCATCTCCAATACTTCATGCGACATGTTCGTATTTTTTATAATTTTTCTTTGGTTGCAACTTGCTGTGTTTATGCAGATGATGAACATGGCTGACAGTGATAAGGACAGTGATGATTCTGATGAAGAAGACGAATCAGACGACTCCGAGGATGAGAAACCCGCCAAAGTAAAATTTCATCTTTTAAGAATATTTCTATGCTCATAATTTTCTTTATTTATCCATAATGAAAGATATCACGTCTTTGTTGAAGGTTGATAACAGCGTGAAGAGACCCAATGCTGACTCGAAGACTCCTCAGAACAAGAAGGCCAAGATCGCCACACCTCAGAAAACAGGTAACCTATATTTTCTCACAAAAACAATCGGTACATTTTTCTTCTATAATTGTTTCGATAAGTCAAACTTATCGAATGCTATACATTTTTCTCCCACTCATGCTCCACATATGGAAGTTGATTGTTGGACAAAACGGGTGCAATACCTTGGATGTAGCACTGAATGATCTCTGCGCTATTTTCCACTGCCCTGGTCTAATTACGTGAACTTGTCGTTGTTGTTTGTAGATGCTAAGAAAGGCGTTGTTCACCCTGCAACTCCTCACCCTGCGAAGAAAGGCGGACAAACTCCTGGCAGCAACAAATCTCCCAACTCTGGTGGCGGAAAAACTCCCAAATCTTTCGGCAACAACAAGTCCACTGGTCCATCCAAGAAGTAAGTTGTGCGATCTCGGGACTTTCTGTTCCTTACACTTTGTTTGGTTACTATATGATGAGTGAAATGTTGTTCGACTCTTAATGTTTCTTAACTTGTCGCAGCAAGTTCAAACCTGGCTCTAGTTCACAGAAGAAGGGTAAGCATGGCAAGTAAGAGATTTTGATCGAGTCGTAGCAGTTTTGCGTTAATATGGATGCTGTCAAGTGAGATTTCGGAGAATTCAGTCTCGAATTTTTGATAATATTCTTAGGAAGAGGTTTTTTGAGACCGTCGTTAAACAATCTCTGGTATATTTGCCTAAAGTAGATTTAAGTGCTTGATTTTCGTAAAAAGAAATGAGGATTGTACTACGACATGTTGATCGTTCGATAGTTAATGCGAGAAGCATTTATCCGTTCAATCTTTTGAGCTCTTGATTACTTGAATTTTTTTTTTTGTGTGATTTTTTGCAAATATTCAGTTTGTTCTTTCGGAAAATCCTATAATTCCTCCTTGGTGTCGGACCGTCGGTTTTCCAAAAGTTCGAGATTGAAAGATTAATGTCCTTAGTATTATTGTTGAGTTATAGTTTTCAGTTTTTCAACATTACTACTATCTTCTTCTACGGAGTACTCATTGCGACAAAGTTAACATAATTTAGTGAGTCGGTATGAAAGTACTCAGGAGCGACATGTTATTGCTGAAAGTAGGCAAAGTTTAGGAAGTTGTTAAGAAAATACTCGTGAGCGTAAGAAAATACTCGTGACCGTCATGGCGGATGCATTACTTATCTTCGTAGGTCTCGTAATTTTACTAGAAACTACGTAGTACGGAGTATATGTTTTGGTCTACTATCGTTCAATTTCATACGGAGTTGTCTTTGCTATTCCCGTGTAAATTGAAATCGTGGATTCTTCTGCACATAAGTGCGTGTAGATACGAGCCCAACAACAAACTTACGAAGTATGATGAAGTCTTTAACACATTGATTTTCGACAGATATTACCAGTGATACCACGCAAGTATGATGGTGCTATATTTCCTAAAAATTTAAAGCTATTTTCCGAGGACGTCATGCTACTAGGTAGTAGGTTCAAAATTGAGTTAAATTAATTCTGTGAATGAGATATAGTTGACGAAACATTTTAATCGCCTGTGATATTTGACTGAATTTGGCAGCTCACAAGATTTTTGTATCAATAATCTGTGATTTCACGTACTTTTTTAATTACATAACCGAACAGGCTATGTAGAAACATTGGAAATAATAAAATAATTATGTATGATACAACGAGCATTGCCAAAAATTAGTGTACGATACGTTTTGCTAACGTCTCAAAAATTCAACAGAGTGTTATAATTAAAATAATACAACCATAGAAAAGCAAACAAAGAAAAACAAAGAAACAAAAACGCCACGAAAACAAAACAACCGCTAAACAGGCCCGTGGATATCCACGGGTCACACCACTAGTTACGTGAAATATATAAATGAAAATATAGTCATGTATGATCTTATTTAATTCGTCTTCAAAAATACAATAAGTACATCAAAAATTTACAATTTTTTATCTAGTACAACTAAAGATATCGAGTTTACAAAACGCGCGTTGGCAAATGTGCCATGACATCATGCCATGAAAAATTTGTTATTTTAGTAGAGTAACTTTTGTGACAGTCTATTTTTTTAGATTAGTAGTATTAAATAAGTGTCACTAAATAATCAAAAATGTCCACGACACATCTAAATAGCTAAATGTGGATGAAAACTACAAAAAGACAGTCTTTTTTAAGACTAAGTGCTTCTATTATGAGATCACACTTATGCCTTTACGCCAATCATTCCTTGCGAACGCATGTTGTTAAAATCATGCATCAAGTCTAGGCCGCTACCGTCGAGCGAACAAAGCACTTCATAAGCCGAAGGAGGTTCCAACCCAAAACTAATAACTAACAATGGGAGGAGTAGACCATTGACTTATAAAGTTCTAATAACTGACAAGCTTTGTACATTTCTCATCTAAGTGATTTGCTTACGTTTTTAAATGTTAAAGTACAGCCCACCGATGTTTTTTATACTTCCTTTATCCTACATTTTTTTTGGAAAATGGTACTGTTACACTCCGCGTGAGAATTTTCTCTAGAACACACATTAAAAATAACATTTATTATGCTTCTACAAATAGGTTTTAAGGATGTGGTGTAGAGAAAATTATTTAAACCAGGTTTAACTCTTTTTTTCTCACTTTGCTTTAAAGAAAATATTACTCCCTCCGCATCAATTTGTTTATCACATTTACCTTTTTGAGAGTCAAACTCGTTAATATTTTAAAACATAATATAAATAATGAAATATAATAATAGGATATATTCACATTCGTCGGTAAAAAATCTTTTATAAAATTATATTCTCAACAAAAATACGTGACATAGAAAAAGACAGTCAAACGATAATATTGGAGACTGCGTATAAAGTAAATGAGATAAACTTTGAGATGAGGATGAAATACTTTTTTCCTTTCGATTTCTATTTTTAACAACTTTCTATAAATTTCTCTCACGCAAAATCTACTTTATAACTTTCCGACGTTAATTTCATTCTCACAAGGCCACAACCCATCTTCCTTAATTATTGTGCCAAATTGACATGGAAATAGGAGAGTGAGATGAAGTGAGTATTATATAAGTTGCACCGAATGATCTCCAAATTAGGAGGATATCAGTGTTGACTAAATGATATTGGAACAATATTAGATTAAATTTATGTTTTATACAAACCAAATAATTAATTAATGTCGGTTTCTTAAATGAAAATGTAAACAAATAATTCAAACAAAGAGTATAATACGTTGTCTACTCCATCATCTTCTTTCAACTTTCTCTAAGAAAATTTCATCATCTTCTTTCTATTTTTATTTTTGTCAATTTTTCACTAATTTTATCCACACAATATAATTTATCATTTATATATACTGTTGGTACCAAAAACCCAGGCTGGTCCAGAACCCTGGGCCAGGCCTAGACGGGTACAGGATTCTTAGCCAGGACCAAAGCGTGCAGAGCGATCTGCAGGCAGCATAGACAAAGCAAAGGTGCGGTCGGGAGAGGAAAAGCCAAGATGGGCGGGCCCAACAAAGGAAGTAAAACACCAAGGAGAAAGCCCAAAGACTAGGCATCAACCCTAGAGGAAGTCGTTGGAAGACTCGATCAAGCATCTTTGAAACTTCGGCCTTGAAGATGAGAACGACCTCGTAAATCGTTGGAGAGGTTACCTACAACCAAGGGAAGAGACCGTTGAAGCTAGAGACAATATATAAGAAGGAGAATTCGGAAGGAAAAGCGATTCATTATTCTACGCCAAGACACACTACTCAAATTCACTTCGTTCAACGCGATTCATCAACACTCAAACACTTGATAATTAGTTTACGTCTTTATTATTCCACTGTACCCGGTTGGTCAGTGCATCCCCTATTTACGAACTAGTGAAGATCCTCTCTGGCTTGGCGCGTGGTTTTTCCTTTAACATTTAAGGGTTTTCCCACGTAACATATCGTGTGCCTTGTTCAATTTTTGTTGTCTTTCATCGTCCTAAATTCTGAACCACATAAAGCGTACAACTAAACCTAAAGGATAGTACTAGTAGATCCCACGAATACATAATCGAGCAGGTGTGAGAAAATCACTGAACAGTTTGGCGTAGATGCGTGGGGATACTAGTTTATTAATCCTACAAAGTTTTCCAAATCAACAAGTCCAACCAGCGTGAAAGATGGCAGATCCAAGTACGAGAGGCCATGCTCAAACTACAGGGAGGAGCTGGCAGAGCCAAGAAAGCCAGAGGATGCTAAGGCGAGAGGCCGCAAGGCGAAGGAGGCCGAGGCGCTCAAGAAGAAAGCGACTAGAGACCTCTGCTCGAGAAAAAGCCTCAGGAGCGAGGATCCCACCAGGTACACCATTCTCTGATGTGATCAAACAACTTGACTTCTCTACTTTCTCTTCTGTAGGTTCAAAAGGATCAAAAGACGATCCACTCAATGTGGAGGAGAATCCAGAGAACAATCTTTGCGGGAGGAGGTGGAGACCCAAAGACACCAGAGGGAGTTAGTGCGGCGAGGTCATGCGGTACATGATGATGGAATCTGAAACTCTCGGATTTGGTGCGCAAGGTTCCAGGGCTTCCACCACCCATAGAGGCAACCCAGGATGCTACTACGATTCACCCTTCGATGATTGCATTGCAATGGTCGAGATGCCAAAGAAGTACGATGCCCAACCTAAAACTCTATGATGGGACGGCCGGATCCTCCGGAACACGTTGCTCAATACTGAGAGGATGTTCAACGTCCCTATCCCAAACAGAGAAGAGGGAGGCATGCATGTGCAAAAGCTTTGGTTCAACCTTGATCGTCCAACCTCGGTGGTACATCAACTTGCCAATCAAGACCATCAAGTCGCTGCGGGTGATCAACCTTTTCCAGCGTCCGATTAAGCGATGGCGAGGTTGTTGGAGAAGCGGAACCGATGATCATGCGGGTGGTCGAGCGAACGAGTCTCTGAGGGACTTCTGCACCGCTTCAACAAAGAGAAAGTGTCCATCCCGGATGTGACATCGGACGCGGCCATAGGGCCTTCAGGCAAGGTTTGGTTAGAGATTCGATTTATATGTTGAACTAACTCGCTACCCTTGTTCTACCTTTGAAGATGTGCGAGGCTAAGGCTGCGGCGGTCGAGGTAGAAGAGGACCCGGCGATTCGAGGCACGATATCGAGGACCAGGTAGAGTGAGCGTAAAGTCACCACCCAACTAAGACAAAGAACAACAGGCCTGGTCCATACCGGAGAGGCCAAGCAGGAGGAGGCCAACGCAGTGGATGAAACGGTCGATGCACCCAGGGTTCCACCTCCGGTTTGAGTATTGCTTTTACGTAGACTGCCAGGCACGATCAACAAAGCTGGACAAGTTGGGCTCGGCTGATCGGATGGCCAAAAGCAAGTGAAAAGCCTAATCCAAGGCGGGACACGACCAAGTGGTGTAGTACCATTATGATATTGGACATACCACGAGAGGATTGCATAGCTCGGGAGGAGATAGCTCATCTACTAAAGAATGGTCACCTGAAGGATATCCCGCCCGAGAGCGGGAGGAACAAAGATGAGAGATGAGCCCAGAGATCTTCCACCACCACCGCCAACACATGAGGTAAAATTTATTTACGGTGGTTCGAGATATTTGTGGACTAACGTACTCTCTTTGGCGTGTGGCTCTGGAGAACAGGCCCAGCACCACGGCGGAGACAAGCAGTCGGCGGGACAAGCGAGTCGGCCAGGAGATTGTGTTTGATGAGTCGGACCTACGAGGAGTGCATGGGCCACACCACGATGGTGCGGTGATCAAGGTCAGTTGGAACTGCATGGTCGAGAAGAGTCCTGGTAGATGGAGGTAGCTCGGTCAACATCATTATGATGGAAGTATTTGGAAGTTATGGGTGAAAGAGTGCGATGTAACCAAGAGGTCCGGTGTCCTGGTAGGATTGATGGAGAAACAAAGCACGGCTGGGAGAGATCACCACCGCCAACCTATGTAGAAGAGTCACCTCTTTCGAAAAGTTACTGCGTAATAGGCGCTTATCCTCGCACAGCGTGATCTAGGGCGACCACGGATCCACAACCTGGTGTACCTTCAACGTACCACCGGTGCATCAAGATCCCAACAAAGTGGGGGCAAAGAGCGATCGGAGAAAGAAGCGGCCGGCGCACAGGGGAATGTTACGGGGGCGACCAAAACCTTACGGCCAGGTAAGTCCCTCGCATAGCAATTAAAGCGACTGTCAGTCTGTTGAGAATCTGTCCCACGCATGGAGACGGATGAAATCGTTTTGGCAAAGGAGAGACTGGCGGGAAGGTTACGGTTGGTTCTCGACGCTCCAGAGGTAATCGGACTGCTCTAATTGACTTTACGAGGCGAAGAGCATTGTTTTGCATGGTCCCATTTTGATATGGTGGTATAAGTTCAGACGTTATTACACACAAATTAAATATTGACCCAAGTTTTAAGCACTGAAAGCGAAGCGCAGGAAGTTTGCACGAGCGTAATGAGATTGTGAACCAGGAGGTGCGTAAATTGCCGGACATGGACATGATAAAAGAAGTGATGTACCCAGTTGGTTGGCCAATGTAGTTGTGGTCGAGAAAAAGAATGGCAAGTGGAGAGTTTGCGTGGACTATCTGGGACTGAACAGGCGTGCCCAAAGACTCATTTCCACTACCACACATAGATGCTATGGTAGATGCCACCTGCCAGGACACGAGGCGCCGACATTCATGGATGCAAAGCGGATTCAACGGCATCGAGGATGCACCCGCGGACCAGGAGCATACAGCCGTTCATGACCAAAGAGGAATATATTGCTACAAGGCAATGCCGTTTGGACTAAAGAATGCGGGTGCAGCGTATCAAAGGCTCGTGAACATGATGTTCAAGGACGATTGGAGATACAATGGAGGTCTACATTGATGATATGGTGGTGAAGTCAAAGAAGGCGAAGATCACATCCTGGACCTGGAAAAGGCGTTTGAGATTCGGAAAAATATAATATGAAGTTAAACCTACTAAATGCACCTTTGGTGTCACGCTGCGAGAAAGTTTTTAGGTTATATGGTGACAAAAAGAGGCATAGAGGCTAGTCAGAGCAGATCTCAAGAATAATCAACTTGCGGTCCCTCAGAACCCGAAAGATGTCCGAAACTGCGGAAGAGTAGCGTGGCCCGAGCAGTTTATCTCGGGTCTTACGAAGGTGCAAGCCATTTTATGATCTCACGAGAAAGAACAAACAGTTCAACTGGGGACAGAGCATGAGAAAGCATTCCAGGACACGAAAGCCTACCTATCATCACCCCACTTTTATCCAAACTGAACCAGGGAGTCACCGGTCCTCTACCTCTGCAGAATGAAGCTCTGTAAGTGCGATCCTGGTGAGAGAACTTAGATGGACAATGAACATCAGGTGTATTATGTAAGTAAGAGTCTTCTAGATCTTTGAGACCAGGTATTACGTATTGGAAAAATTTGTTTTGACTTTATGATTGCTTGTACAAGTTGCGCCCATATTTTGAGGCGCATCATATTATCATTCGTACTAATGTTCTGTAAGATCGGTGTTGTCTAGACCCGAACTTTGGTCGTATGTCAAAATGGTCGCGAAGCCGAGCACCTATGATCTATCCTATGAGCCCGCAGCAATCAAATCTCAAGCATTAGCGAGACTTTGTGGTGACTTCACTCCCACACTAGAAGAGCAGTAACAAAAGAAATCTTCCATCTGGACTGAAGCAATGCAGACTGGGAACTGCGGGCGGATGGTTCACCAACATCGTCGAAGTCTTGGACTAGGTGTGGTCTGAAGTCGCCACAGGGGACAAGATAAGATGGTGCCGTATCCTGTGAGTTCGGGACTACCAACAATGAAGGCGAGTATGAGGCAATCGATAAGCGAGGATGAATGTGTGTCACGGACATGAAGGTCCAGAATCTAAAGGTAAAGATAGACTCTTTGTTGGTCGCAAACCAAATCAATGGTACGTACGCTGCTAAAGATTCTAAGATGGTTGCATATCTTGATTTGGTCAAAAATCTTTTTCAAAAGTTTACTAACGTTGAGGTTGTGCAAGTCCCTAGGGATCAGAATGTGCAGCGGATGCTTTGGCTAACATAGGATCGGCGTTCGAACACAGTATTTGGACAATATACCTATGTGTGCACATCCTGGAACGGCCAGTCGAGAAAGGTCAACGAGTCCTACGTAACGCGATTCAATCTACCAGGACTGGACCAAACCATATTACGAATGGTGGTTTGGTCGAGCAAGCTACCACAAGACAAGGTTGAGGCAAGGCGTTGAGAATCAAGGCATCCAGGATACACAATCATACAGGTATACTATTCAAAAGGTCGCTTTAACGGATTGTACTGGCCGCTTAACCTGACCAGGTCGACAAAGACTATCGTAAATACACGATGGACATTGTGGAAATCACACAGGTGGTAGAAGCATGGTTAACAAAATTCTACGCATGGGATATTACTGGCCCACAATGAAAGCAGACAGCATCCAAGTATGCCACAAATCGGCGCTGTCAAAGGCATGGTCCGTAGATACATCACCTGCATAACTGCGCTCGATATCTGCACCATGGCCATTCATGAAATGGGGCATGGACTTAGTTGGTAAACTACCAATGGCTCCAGGACAGAAGGTGTTTATGCTAGCAATGACAGACTACTTCTCTAAGTGGATAGAGGCAGATGCCTACAAAAGCGTTCTGAGAAAGAGAAGTAATTGCTTTCATAAAGAAGAACATCATCGGCGGTATGGAATCCCCTCGAAATAGTATGTGACAATGGACTTGCATTCGTGGGAAACAAGACCAGGAGATTTACGTACAAGGTGGAACATCAACTTGGTAACCTCTCCACCAAGATATCCTCAAGCAAATGGACAAGTGAATCCAAAGAACAAAATTGTGATCAATTGCATCAAGAAGAAGGCGATGAAAAAACAAGGGAGATGGGTTGAAGAGGCGCCACCGGGTACTATGGGCGACAGGACCACGCCAAAGAGAGCAACAGGACAAACTCCATACTCAATGGTTTATGGATGTGAAGTACCTCTGGTAGAAGTGCACGCGTACCAGCGGTCGGTATGAACTCAATCGTTCGAGAATAGTGAACTACTGCGGATGACCTGGACCTGACCCAGGAGCTCGGGGACTTAGCGGCGATAAGGTTGGCGGATACCAACAATCGGTGGCGAAGTTACAACAAGAATGTGAAATGCGAATGTTCAGACGGGAGATCCGGTCCCGAGAAGGTATTTCAGAACACAAAAGACAAGGCTGCGAGCAAGTTAGCTGACACCTGGGAAGGCCCTACCTTATTGATTCAAAGAATCGGGAAAGGCTCTTACGGACTACAGACCACGGAAGGAGACATGATCCCAAGACCTTGGAACACACTCCACCTCAAGCTCTATCACATGTAAAATGTCACGGACCAAGACATCTGGTAATACACAAAACTCAAAACTTTTCCTTTACAAATTATCTAATGCACCTGTACTGACTTGAGCGTCGGAGGGCCGTTGGCTAACGCCAACGGTCAAGCCCCGACCCTCTTTACGTGCGGACAAAGCGAAGCAATCTGGTCGGCCCGTAACCAAAGACAAAGACAAAACCTAAGGCTCGGCCCCGAGCATTGCACCAGCGGAGACGGGGAGTAATGTCAGATTAAGGGAGCCCCAAAGTGTAAGTCGCCTAAATTATCAAACGCATGCATGCTACTAGACAAATTCACAACAAATTATATGCGCATCATAACAAAAAGCATAACAAAACATAACCTAACATAGCTTAGCATATAGCAAAAGAGTCAGAACCAAGCAACCCATACCAGCACATGGGTGCAAATGTCAGAACAGAATTCAGAAGCAAAGTTCAAACCAAGAAGACAAAGTTTAAATATTTACAGACCAAATAAACACAGGGGACATTCCCCCCCTGGCAAATTCAAAGATTGTTCAAAACAAAAAACCAATAACAAGGCCAAAGTTCAATTGATTGATTCATTCGTCAGACTCACCAGTCTTTTCAGCATGTTCCTCCACAGGGTCAGCATTGGAAGGCCCAGTCCCATCAGCACCAGAATCCACACCGTCAGTTCCAACACTTGGACGTGATTGCTCGGCGCCCGGTACATGCAAAAGTGACCTCGACTGCTACGGGGCGGCTTCATCGAGAACGATTGTTTGAAGGTGGCAATCTCCGCGGAAAGGTCCCAGCCGGCGCGAGCTTCAGAATTGGCATTCATCATCTCGATCCTGGTACGAAGCGTGTGGAAGATACTCAGGTCCCTCACCACTGCATCATGTCCTTTGACCGCCTCCCTCAAGTCCTCCAGCTCTTTGGTCACCTCACGTCTGCTTATCTGCCGCTTGATCCTTTTGAAGTTCGCCTTGTCCAGCGACCATCTTTCGCGGCGATGATTCGCACTCTCAAGTTCCTTATTGGCAATTTCGAGAGAAGAGCGCAAAGACCTCATTTTCAAATTTCGACTTTGTTCCTACCACTCTCAGCGGCACCATGGAACCAAGATTGGCGGACATGACCAGCGACTACGGTACAAAACAAAACAAAAATCAAAGCCATACCAAAGGCAATCCTGGGCAAAAGGAAAAGCATAAGAAGAGATACAAACACGAGCACAAGAACCCACCATCTTGTGCGCCCGGTAGCGGGATCTAGAAACGGCGAGTGCGAGGGACAGAGAGTAGCAAAGCTTTCGCTGGGGACTTCCCAAAGAAACATACTCAGGCCGACTGCGAGAGTGCAGAGGTATGGACAAAGACAGGATTCATCCGAGGTAACTTCCCCTTCTTCCTTTTCTTATGCTCGTGGGCGCCTTCAGAGATTCAAGAACGGCTTTAGTGGACCTAGTGCGAACCCCTCCTGGTGCCTTCCTCTTGGAAGACTTCGAGGCGAGGCCACCAGATTCACGGCGAGCACAAGGCTAACACGGACTTTGTGGACTCGCGTGCCTGGGTGATCGCGGCGGTGATATCCTCCATAGACAAGAAACCCCTCTTACTGCACCCAGGCACGCAGACATCATTGGAAATGAGTTACAAAGGTATGGTAAGTAAGGATCCCCCAAAGTAAAGGGAAAATGTCGATGCAAAGACGCTGGCACGGACCCCAGGCCAGACACTGGGAATCTTGATGGGCAGAGTTGGTGGCCACCGCCCCAAAGCAAGTATAGAGTTGATGGGGTCACATGGATGGGAGTCTGGTCAAAATGACTGTCGCTTCTCACCAAAGAACCCCACTCACGCACTTCACCCACCTCGAGGCCTGACCTCTTCTTCATCCTCGACTCTCCTCATCCTCCTCGCCTCTTCTCTTCCGCGTCACCAAAGATGTCTGCTTTCGAGCGGGAACCACCTCGACAACCTCATCATCGTCTTCATCGGAGCGCATACATCTGGGCCAAGCCCTCTTCGAAGCTGGTAGCCTTAGAAACGCCTCAGTCCTCCTCCTTGACTCAGGGTCGTCGGGGGTAGGAACCCAATCAGAAACTACAAAACAAAGACACAACAAATTTAAACAAGGAAGTACATGCAAGAACGAGATGGACAGAATTCAAAAGCAGGGGCACATACGGCCCCCTTCAAAGAGAACTCAGCGCCAGGCGTTGGGACCCAATGTGTTGCTCTTGATGAACATATAGTAACTAGTCCAATTCCTCTCATCACCCGCATCCAAACGAGTGATAAGAGGCTGGCACTTATCCCTCAGACGAAACAAAACCCTTTTCTTCTTGTGCATGCGCAGATGATAAGTGTTTCTTATATCGGCTAACTGAATCTCAACCCCATATTTTCGACACAGAGAATCAACCCCATGAATCAAGCGCCAAACTGACGGCATAACTTGACAGGTGGAACACGAGCGATGTTCAAGAACGAATTCATCAATGGACAAAGAGGAAAGTTGCTCCAAACCTAAAGGCGATTCAAGATTGCAAACGGCCAGGTGACCCAATCCACCACGACATCGGTGGTGTGCGGGGCCCAGACTTCGGTACTTTCCGGGATCTTTCCCTCCGTTTTTAGCCGTGCCTCAACTCCTTGGGCGAGCAGATTGGGGTAGATATTGACATCTTTGATTATGTCCGTTGCGTGGAAGACGGAGCCGCCATGGGAGAAGGTGACAGCTGGAGAAGGACCAGTATCATTACGAGCCATGAACGGTGGAGGGAAAAAGAAGCTAGGGTTTTCTTTTTGCAAATCGATTTGGGAATTTTTGCTAGGGTTTTCGGTTGCAAAACATATAGAATCAAAGGAATGAGTTAGAGAGAGAAGCAAAAACAAAAATTAGGGTATATATAGAAGTCGGATGGTTTTTACAAAAATAAGCGCGCGAAGAGATATGACAAGACCCATGATGGGACGTGCCTTTGATACATTGAGCGCCAAAATAGGGCGCACTTCCCCACAAAAACCAACTACCTCATTAATTACAAAGTTCAGGTCTCAGGACCAAAGGCACAGCAAAACAGGAGGAGCCTGGGCCAGGTCCGGCCCTGGACCAGGATCAAGGACAGAAGCATCTCCTTACCCCCCAGTTCAGGACTGTAGGGCAAGGAGATGGGGGACAAACTGTTGGGACCAAACACCCGGTGGTCTGTAACCCTGGCCAGGCCTAGACGGCACAGGATTCTCACCAGGACCAAAACGCATGCAGGCACTGCCAAAGCATAGACAAAGCAAAGGTGCAGGTCAGGAGAGGAAAAGCCAAGATGGGCCAGGCCCAACAAAGGAAGTAAAACACCAAAGGCGAAAGCCCAAAGACTAGGCATCAACCACAGGAAGTCGTTGGAAGACTTCGATCAAGCATCTTTGAAACTTCGGCCTTGAAGATAAGCGACCTCGAAATCGTTGGAGAGGATACCTACAACCAAGGGAAGGGACCGTTGAAGCTAGAGACAATATATAAGAAGGAGAATTCAGAAGGAAAAGGCGATTCATTATTCTACGCAAGACACACTACTCAAATTCACTTCATTCAACGCGATTCATCAACACTCAAACACTTGATAATTAGTTTACGTCTTTATTATTCCCTGTACCAGTTGGTCCAGAGTCTGTATCCCCTATTTCTGAACTAGTGAAGATCCTCTCCTGGCTTGGCGCCCGTGGTTTTTCCCTTAACATTTAAGGGTTTTTCCCACGTAACATATCGTGTGCCTTGTTCAATTTTTGTTGTCTTTCATACGTCCTAAATTCCTGAACCACATAAAACGTACAACTAAACCTAAAGGATAGTACTAGTAGATCCACGAATACATAATCGAACCGTGTGAGAAAATCACCCCGAACATATACTTTATATAATTCCCCAATCTATCCATCTTAATTTTGTGGTATTATGAATTGGAAACAAGATGGTGGCCTGGAGTGAAGTGAGTACTTTTTAGCCATTTCTCAAAATAAATCACTAGAACTTTATTACTCCGTACTAACATAGTGACTGAATTTAGGAAAATAAAATATAATATAAGTACCAATTTGTCTCGAGAAGTCCTAAATAATTAGGCTTCGTCAGTGTAATTATTCTATGTTATAAATATGATCACCTGCTTTTAATTATTTATTTTTTAATTAAATCTGCATTTGTTTTAAATTGATGATTTAATCAGGCTATTATTGTGCTATTATACAGGCAAAGGATGCTGAAAACGCTTCAGTTCCGGTGTAACATGCAAGCATTGCACCCTGCATTGTGGCCTTTAAATATTAATTTCCCAAATCAAACAAACGTTCATGTATTTACGTTGTTATTCAGTACTTTATGGTACTATGTCCAATTAGAGGTAGCAATCGGGTCAGTCGGGTCGGGTTTGGGTCGGGTCAAGTCGGGTCGGGTCATGTCGGGTCAAAGTGTCCGTTCGGGTCGAGTCGGGTTCGGTTCGGGTCGTTATCGGATCGGGTCATATCGGGTTAAATAGTGTATCGGGTCGGGTCGGGTTTGGGTCGGGTCATTAACGGGTCAGCGCGATTTTATCGAATTATTTCATTTTTTATCTATTAAAATAGGTATTTCGACCGTTATTTTATTTAAGTAGTTCATTATTAAGTCAAATATATCATTCTAAATAATAATTTGCTTTCAATCTAATCAAATTAAGTTTAATAATTATCGGGTCGTCAATTTAGTCGGGTCGATACCGGGTCGGGTCATCATCGGGTCGGGTCTGGGTCGGGTTCGGGTCACTGATTATCGGGTCATGTCGGGTTACGGGTCATTGTCGGGTCGGGTCGGGTCGGTTTTCGGGTCACAATATGTTCGGGTCAATCGGGTCGGGTTTTGCTCGGGTTCGGGTCGGGTCACTCGGGTCGGGTCAGACTTGCCAGCTCTATGTCCAATGTCTTGTTATTTTTTTTACAATTCTGTAATTGTTTTTATCTGTCCCAAATCAAAGTTGAACTATGTAATTTGTGTTTGATTTATAATAAAATTTAAAGGCCGTCATTTCGTTATACACATTATTATTATTATTATTCATTTAGTTACTCATGCATATCATGTCTCCTTTAATTTAAACAATAGTTAAAATAAATTTAACAGAGATCATATTTAGGCCATAGTGAAAATACATAGAGGAGTTCTTAATGGGAGAAGCTTATGGACCAGACAGGCAGTTCAAGCAACCTGATCCGGAAAAAGCGTGGAAGTCTATGTTGCAAAAGTGATTATATTTCGGCTAAACTTCATCTTTAAACGCTTAAGTTATCTTAAATGTAAGTCTTAATTTCTATATAAGTGATTCTGATTACGCCATGTAATACTTTTCATTTAGGTTGATTATTATTCTCATAAAACTCAAACACACAATAGTTGTTTGGGCCAAAAATGGCCTGAAGCCGAGGACAAGGCAGGTGGGCGAAACAAAGAGCAACACCAAGATTAAAGCCCAATCAACAAGCAAGCCCAGGAAGACTAGGGCAGCAAAGGGTAGCTCATCTCCAACAGTCATCAAGAAATGGTCAGCAACAACTCCCTGAGATATAGGCAACTACATGAGAAATAGCACCTGAGACCTCAATGGTACAAAATATCCAATACTACATTTTCACCCTATAAAAGGCAAAGCGCAAGAAGATCTCGAGCAAGGTTACAACGTTTTTCACTACTCACTACAACAATTTGCGCTCCACTCCCCCAGAACTACAATCTTTCTCACAGATTGCTCACATTCCACCAGAATTCGATACTTATACTCTAAATTCTACAAGTACTTTGTAACGTGTTGCTTGTAATTCAACTACTTAGTGGAGCACATTAGGCGGGACACAGATCCCCCCGCGGTCGTTTCCCACATTGGGTTTTCCGCGTCACCAAAATTCCTTGTGTCGTTTTACTTTTCGCACTTTACTTTTCACGTTCTTTTTACTTCACGCGCTTTATATTCATCGCAAATCCAAGTGTTAAACCGAGTAGATCGCTATACCCCATTTCGCGAGTCAAATTGACAAACCGACTAAATTTGGCTGAAACAATTGGCGCCAACCGTGGGGCTGGTGATCTAACTTTGCACGTCAACTTGGAACGTACATCTCTTCCCTTAAACGGTCAACGAGTCAACATGTCAGGATTCACCAACGAAGCAGGTCCGTCTCAACAGCCAGATCCGTCCCAGATGATCAACACTCCGCAAGATGCAGGCCCTGGCCACCAGGAGGGCCCCGCTCAAGGCCTCGTCCTCCACCAATAGGTCGGGGATCCTCAGCACGACGAAGCCCCCCAACAACCGCACCAGGAGTACGTGAACGTGGGCGATTTAATCCCGGTGAACCCACAAAGAAGACTCCAGACGTCTTTGGTCCACCCAATGATGACTTTACCATCTCGCTGCTGGCAGGCCTGGCCACACTTCAGCAGGAGATGAAAGCTTTGCAGCAGCAGTCCAGTAACATGCAGGAGCTCCTGACCAAGGAGACAACCAGCTTGAGGAGGGAGATGACCGCCCAGATACAGTCTGTGGCCTCTGTCGCCCTGAGACGCCAGAACAGGGGAGTAGCACAGGAGGCAGCGATTCGTCTGGACAGAAACTCGAAGGACTCCCCGTGTCCCGATCAACTTTGCCGTGGAGGACCCCAACATGCAGCGCGTTCCTGAGGGGCAACAGACTCCGCAGAGGCAGCCAGACCTGCAGAGGACTCAACGTGAATCACCTGTTCGCAGAGAAAGGCTGCCCACACCGTTGTTGAACGTGCAGCGCCCAGGTAACACTCTTGCCCCACACATCCCAACTGCATCGATCGTTCTCTTGCAGAAAGCACCGAACGGTCGAGAGCTACAGGAGCGGATTGACAAGATCCCTGGCGTCCCGCGTCCGCTGGAGAAGGCCTCCGCTACCATCTATGCGGAGTCTCCTTTTGTTGACGCCATCGCCATGGTGGACATCCCCAAGAGGTTCAGCGTGCCGCCATTGATATTATACGAGGGGAACACCGATCCCTACGATCACGTGGCCCAATACAAGTAGAAGATGATGACGGTAGCAATCACGAGGGAGTACCGGGACTCATGCATGTGCAAGGGGTTCGGGTCCACGCTGAGCGGTCCAGCCTTGCAATGGTTCGTGAATTTCCCCAACGGATCCGTCTCCTCCTTCGCAGACCTGGTAGACGCCTTCAACTCCTGGCCCGGCCAAAGAAATAAGCCGAAGCGAGCGGCGACCTCCACAGAATCGTCCAGAGGCACGATGAGTCGACCAGAGACTACCTGAACAGGTTCAACAAAGAGAAGGTGTCGATATCCAGATGCGACGTACCAACGGCTATCGAGGCTTTCAGGCGTGGGCTCTTGGAGGATTCAGACCTGTACAACGAGCTCACCAAGTATCCTTGCACCACCTTCGAGGACGTGCAAGCCAAAGCTCTGGCGGCAGCAAGACTGGAGGAGGACAGAGAGTCCAGGAGAACAACCGCCTCGAGTGACCGAGTCGCAAGGAGACCACCAGCAGAACGCAGGAGAGAAGAGAGGCAGAAGCCTTACCCTAGTCACCGTAACGCGTGGTGTTCATCTTTGTAGTAGGTAGCGCGATGACCCACCGCTCACCCGCAGGAGTAAGTGAGTACGGCTTTAAAACTAATGTATCCGGACTAATGGATGCTTTGAAAATGCTAGGTGGCAAGGTGAGGTGGCCCGGCCCAAACTATCAGACAGACTCGCAACCAACAAAGACACCAAACGATGGTGCGAATTTCACAATGACTCGGGGCACGTCACGGCGGACTGTGTGGCACTCAGAAAGGAAGTGAAGATCCTGTACGATAGGGGAACCTGGACCACCTGTTGTCTTCCAGAGGGCGAAAAGTGAACGTCAGCGAGCAGCGGACGCCACCTCCTCCACCTTCACACGAAAGGGTAATTTCTTTTATTTCTGGTGGTTCTAGTGTTTGCGGACTAACGTATTCAGCCGCCAAGAGGCGAGCAAAAGAGAGCACTACAGATACACCCAGACGGGACCCAGAGTCCACCAGGATCCAGAACCAACAATCACATTCGACGACTCCGACGCCCAGGACAACTACGACCAACACGAAGATGCTTTGGTGATATCTTTACCAATCGGAAATTGCTTGGTGAAGAGAGTACTAGTCGATAACGGCAGCTCAGTCAACCTCCTCTCTCGCCAGACTCTGGAAGGCATGGGGCTGAAGGAGCAGGACCTGCAGAAGAAGTCTGTGCCCCTGGTCGGATTCAGCGGCGAAACAACGCATTCCCTAGGCGAGATCTCAATTCCAACATACACCCAGGGAGTCAACCAGCAGGTGACGTACCTGGTGGTGGACAACCTGTCCTCCTACAATGTGATCTTGGGAAGGCCGTGGCTGCACGCTATGAAGGCGATACCCTCCACATACCACCAGTGCGTGAAGTTTCCTACCCCCTGGGGAGTTCAGGTGATCAAAGGCGACCAGAAAGCAGCGAAAGATTGTTACTCCTTGGCCTTAAAACCAACCACAGCTCCTCCTCAAAGATAGCAATTACAGAGCCAGGCGAGTTCGGGGTCTACGAGGAACCCGATGCGCCTGACTAGATCAAATTCAGATAGACCCTGAGCACCCAGACAGAGTGGTACTCGTAGGAGAGGACTGCCAAGGTAATACCAAAACTGAACTCGTCAATTTATTAAAAGCTAACCTCGATTGTTTTGCTTGGTCCCATGAGGACATGGAGGGCATAGACCCTACCGTTATTACACACAGGTTAAGGGTGGACCCACAACATCCACCCGTCAAGCAGAAACGACGTAAATTTGCGCCCGAAAGAAACAAAATAATAAACGAGGAGGTGGAAAACCTGCTGAAAGCTGGAAAAATCAGAGAAGTCAAGTACCCAACATGGTTGTCCAACGTGGTGGTTGTCAGCAAGAAGAACGGCAAATGGCGCGTGTGCATAAACTTTACGGACTTAAACAAGGCGTGCCCGAAGGATCCATTTCCGCTACCTCACATTGATGCTATGGTGGACGCAACAGCAGGACATGAGATGCTCACCTTCCTGGACACCTGGAGCGGGTACAACCATATCAAAATGCACCCAGACGACCAGGAGAAAACAGCTTTTCAGTCAGAAAGAGGAATTTATTGCTACAATGTCATGCCATTCGGCTTGAAAAACGCCGGGGCTACGTACCAACGCCTCGTGAATCTGATGTTCAAAGACCAGTTGGGAAAACACATGGAAGCCTACATAGATGATATGGTCGTGAAATCTAAACAGGAGGATCAGCATGTTCAGCACCTCCAGGACACATTCAACGTACTTCGCTCTTACAAAATGAAGCTCAACCCCACGAAGTGCTCCTTCGGTGTAATAGCCGGGGAGTTTCTGGGCCACATCGTCACAAAGAGGGGGATTGAGGCCAGCCCAAAGCAAATAAAGGCTATCCTCGACCTCCAGCCACCAAAGACCGTCAAGGCGTGCGAGAACTTCTGGCGGCGGCGCGCTGAGCAGTGTTCATTTCCAAATCTTCGGATAGGTGCAGACCGTTCTATGACACCCTGAGGAAGAACAAGGAATTCGGTGCATGACGACCCACAACAAAGCGTTCGAAGAGTTAAAAATCTACCTTGCTGAGCCTCCACTACTGTCAAAACCAACACAAGGTGAAGACCTCCTGCTGTACCTGTCCGTGTCTGAGAGCGCTGTCAGCGCTGTGCTGGTAAGAGAAGAACTGGGGAGTCAGCTGCCGGTATATTATGTAAGTAAAAGCCTACTGGATGCAGAAACACGGTACACTCCTCTTGAAAAACTCGTTTATTCGCTTGTAATCGCATCGCAAAAGTTACGTCCTTATTTTGAAAGTCATACTATTATTGTGCGGACTAATTATCCTGTCAAGGCAGTCATGCGTAAGCCAGAGTTGTCAGGGCGAATGGCGAAGTGGTCAGTCCACCTCAGTGGGTATGACATACAGTACGAACCCAGGACAGCCATCAAGTCACAAGCACTTGCAGATTTTGTGGCAGACTTCAGTCCAAGCCTACAAGGAGGTGCAGACAGCGAGGTCCTGCTGCTCCAGCAGGAAGGACAGCCTGAACAGTGGACTCTGTACACAGATGGTGCAGCAAATCAGACCTCCTCAGCGAGACAGAAGTACCTCCACAGCAAGACGGAATTCCTCCTCAGCAGGAAAAAGTTCACCCTCAACAGGAAAGATCTCCTCCACAGCGGGGCTGGATCGCCCACAGCAACATGGAACAGAACAAAGGGAATTTCCTCACCTTCCTTGAGCAGTAAGGCAATAAAATTCGGGGCTATTGTTTGGGCCAAAAATGGCCTGAAGCCAGGACACGACGAGTGGGCCGAAACAAAGAGCAACACCAAGATTAAAGCCCAATCAACAAGCAAGCCCAGGAAGACTAGGGCAGCAAAGGGTAGCTCATCTCCAACAGTCATCAAGAAATGGTCAGCAGCAACTCCCTGAGATATAGACAACTACCCGCAGAAATAGCCTGGAGACCCTCAACTGGTACAAAATATCCAACAGTCACATTTTCACCCTATAAAAGGCAAGGCAGCAGCATCTGAGCAAGGTTACAACGTTCTTCACTACTCACTACAACAATTTGCGCTCCACTCCCCCAGAACTACATTCTTTCTCACAGATTGCTCACATTCCACCAGAATTCGATACTTATATTCTAAATTCTGCAGTACTTTGTAACGTGTTGCTTGTAATTCAGCTACTTAGTGGAGCACATTAGGCAGGACACAGATCCCCCCGCGGTCGTTTCCCACATTGGGTTTTCCGCGTCACCAAAACTTCTTGTGTCGTTTTACTTTTCGCACTTTACTTTTCACGTTCTTTTTACTTCACGCGCATTATATTCATCGCAAATCCAAGTGTTAAACCGAGTAGATCGCTATACCCCATTTCGCGAGTCAAATTGACAAACCGACTAAATTTGGCTGAAACAATAGTAATGATATTTTGAATTAATTAACCGACATAATAAAGGTTACTTTCACAACATATTACTCCTTCCGTTTCAGTGAGATGTTTACAGTTTGACTTTTTTGTGAGGGGAAATAAGTCAAACTGTAAACAAATGACTGAGACAGAGGGAGTAGTAGAGTTGTCTTTAGAGCTGGCAAGTTTGACCCGACCCGAGCGACCCGACCCGAACCCGAGCAAAACCGACCCGATAGGACCCGAAATTATAGAGACCCGAAACCGACCCGAACCGACCCGATGACGACCCGTAACCCGACACGAACCGATAAAGTCTGACCCGAAACCGAACCCGTCCCGAACCGAAATGACCCGTAACCCGATTCAACCCGAGTTCATTTGATAGCTGACCCGACCCGAAATGACCCGTTACCCGAATTAACCCGAAACTTTGAAGATTTTAAAGAAATTTTGAAACTTTTTTTTAAAATTTTCAAAATTTTCAATCTTTCATAATATTTGACATTTTGAAATTGGTATATAATTAAAAATTCAAATATTGGTTTGAAAAATATTAAAATTTCAAAATTTGTTTTGGCGCCAAAATATAAGCCTAAATTATTAGTGACCCGAACCCGATTGACCCGACAATTTTAGCTTTAATGACCCAACCCGATATGACCCGGACCACGAGATCGAATTCTAACACTATTATAACCCAAATGACTAACCCGACATTTAATCTAAACCGACCCGGACACTGTTATGACCCGAACTGACCCGAACCCGATACGACCCAACCCGATACAACTCGACCCAAACCCGACCCGAGTGACCCGATTGCCACTTCTAGTTGTCTTCAAAAGAGTGCAATGTGTGGTCACACAAGTATTCTGATGTTTTGGACCCTGGTATCTAGGGACAATAGTCGTAGTAGACGTCTGTTAGGCCCAAAATACCCACATGGGCCCAAGGTACAAAACAAAGGCCCAAGTCAAGGAGAGTAACCCGGTCAACAAAAGTCAAGGTCAAAGCCCAGAAAGTACGGTCAATCACGTCAAAGTCAAGGGCTCAATTGGTTAAAGTCAAGCAAGGCCCAAGGAAGTAGAAGCCCACTAAAGGGGAAGCTAAAGGGCGTTAGGTGCATGAACCAAGTCAAGCAGCAAAACAGGTACAATGTAGCAGGATAATTCTCATTACATACCAGCAGTTATACCCTTCAGACGTTACAGGAGAGAAAGGTGCAAGTGGTTTAATGTGCAGCGAGAATCAAGGGACCATTTAACAGCTAAAGTGACCGTTATTTGCAGCATATATAAGGAAGAGAACATCATCATTGGAAGGGACGATTCAACTACTGCATAACTCATACTCACAAGTGCATAATCACTAAAATTACTCTCGATTGTATACTCGGAGTCTGTCCCTCTGTCCGTTCTATACGTTCTGTCCGAATCATAGTGAAAATCCTCTCCTGGCTTGGTGAACGTGGTTTTTCCCTTACTTCTAAGGGTTTTTCCCACGTAAACAATTTCGTGTGTCTTATCTTTTATTAGCGTTATTTAAACTTTCGTTATTTTCAATACACAATCAACCTCAACACTCTAAAAATACGTATAAAGGATAATATTAATAAACCCAAAGTACGAATACGAATAGAGTGAGAAAATCACCCCGAACAGTTTGGCGCCGTCTGTAGGGATATTAGTTTATTAATCCACAAAAAATCTTCTTTATATCTTTACATCAAATCCTACTACACTCAAAACGATCAGAGATGGCAGATCGGAACACTGAGCTCGTCCAGAAACTTCAGCAGGAGCTGGAGCAAGCCAAACAGGCTGCAGTGGAAGCCCAGGCAGCTGCAGTGGAAGCCCAGGCAGAGGCTACACGCGTAATGTGGCGAGGCGATCAAGAAGCAGCTGGATACATCTTCGAAGTCAAAGGCTTCAGGATCTCGGATCCAACCAGGTACTCGTATATCTGATGTGATCAAGAGAATTGACTTTTCTATTTTTTCTCCTGGTACAGAATGCTGGAGGGGTGCCCAACGAGAATGCTGCCGGAGGTGATGGCCCGCCAGAGCAGCCAGAGCAGTCGGAGGATCCAGAAGCAATTACAGCTGCACAGGTGATGCAGTACATGATGCACGAGATGGGAAAACTTTCGGAGCTGGTGCGCCAAGTTCCAGGACTTCCACCACCAATAGAGACGGCTACGCCCGATAGCTACGCAGATTCACCCTTTGATGACTGCATAGCAATGGTGGAAATACCCATGAAATATACTCCACCAAGTTTGAAACTCTATGACGGGACGACAGACCCTCAAGAGCATGTGGCCCAGTACAAGCAGCGAATGTTCAATGCTGCTATTCCCATGGAGAAACGAGAGGCTTGCATGTGTAAGAGTTTTGGATCAACTCTGACTGGACCAGCCCTGCAGTGGTACATCAACCTGCCCATCAGAAGCATCAAGACTTTCGCTGAATTGATCAACCTATTCAACGTTGATTCGCGTGATGAGGATCTTTGGAGAAGCGGAAATGGCCGATCTATACAAGATCATCCAGAACGAGGACGAATCGCTCAGAGACTTCCTGCACCGCTTCAACAAGGAGAAAGTGTCTATTCCGCGATGCAATATCGGAACAGCGAATGAGGCCTTTAGGCAAGGTCTGGTAAGGGATTCTGAACTTTATATTGAACTAACCCGTTATCCTTGTTCTACCTTTGAGGATGTGCAGGCCAAGGCATTAGCTCAGATCAGGGTAGAGGAAGACCAGCAGTTCAGGTCACGTTACCAGGACAACGAAAGGACCTCGCGCAAAGCCCCAACTCAACGAGGAAGCAACAGGTCTGCTCCGTACCAGAGACCAGCCAGGAAAGAGACTCATGTTGTAGAGGAACAGGCAGAGCAGCCTAGGATACCTCCACCGATATCGGAGTATTGCTTCTCGGTAGACGCTCCCGAACTCATCTGCAAGATGGACAAGCTAGGAGCAGCGGTCAGATGGCCCAAGCCAAACGAGAAACCAAATCCCAGGAGGGATACGACCAAGTGGTGCGAGTACCATGCGGAAATAGGTCACACCACTAAAGAGTGTATAGCTCTAAGGAGGGAGGTGGTTCATCTGCTCAAGAATGGGTACCTGAAAGACATCCTGGCCGGAAACAGAAGGTCAAAGGAGGAACGCGAACAACCTAAGGATCAACCACCTCCTTTGACTCATGAGGTAAAATTTATTTCTGGTGGTTCTGATATTTGTGGACTGACCTATTCGGCTGCCAAGCGTGTAGCTGTGGAGAACAGGCAACGACCCCCAGCAGGACAGCTAGAATCTAGCCAACCCATCACCTTCGATGAATCACATCTGCAAGGGGTACATGGACCACATCATGATGGATTGGTGATTAAGCTACAGATTGGGACCTGTCTGGTGATGAGGCTAAAGTCGCGTCACCTCAATCAAAATAAACCTAAAGTCAACTAACTAGGTAGCTAGTGGCAGTAGGGTCGAATCCACAGAGAAAAGGAGTAGTAAAGGAATGCTTAGTGATCTAGGTCAGTCTCAAAGTAACAAAGATCGGTGTTTTGAGGAACTAAACTAAGAACGATAAGTAAAAAGGAATAGAAGGTATATGAGAGGGAGATTAGGGCATTCGGGATCAATGTGACATCGATTCAAGAACTAACTCAAAAGGAATAATCAATCAATTGAAGTTATGCAAGCGATTAGGTTTAGGAATACGCTCTCTCGAGTCAATATTAACCTTAAGCAAATTTAGCGGGCTCTCGCTACGTACTAAATTCAACTTATCAATTACGCGTGAGTCTAGTTTCAATTCGGCTTTCGATCTTAAACTGAAACAACCTAAGTTCAATTCAATAAAGGCGTCCCTAAATTCAATTGATAATAAAACGCGTAGGAAGAAATCAACTTGCACAAATTCAATCGATAAAAGCAATTAAAACATGTTCTGAATCAATATCACAATCACCCTAAACCCTAATTGAGAATTAGCTAGACATGAAAGCAGTAAAAGCAAAGCAATTGATAAATATAAACATGATGAGATAAAACAAGAACAATTGAATTAAACCTGGAGTAATCCTGAATTGCAATGTAAAAGATCGAGTCTTGCAAGATAATTCAACCTAGACTAAGGAGTTTTTGGAAGTTTAAAAGAGAGAAAAGCTAATTCTAATCTAAAGCTGAAAATATAATGAAAAGTATAAGTCAAAACCCTAACTTCGAGTTGTATTTATAGGGGCACGAAAATCCGGAGAATAAAGCAACAGAACCGAGCAGTTCGGGCCAGAACCGATCGGTTCTGGGGGGTGAACCGATCGGTTTGCATAAAACCGTGCGGTTCTAAGGGGTGAACCGATCGGTTTGCATAGAACCGTGCGGTTCTAAGGGGTGAACCGATTGGTTTGCATAGAACCGTGCGGTTCTAAGGACTTCCAGCAATTCCAGCAACTTTTGTTCTTGTTTCACGTATCCAGAACCTATTGGTTTGCTCTGAACCTATAGGTTTGACGTCACAAATCATCGTATGGCCTCCAAATCAACTCTCAGGCTTCGTCTTGACGTCACGATACTCGTAAATGCTCCAATTGACTCAGGTTTTAGCTCAGGACCGCCAAAACCTGCAAATTATGAACGAGGAACAACAGTATCGCAATATAAAGCAAATAGCTCCTAAAATAATAATGAAATCGAATAAGCGCGAGCTAAAAGCGACTAAAACGGGGGTATAAAAGCTATATAAATGGCATACATCAAACTCCCCCAAACCAAACCTTTGCTTGTCCTCAAGCAAAAAGCGTCGGAGAAAATCAAAGTATCCAAATTCATCACGCTGGCATCTAAAAGTGGACGACCCATGCACATAAACTTACAACCATAGTCTATTTCACCGAAAATAGAGCACAAGTCTCAACCATTCACACCAACATCGTATTACTAGCCTCTCACGCTTTCGCAAAAATTAAACTTACGATAGTTGCAATACAAGCAAGGCCAACCGCGAATACCACATCCATTCCATCTTTCATTCCACTTCATTCCATTTTTTTCTTTTCTTTTTCATTCTTCTTTTTTTTTTCTTTTTCTCAAATGTGGAGCATCCCTCGTATGTTATACCGTTTAGCTTGACATTTAATCGTTAAAGATCGAGCTCGGGTACACATATTTCCTTAAGGGTTACATCATTGCTCATACTCTCGGTCACAACCAAATTCATGGCCATTGTGGTTACTCAAATCAATGAGTCCCCTCCGAAAGCATCGAAGCATTGCTCCAACATTATTAACATCCATCCATTTCATTCCACAAGCCAACTTTCCAAACATTCCACAAACCAATTGCCTTACTTGAATGCCAAAATCGAAAGCAAACGAACGAAAAGCGATAAGAATTAAGCAAATACAAGTGGGCTAGCGTTTGAGACTCGCAATCTATTAATATGAAACAAACATATAGTGCAAGCAACGACGATAGATATTCAACTCGGAGATGCCAAAGATCAAAATTAGCACACTAATCAATTATCCAAACTTGACAATTCAAACCGAAATATTTTTGAAATTTTCAAAATTTTTAAATAATGCACTCAACAAGAAAATGCAAATGACAAGCGCGAAAAAGCTTTTCCTCCCCCAAACCAAAATCACACATTGTCCTCAATGTGGAAAACAGCACAACCACAAGCATAGAAGGACAAATAAAAGACGGGGGTAGGAAAAATTAAAGCGAGGAAGTGAGGGAAAAGGAGTAAAGAAAGGTCACATTATCAAGTTGGAGCTCCCCCAAACCAAAGCGAAGCATGGAGTGCGGCCTAGAATCCACGAATATGCGTCCATTTCAGTCCAGCTATGAAGTGCTTCGGAGTAGCACGCGAGAAAAAGTAAGGCCCTTCAGCAGAGGGGGCCGAGCAAGGCCATGTCGAGGCCTGTTCTCAAAATGACTAAGGACGAAAACTCCTGAAGTACCTGCGTGCTAAATCAAGTATAAATCCCTCTTCCTCACGCGCTCAACAAAAGTCTAAAATGTCATCAAAAGCAAACAAACTAAAGTAAAGTACAACAAATTACAAATTGTCATCGGGTTGCCTCCCGGAAAGCGCTGGTTTATAATGGTCCCGCACGACCGTCTTCAAACTCGGCAAATCATGTCAAATTAGGCCAAGGACGTTGGCCACTTGCATCAGCTTCACTTGGCGAAATAGCATCGGTTCGCCATAAAACTCTATCTCCCCGCGGAAGAGAAGCATAATCCATCACACAGGGGACTCCATCGCGAAATGGCTCTCCATAACGCCCTCATGCACCCGGCGACTTGATATCTCATATATTTACGTTCTTATAGCCCCCTGTCGCTTGCGTTTCTTCGCGTTTCTCGTGCTTTTATACGCGTTTCAGCTCCTATTTCTCTCCGTTTTGGCACTGCTGCGTTTTTGTGTCCATTTTGCAGGTACAAGCGCATATTTGGAGTTTAGGAGGCTGTTCGGGAGGTTTCATAATGTTTCGTGAAGTTTCGTGAAGTTTCAAGGTGTTTCGAGCTCGTTTCGTTGCGTTTCGGTTGCACACGAGCCTCGTTTCAATGCATGAAGGTGTTCCGGGACCTTGGCTCGGGATTTGAAGCCCCCATAATCATCCTAAGACTCGTCCCTACTCATGAGCAAAGTACATTAGCCTTGGGACAACAAGAAGAAAGGAAGTTGGCTTTGCTGCAAGCCAAAAGAAGCAAAAACAAGAAAAAAAACTAAGTACAAAAGAAGCACAAAAGAGGACTTGAACTGAAGGCTCCGGGATGACCTTGTCCCGTCCGGGGTGCACTTGTCCCGTCCGGGATGGCCCCTGTCCCGTCCGGGACCACCTAGGGACAGCTGAGAGACGCTTCGTTAGCTTAAAATGTTTCGTCTATTTGAGGGGGCAAAACATATTATTTTCGCACGAAATTTTGAGGGGATCTTCCTAACACTTGAAACTACTTTCTATCAAAAATTTAGGGTTAGATCAATTTTCCTTCTTGTATTTTGAATTCCCGACTCAAGTACGTTGTTTGATCATCCTATTTCGGTATTGTTGTTTTTGTTCTTTGATTTCTCTTGCAATTTCTGATTAGGTTTTGTTATAAACTTCTCTTATTTGATTGTCATCTCTTTATTTATTGTTAGGCCCAAAATACCCACATGGGTCCAATGGACAAAACAAAGGCCCAAGTCATGGAGAGGAAAATAGTCAACAAAAGTCAAAGCCCAGAGATGGTCTTGGTCAACAAAAGTCAAGATCAAAGTCTGGTGGGCCAAGCTCAAGAAAAGGTCCAAGCAAGAGAAGCCCAACCAAGAAGAAACGAAGAAGCATTGGAGGCATGAACCTGGACAGGAAATGGGTCAGTTACACTCAGGGGAAGACTTGACTCGTTCAGAAGGGCGGTTACGCAGCACAGGCGTTACAGGCGAGAAACCAGGAAGGGAGTTAATGGCTGGCGAGAATCAAGGGAGCATTTAACCACTAATATGATCGTTGTGTGAAGGCTATAAAAGGAAGGAAGCATAATCATTGGAGACGACGAATGAACTACTACAATTACTATACTTTTGTACTCTAAATACTCTGATTTCTACTCACAATTCTGTATCTCTGGTCTGGAAGTTCTGCACGTTCTGAGCGTTCTGTCCGAAACATAGTACAAATCCTCTCCTGGCTTGGTGCCCGTGGTTTTTCCCTTATTTCTAAGGGTTTTTCCCACGCAAACAATTTCGTGTGTCTTGTCTTTATTTGCATTGTTTAATCTTTCGTTATTTCCAACACATATAATCTACCTCGATATTCTAAAATACATAAAAAGGATAATACTAATAAACCCAAAATCCAAATACGATTAGAGTGAGAAAATCACCCCGAACAGTTTGGCGCCGTCTGTGGGGATATTAGTTTATTAATCCACTAAAAACCCTTCTTTAAATCTACAAAACAACCCTTATACACTCACAAAATCAGAGATGGCGGATCAGCACAATGAAGCTCTCCAGCAACTCCAGGCAGAATTAGCACAGGCCAGGCAGGAAGCGCTACAGCTCACCGCATTGGCGGCTCGGCCAGTGCGGCGAATGCTCAGCGAGGCTGCGGCGCTCAAAAGAGGTCAAGCGTAATCAAGAAGCAACTGGACATAACATCCAAAGCAAAAGCTTCAAGATCTAGGATCCAACCAGGTACGCCTATCTCTGATGTGATCAAACGAATTGACTTCTCTATTTTCTCTTCTGGTGCAGGGCCATCCAGGGAACCTCAGGTAAATGTCAGCCGAGGATATCCTGCAGGAAAACGCGTTCGAGGCAACCCCAGAGAACCAGGAACCGCCAGAAGATCCTGAGGCGATAACAGCTGCACAGGTGATGTAATACATGATGCACGAGAATGGGAAACTCTCGAGTTAGTACGCGAAAGTTCCGTGACTTCCACCACCTATAGAGACACCACACCGGAGTGCTATGCAGACTTCTTCGATGATTGCATAGCAATGGTGGAAATGCCAAAGAAGTTCACTCGCCAAACCTCGAAGCTCTATGATGGGACCTCGGACCTCAGGAGCACGTGGCTCAAGATCTGAGGCGCATGTTCAATGCAGCCATTCCCCTGGATAAACGTGAAGCGTGCAAGTGCAAGAGTTTTGGCTCCACGTTAACCGGACCAGCCCTGCAGTGGTATATCAACATACCTGTCAGAAGCATCAGGACCTTCGCTGAGTTGATCAACCTCTTGGCGTTCGGTTTTGCGGCGATAGAATCTTTGGAGAAGCGGACCGGCGATGCATGCAGGATCGTCCAGGAGGAGGGTGAATCGCTCAGAGATTTCCTGCATCGATTCAACAAAGAGAAAGTGTCTATTCCACGATGTGACATCGGAACAGCAATCGAGGCCTTCAGGCAAGGTCTGGTAAGGGATTCTACCCTTTATATAGAACTAACCCGTTATCCCTGTTCTACCTTTGAGGATGTGCAGGCCAAAACGTTAGCCCAGATCAGGGTAGAAGAGGACCAGCAGTTCAGGTCACGCTACCAGGACAATGACAGGACTTCACGCAAAGCCCCAGCTCAGCGTGGAAACAACAGGCCAGCCCCGTACCAGAGACCGACCAGGAAAGAGACCAACGCTGTAGAGGAGCAGATGGAGCAGCCCAGGATACCTCCACCTATATCAGAATACTGCTTCTCAGTGGACTCATCAGGACTCCTATGCAAAATGGACAAACTAGGAACAGCGGTTAGATGGCCAAAGGCAAACGAGAAGCCAAACCCCAGGAGGGATACAACCAAATGGTGTGAGTATCATGCAGACATCGGCCATACAACTGAGGAGTGTATAGCTCTGAGGAGAGAGGTAGCTCATCTGCTCAAGAATGGATACCTAAAAGATATCCTGCCAGGAAACAGACGGTCAAAGGAAGAGCGTGAGCAGCCAAAGGATCAACCACCCCCAGTGACACATGAGGTAAAATTTATTTCTGGTGGTTCTGATATTTGTGGGCTGACCTATTCTCGCCAAGCGGCGTGTGGTGTGGAGAATGTGCAAAGACCCCCAGGAGGCCAGCAAGAGTCTATCCAGCCTGTTACCTTTGATGAGTCGACGGTAAGGAGTGCATGGGCCACACCATGATGGGCTAGTGATCAAGATGCAAATTGGGACCTGTCTGGTCAGACGAATTCTGGTGGATGGTGGCAGTTCTGTCAATATCATAATGATGAGTGCGCTGGAAGGAATGGGGCTAAAGGAGTCAGATGTCACGAAGAGATCCAGCGTTTTGGTGGGCTTCAGTGGAGAAACAAAGCACAGCTTGGGCGAGATCACTTTGCCAACGTATGTCGAGGGAGTAACCTCGTTTGAGAAGTATTGTGTGATTGACTCATTGTCATCGTACAACGTCATATTGGGACGTCCATGGATCCACAACATAAAGGCAGTACCTTCCACATACCATCAATGTGTCAAGATCCCAACGAAGTGGGGGCGATATGTGAAGGCGAGCAGGCCGCACGACAGTGTTACAGACCCTGAAACCTCCGGCCAGGTAAGTCCCTTGCATAGCAATTAAAGCAGCCTGTCAGGAATGTCGAAAATCCTGTCCCCTGCATGGAGACGGAAGAAGTGGTTTTAGCGCAGGACAGACCTGACAGGAAAGTTCTGATTGGCTCTGATGCTCCAGAGGTAATCAGGCCTGCCTTGATTGACTTCCTAAAGAGTAAGGAGCACTGTTTTGCCTGGTCCCATCGTGATATGACTGGGATCAGCCCTGATGTTATTTCTCATAAGTTAAATATTGACCCTCGTATCAAGCCTGTCAAACAGAAACGCAGGAAATTTGCTCCAGAACGAAATGAGATCGTGAACGAAGAAGTGCAAAAACTGCTGGACATGGACATGATAAAGGAAGTAATGTACCCTGAGTGGCTGGCAAATGTGGTTGTGGTGCAGAAAAAGAATGGAAAGTGGAGAGTCTGTGTTGACTATACAGACCTGAACAAGGCGTGCCCCAAAGATTGTTTTCCTCTGCCCCACATAGATGCCATGGTAGATGCAACTGCAGGACACGAAGTCTTGACCTTTATGGATGCAGCGAGTGGTTTCAATCAGATCAGGATGCACCCTCCAGACCAGGAAGACACAGCGTTTATGACTACCAGAGGAACCTACTGCTACAAAGCTATGCCCTTTGGTCTGAAGAATGCAGGTGCAACTTACCAGAGGCTGGTCAACATGATGTTTAAGGATCAGATTGGGGACATCATGGAAGTCTACATCGACGATATGGTGGTCAAATCAAAGAAAGCTGAAGATCACATTCGTGACCTGGCTGTGGCGTTCGAAATTCTTGAGAAATATAATATGAAATTACAGCCTACTAAGTGTACTTTTGGTGTGACTGCAGGAAAATTCCTAGGATACATGGTAACGAAAAGAGGGATAGAGGCCAGTCCTGAACAGATTAAAGCAGTCATGAATTTGGCGTCCCCCCAGAACCCAAAGGATGTGCGGTGACGAGGCGTAGTAGCGACTCACGAGCGAGGTTCATATCAGTGTCCTCGTAAAGATCACGGAACCATTCTATGATATGCTGAGGAAGAATAAGAAGTTTGCGTGGGAAGATGAGCATGAAAAGGCGTTCCAAGAGTTGAAAAGCTACTTATCATCTGCTCCATTGCTATCAAAACCTGAGCCTGGGGAGCCATTGGTTGTGTATCTGTCTGTGACAGAGTTTTCTGTAAGTGCTGTCCTGGTTAGAGAACCTGAAGGGGAGCAGCATCCTGTGTATTATGTAAGTAAGAGCCTTTTAGATGCTGAAACCAGGTACACGGTTCTGGAAAAATTTGTTTTAGCGTTAACTGTGGCTTGTACCAAATTGCGTCCTTACTTTGAATCTCATCATATTATTGTACGTACTAATGTTCCTGTCAAGTCTGTGTTGTCTAAGCCAGAACTTTCAGGGAGAATGTCTAAATGGTCGGTCAAATTGAGCACATATGACATATCTTATGAGTCCAGACAAAGAATCAAATCCAGTGCATTAGCAGATTTTGTGGCTGATTTCACTCCCACGCTGCACGAGCAGGCTGCAAAGGAGGTGTTACACCTGACAGAGAACCAGGGTGTGTGGGAACTCTGGACTGATGGTTCAGCCAATGTCAGGGGGACAGGATTAGGTGTGGTCCTAAAATCGCCACAGGGGGACAGGATAGTCCAGGCAATGTCATGTGAGTTCAGAACTACCAACAACGAGGCTGAGTATGAGGCCTTAATCGCTGGTTTGAATGTGTGCCTAGACATGGGTGTGCGTGATGTGAAGGTAAAGTTAGACTCTTTGTTGGTGACTAACCAGATTAATGGTATGTATGCGGCCAAGGATTCTAAGATGGTAGCTTACCTTGATTTGGTAAAGTCAATTTTTGAAAAATTTAATAGTTTCTTGTTGAGCAAGTACCCAGGATCGAACGTCTGGTGATGCTCTGGCCAACATAGGCTCAGCTTTTGAACAACAGACGATGGATAGCATTCCTATCATACATATCCTGGACCCAGCCATACAAAAGGTGCGGCACTACCGCTGCGAGAACACGATAAGGCGGCTCAAATTTGGGTCGAAAACCGTATTATGAGTGGTTACTCCACGACAAATTACCAGATAACAAAATTGAAGCTAGAGCGTTCAGAATCAAAGCCTCTAGATACACAATTATTCAAGGCGTATTGTTCAAAAGATCTTTCAATGGACTCTATCTTCGGTGTTTGGAACCTGACCAGGCCAGCACTGTCATGTCAGAAATTCACGATGGGCAATGTGGAAACCACACAGGTGGCAGAAGCTTGGCTAACAAAGTCTTACGAATGGGTTACTATTGGCCAACCTTGAAGTTGGATTGTGCACAATACACGCTGAAGTGTGATGCCTGCCAGAAACATGCTCCAGTCATCCATCAGCCCTCACAGGAGTTACACTCCATCTCAGCTCCATGGCCATTTATGAAGTGGGGCATGGACGTAGTTGGGAAACTACCAGTTGCTCCAGGACAGAAGGTCTACATGCTAGCTATGACTGATTACTTCTCAAAGTGGATAGTGTTTATTCATTCAAAAATGTGACCGAAAAAGAAGTAATGGCTTTCATCAAGAAGAATATCATCAGCAGGTATGGAATTCCCTCAGAGATTGTGTGCGATAATGGAGCTGCGTTCGTGGGAAACAAGACTAGGGATTATTGCAAACAATGGAACATAAACTTGGTGACCTCAGCACCTCGGTATCCACAAGCAAACGGCCAGGCTGAATCAAGCAACAAAGTGGTGATGGCTTGCATAAAGAAGAAGTTGATGGAGAAGCAAGGAAGGTGGGTTGAAGAGCTACCCCTGGTGCTGTGGGCTGACAGAACCACACCAAAGAGGGCAACAGGACAGACACCGTATTCCATGGTCTACGGCTGTGAGGCAGTCCTGCCAGTAGAAGTGCAAGTACCAACTGCCAGGTATGGTCTAAACACAACTACAGAAAATTCAGACTTACTCTGTGATAGTCTTGACACAGTTCAGGAGCTGAGAGACCTGGCAACGATACGGATGGCTGCATACCAGCAGTCTGTGGCTAAGAGTTACAACAAAAATGTCAGACTACGCATGTTCAGGACAGGAGACCTTGTCCTGAGGAAGGTGTTCCAGAACACACGAGACAGGGCTGCAGGGAAGCTTGCACCTACATGGGAAGGACCCTATCTGATTGATTCTGTGATAGGAAAGGGTTCATACAGGCTGCAGACCCTGGACGGGGAGATGATCCCAAGAGCATGGAATGCACTACATCTTAAGCTGTACCACATGTGAAAGTTCTACTCTGAACGGACAATCCTGGTAAGACAATTATTTCTAACTCTGAATAAATTCCTACTTTTATCAAAGCCATTCATCGACTTGGCGTCGGGGCGTTGGCAAACGGCGGTCGATCTGACCCACATCTGTCTTTGCCAGGCTAAGCGAAGCGGAGACCTCGAAACGCATGTGCAGAGCAGATCAACGCAAGCAGTGCAGCAAAACAAGACAAACAAATCAAATACAAAGAAAGGCTTCAGCCCCTGAACGACTGCAAAAACGGGACAGGGATGTAGTGTCCGTAAAGAGAACTCCAAGGTGTGGTCGCCTAAACTTTCTAAAACGCATGCATGCTACATAACAAAGTCAAAACAAATTTGTGCGCACCAAAACAAACACAAAACAAACACAAATAAGCGTAAGTCATTCATAGCATAACCAAAACATAAGAAATTAACCCACCATGGCTACCCATGGTGAATATTACGACATAGGTCTAGACCAAAACGAGAGTTAAGTTATTTACAGACCAAATACGAAGGGCATACCCCTCGGCAAATTGTCTTCCAAAACGGAACCAGAACAAGTTCAAATTGACATAACACAATTTTAATTGTCGGCCTGTGGGTCGCCTCACCCTTACCTTCCTCTGCCGCTTCCTCAGGTACCAGCTTCTGCCTCTGGACCTCTGCTATTTGGAGGAGTGAAGAAGTTTCCCTTCGTCCATGAACTCACTAGGGAACATTCCCTTGAAAGTCTCCAGCTCAGTCTCCAGATCCCACTTAGCTCGCTCCTCTGGTGGTGCACTCATCATGTCAATTCTGGTTCTGAGGGGCCAGGAAGCACCAGAGTCGTTCACTTCCTGTGCATGCTTAGCCCGCCGCTTCCCTCAAGATCTTCGCCCGTGAGGTCACCGTGTGTTGACGGTTTCCAGGACAAGGCACCTACCCATATTGTTCTCAGCCATGAGCCTATACTTGTCCATAGCTTTCCTGAGTGTCTCCACTTCACGTCTGAAAGATTCAACCGATTCATGGGCCATCTTGTGTTGGTTCTCAGCATTCAAACGGCGAGCTTCAAGGTTAGGAATACGACAGCCCAGGTTAGCCGCCAGGTTCACCAGCTAAGAAGTAAAAAGGATCAAGAGTTAGCATTTGGGGACGCAAAGAAAGTAAGGACAAGAGCACATGGTGGACATCCCTACACGGACAAAAGTGGAAAGTCGGCGAGAAAGTGTGACCGGGTCAGAATGGTCCAGCACCGCAGAGTGTTCAGAAACGAAGTCTTCCACCAAGTTCGTTGCAATAACAGTATCAGGGTTCAGGTATTCAGACAGCAGGGGGATATGTAGTTCACCAGTTGAGGAGGCAGGTCTACTAGTAGGAGCAGGTCTTTCCATCTTCATCTTCTTCTTAGTCTCAGGGCTGGAAGCAAACGGGGGGCAGCAGCTAGGTTCTGGCCACTTCCTCTTGTCAAGAGCAATAGTTACCCTCTGGCCAGAAGACTTTAAATCTGCACGTGCCCTGGCAAGCCTGGCATGCACCTCGTCCACAGCAGGACGAGTGCTGCTAGCAAGCCAAGGGACTACAAAAAGAAGGACAAAACAATGTAATTTCAAGTACAAAACAAATGTCCAAATAAAAACAATAGCGTGAATAAAGTTATGATTTGAGTTACCTTTCGAGGACCCAGAACTTGCAGCAGTACTGTGGTGAACCTCGATCCGGGCGAGCCCTAGTAGCCCTCATTTCAGGCAGCGGCGGCGCAGAACTCACAGGAGCAATGTTCAGAGGCTCACTATCGGTGACCTCCACACTATCATCCGCCTCGTAGCTCGTCCCCGCCACAGGGGCAAAGCGCAGTTCCTGGCCTGCATAAGTAGGCCACGCCCTTTCATCCTCCGACAGGCTCAGGAAGGCGTCAATCCTCTTTGCGGAGGCAGCGTCGTCAGGATGTGAAGCCCAGTCCGGAACTGGGTACACAAACAAAACAAAAAAATCAAAAATCACAACAAAAGAAACAGATCTGAAAGAAAACAAAGCATAAGTCAAGCAAAATCCTTACTTGCTCCTTTCACAATATACTCTGGGGCTTCAAAACCAGACCCTATGCTGTCACTCTTCACAAACATGAAGAATGACGACCAGCCTTTATCATCCCCAGAACCCATCTTGGCAATCAGAGGTGGGCAACCGTCTCTAACCCTCAGAACTATCCTGTTCTTCTTGTGGGTACGAAGATGGTAACAATTGCGCAGATCGCGAAGTTGAAACTCAAGGTGGTGTTTTCTGCAAACAGCGTCTATAGCATGAATTAATTTCGGGTAGAGGGCATGATCTCGACAAGGAGGAACTTGCAGAGTCCCCAGGAATTCCACCATTAATGGACAGAAAGGTAAAGAGGCCCCAAAACGAAACGCAACTTCATACATCGCGAACCAGCCTGGACAAGTCCAGTCAGCCATGACCACATCTTCAGTAGGGCTCCAGATGACGGCGGTTGCCGGAAGTTTGCCTTCCGCCTTCAGCCGATCGCCAATAAGGTTGTCTAATTGATTTCGTTTCCCGACGGCGTCAGGAATCTCGTTTGTGGCCACAAAAATGTGACCATCGTGAGTGATGGAGGATTGGGCCATGGAAAGCTAGGGTTTTGGATGATTTTTTGGAAAAGATCGAAAGAAAAGATGGAAGTTTATTTGGGGAAGATTTTCTAATTTTTTGAATATGCAAAAATGATAAATAGAGGAGTTGGGCTTAATTATGGCGCGAATAAATAGGGGGACAATAGGGCAACTCAAACGTCCCATCAAGCCGAAAAAGTAGCAGCCCACGTCATATGACTGACAGACGCTACAACTTCCCATAAAGGCTGACTTTCAGCCCAGGATGTAGAAAACACCAGGTTCTGACAACGGCCGATCCTGGGATGCATAATCTGGACCTCTGACGAAACAAAAGCATTTCCTCAACTTGACTGACCAGCAAGAGGAAATGGGGGGCAAACTGTTAGGCCCAAAATACCCACATGGGTCCAATGGACAAAACAAAGGCCCAAGTCATGGAGAGGAAAATAGTCAACAAAAGTCAAAGCCCAGAGATGGTCTTGGTCAACAAAAGTCAAGATCAAAGTCTGGTGGGCCAAGCTCAAGAAAAGGTCCAAGCAAGAGAAGCCCAACCAAGAAGAAACGAAGAAGCATTGGAGGCATGAACCTGGACAGGAAATGGGTCAGTTACACTCAGGGGAAGACTTGACTCGTTCAGAAGGGCGGTTACGCAGCACAGGCGTTACAGGCGAGAAACCAGGAAGGGAGTTAATGGCTGGCGAGAATCAAGGGAGCATTTAACCACTAATATGATCGTTGTGTGAAGGCTATAAAAGGAAGGAAGCATAATCATTGGAGACGACGAATGAACTACTACAATTACTATACTTTTGTACTCTAAATACTCTGATTTCTACTCACAATTCTGTATCTCTGGTCTGGAAGTTCTGCACGTTCTGAGCGTTCTGTCCGAAACATAGTACAAATCCTCTCCTGGCTTGGTGCCCGTGGTTTTTCCCTTATTTCTAAGGGTTTTTCCCACGCAAACAATTTCGTGTGTCTTGTCTTTATTTGCATTGTTTAATCTTTCGTTATTTCCAACACATATAATCTACCTCGATATTCTAAAATACATAAAAAGGATAATACTAATAAACCCAAAATCCAAATACGATTAGAGTGAGAAAATCACCCCGAACATTTATCATCTTTGATCATGTTTTCATCTTTCCCATTTGCTTTTGTTGTTAAATTCGCTATGTGTGAGTAGTCTCTTATCTAGGGAGGAAGGGTGAATCATGGGTTTTGGTTTTGGTTGTTTTTGATGATCTTTTTGAGTAGGTTTTGTGCTTGCTTTGTTTAGTCCTTTCTTGATTGCTCTCGTTGATTCCTTGATCACGTTTTAGCGAGTATCTAGCACCCTTGAACTTAAGAACGAAAGCCTAGTTCTAGGGTAGGCGCGAGACTAAACATTAGGACCCTCGATTGTAAGTCATGAGAGCCCGTGATTCGAGACCCAGAGGAAGCTTAAGACCGAGAGGACGAGCTTAACCCTTAGCATGTGCGATTCCTTACTCATTCCGATCATCATCCTTGACCTTGACTTACCCATTGCCTAGCCCGACTCCCTAGACCTTTCTCCCATCGCTTTAAACCCTTACTTTTGCGCTCTAGTTTTAGTAACCTCAACACTCGAACCGAGACTAGAATCGCTAAGAATAACCAACATTACGACCTTCTCCCTGCGGATTTCGACCCGACTTACCCTTGCTACCCGCTAGTGTTGAGTTTGGATTTTTTTTGATTAGGTGACGCGACTAAGCCTATCAAATTTTGGCGCCGTTGCCGGGGAGACGGCTTTGTTTTTTTTGTTGTTTTTTGGTTCTTTTCTCACTTGTTACTCTTTTGTCTCAAGGAACCTCAATTCCTTGAGGCCGTTACTTATCGTTGCCTCTAGTGTTTTTGTATGCCCAGGCAAACGCGTACGTCTCAAAAAGGTTTAGCAATCGAATTTGACCCGGAACCGGAGCGTACATTTTTGAGGCGCAAGAACTTGCTCAAGGACTTGGAGGCTACTTCCTCGTCTACTTCACCCGATAAAGAAGCTCAAGCCACACCCGAAACAAAGAGAATGGTGAAGCTATCGGATCACTCAAGGCCGACCGCGGCTCAAGTTCCGAGGGGTAATGCCATGCCAACTATTGCGGCGAACAACTTTGAAGTAAAGCCGGCTTTTATCAACCTCATCGAGCGTACTCAATTCGGTGGGAGTCCCGGTGAGGACCCTAATTTGCACATTCAAAACTTTTGCGATTATTGCTCCACGATCAAGCAAACCGGGGTCACTCAAGATCAAATTAGGGAGATGCTCTTCCCTTTTTCACTCCGAGACAAAGCCAAGCTGTGGCTTAATTCTTTGAACCGGGTTGCACACGCGATCACCGATTGGAACTCCCTTGTGCTTGCTTTCTATCAAAAGTACTTCCCTCCGGAGAAGACCGCAATGTTGAGGAGCCAAATCACAAGCTTTAGACAACGAGGAGATGAGAGTCTCTTCGATGCATGGGAGCGTTATAAAGACTTACAACGTCAATGTCCTCATCATGGCATGGACAAGTGGTTTATCGTTATGCAATTCTATAACGGTCTTTATAATGAGTCGCGACAAGTGCTTGATTCGGCGGCAAATGGTAGATTCGATAACATTGATGTGGAGGAGGCCATTGATACGATCGAGGCCATGGCAATACATAATGCGCAATATGGGAGTTCTAGGAATGTCCCTCGTGTCGGTGGTAAGAATGATGGTGATATGGTAGCCATGCTCAATGCAAAAATGGATGCTATGACTGCTATGATTATGACTCAAATGCAAGCGGGTAGTAGTTCTTCAAGCGCGGGTGGGCAAACGGTAGCGGCAATGCACACCTCTCATGATACGCCTTGCAATACATGTGGCGTTTCCGGTCACACTTCTCATGAGTGCCGAGGTATGTATGCCCCCGTTCTTGCTTTTCAATCTCAACAACATAATCCGTACTCTAACCATTACAATGAAGGCTACAAGAACCACCCGAATTTGAGCTACAAAAGCCAAAACGTCTTGAATCCTCAACCACAACAACCACAATACAATCCCCCACAAAATTTCAGCTCATACAACAATAATCCTCGACCATACAACCCTCCGGGCTTCAATCGCCCCAATTTTCAACAACAAAATGCCCCACCACCCGTTATTCCCGCTCCGGTTCCTGATCGAATGGATGCCATGCAAGCCATGATGATGCAAATGGCTAAAAATCAAGAGACGATGATGGCACAAATGCAAAAGAGCGATCAAGCTAAAGACGCGGCCATCAAGATGCTTGAAACGCAAATGGCTCAACTTGCTTCTTCAAGCTCTCAAAGGAAGCCGGGTGCTCTACCATCGCAAGGCACTCAACCTCAACAACATGAGTCGATCAACGCCATTTCTTTAAGGAGTGGCACAAGCTACGATGGTCCTCCGATGCCTACGGTGGTAAGTGAGGTAGACCCTCCTCCTTCTCCTAATGATATGCATGCTTCTAGTGATGGTTTTGCAGGAGTAGGTACGAAGAGCAATGGAGCAAGCACGAGTGGAGCCGGGAAAGGAGGTGGAGCCGTGAGCCTTGGTGGTCAGGCCGTGGGCCATGCAAATGCTCAAGGTGGTGGTTTGCACGTGGAGGAGGAGAAGGAAAGGTCCAAGGAGGCGCAGCAAACTAAAGACAAGCCGGTCGAGCCGCCGATTCAAATCAAACTACCATTCCCAAGCCGAGTGGTAAAGTCAAAACTCGACTCCCAATTCGGTAAGTTCATGGAGGTCGTCAAGGACCTAAAGGTAACTGTACCCTTTACCGAACTCGTTACTCAAGTCCCCGCATATGCTAAATTCCTCAAAGACATACTCACCCGTAAACGATCTTTCAATGAGGTCGAGACTGTTGCTTTTATCACGAATGCAACAGACTTTTACAAAACCAGTCTCCTCCTAAATTGAAAGATCCGGGTAGCTTCTCGATCCCTTGCACTATTGGTACCACTTTTATTGACAAAGCTTTATGTGATTTAGGTGCAAGCGTGAGTGTCATGCCTTATTCGGTATGCGAGAAGCTCAACATGGGCGAGTTGAAAGTAACTAATATCACTCTTCAGATGGCGGATCGTTCTGTCAAACGCCCCTTGGGTGTCTTGGAGGACGTTCCCGTCAAGGTTGGTAAGTTTTTTATTCCCGTCGATTTCATCGTCCTTGACATGGCCGAGGACTCCCAAATTCCTATCATTTTGGGTCGGCCTTTCTTGCACACTGCTGGTGCGGTCATTGACGTCAAGAACGGCAAATTGACGTTGGATATCGGAGGTGATAAAGTTACTTTTAATCTTTCAAATGCTTTAAAACGCCCAATGTTGGAGGAGCATGTCTTTGCGGTTGATGTTCTTGATGAGTGTATAGACGAATACTTACCTCAAGTCCTCGAGAGGGATCCTCTTGAGGCCGTGCTTTGTTGTGATATGATCGCAGGTACTTTAGGGAGGACGGATGCGGGTAGAGCTGTCATCAAAGACGACAAGCATGCTGTTGCACGTGTTGATTTGGGCCGCGAAGATGGAAGTGGAAGCCTTGATGTTGCTGGCCGAGTTGGTGATAAAGATGATGATGACGGATATGATGATGAGGACGATGGTAGCGGGATCGTTTATGACGAGGCCCACGGTTGGTGGTACTTCCCGTACCCTGCTGCGCCCCCAGTTTGAAGCCGGTTTGGGGGGGCGTTTTTCATTGTAAATATAAATTGTATGTACTTTACTTCTTTTTGAGACTTTCTTTGATCGTTTTTATCCCCCTTATTTTTAGGTCCCTGGTTGATGTGCTTTAGGACACATTGGGGACAATGTGTTGTCTGGTTTGGGGGGAGAAAACGCTTTGCTTTGTTTGGCTTTTTCTTTTTGCGTTTTCTTTTTCGTTTTTCATTTTCCAAAAAATCCAAAAAAATCTGAAAAATTCAAAAAATCACTAAAAATCCGACAATTTCACACAAAAAAACACAAAAATACGTATCCCGAATCGTTGTTTTGAGCTGTTTTTACCTTTTTCTTTCCCGACATCCCTTCCCTTGTTTGCTTTGAGCTTTGGCATGTTTTATATTGTTGGATTAGCGCTTTCGGGGATGTTTAGACGTGCTTGCAGATGATGGCGTGCTTGACTTGTTTGGCTTTATCATTCATGGACTATAGCTACTTATTTTGTGAGGTTTTTAGTCTCCAGAGGCCGGTTCATCTATCCCGGTCCCCGTGCTTTTATTGAGAGTAGTTCTCCTCGTGGGGTACGTAATATCAACGCGCATAAGTGTGGCCCCTATCCCGTGTTTCCCACGATTTTGTCACTTGTTATTGCATATGAGGCATTAGTTGATCCTATTTGATTCACCTTGATCTTGCATTGCTTTTATCCTCTCATATTTGATCCTAACACCCTTACCCACATGAGTTTTGAGCTACATTGCCATATAGCCTACCCTAGCCTAGCTAGTGACCGCTCTTGCTTACTCTTGTGCTCGTTTTCGGGTTTTGATCATTATTTTGCTACGACTTGCTGATGTCGTATGCTTGGAGAGTGTTGGTGAATATGAGTCGGGATTGCTGTTTCCCCGACCTTTTATGAGGTTTTCCGCAACTATACTATGTGAGTGTGCTCTTAGCTCAAGAAAGAAACACAAAAAGCAGAAAAATAAACACAACACAAAAATACAAAAGAAAGAAAAGTGTGTGCACAAAAATGCGGAAGTTGTTGTTGTTTTACATGAGTGAGCACTTGTACTTGATTCTTATGTTGCGTTGATGCGTAAAGGAGACCGTTATGCTGTTTTCGGTCCGCTTATATTGAGAGTTGGGTTACGTTTTGGTTGGATGAGCACTTGAGTAGTATTAGTGGTTTCTAGTGGCTTAGCTCCACGATTCCATAACTATTTGATCCACCTTATCACCCTTTACCTCTCTATGGCCTTTACATCCTCATTTCCTATGTAAGCCCTCATGTTTGCTTCGTTTTTGTGACATTATTCGTGTACGGGAATGCGAGATTTGGTCCACATTCGATTGCGGGCGTGCTTCCACCAGTTGAGTAGGTGAGTGTCACTATATACTTCGCCTTGATCATCATTTGAGTAGAGTGGAAACCGCGAGAGGTCCGTGATTTGATTGCTAGAGAGCCTAAGTCTAAGCCATGCTATTCATTCTGCGCCGTCTTGTAATTCTCATCCGTTAGCTTGCTATATCCATGCGTCCCATGCTGCTTCGGGATTGATTGCCATTGGCTTATGCTACTTGCGGTTTGGTAATTTGTTGGGGAAGTCTTCTTATGCTCGCTTTGTCCTCTATTTTCTGTCATGCTTTGTTGCTTGAGGACAAGCAACGGTTCGGTTTGGGGGAGTTTGATATCTCATATATTTACGTTCTTATAGCCCCCTGTCGCTTGCGTTTCTTCGCGTTTCTCGTGCTTTTATACGCGTTTCAGCTCCTATTTCTCTCCGTTTTGGCACTGCTGCGTTTTTGTGTCCATTTTGCAGGTACAAGCGCATATTTGGAGTTTAGGAGGCTGTTCGGGAGGTTTCATAATGTTTCGTGAAGTTTCGTGAAGTTTCAAGGTGTTTCGAGCTCGTTTCGTTGCGTTTCGGTTGCACACGAGCCTCGTTTCAATGCATGAAGGTGTTCCGGGACCTTGGCTCGGGATTTGAAGCTCCCATAATCATCCTAAGACTCGTCCCTACTCATGAGCAAAGTACATTAGCCTTGGGACAACAAGAAGAAAGGAAGTTGGCTTTGCTGCAAGCCAAAAGAAGCAAAAACAAGAAAAAAAACTAAGTACAAAAGAAGCACAAAAGAGGACTTGAACTGAAGGCTCCGGGATGACCTTGTCCCGTCTGGGGTGCACTTGTCCCGTCCGGGATGGCCCCTGTCCCGTCCGGGACCACCTAGGGACAACTGAGAGACGCTTCGTTAGCTTAAAATGTTTCGTCTATTTGAGGGGGCAAAACATATTATTTTTGCACGAAATTTTGAGGGGATCTTCCTAACACTTGAAACTACTTTATATCAAAAATTTAGGGTTAGATCAATTTTCCTTCTTGTATTTTGAATTCCCGACTCAAGTACGTTGTTTGATCATCCTATTTCGGTATTGTTGTTTTTGTTCTTTGATTTCTCTTGCAATTTCTGATTAGGTTTTGTTATAAACTTCTCTTATTTGATTGTCATCTCTTTATTTATCATCTTTGATCATGTTTTCATCTTTCCCATTTGCTTTTGTTGTTAAATTCGCTATGTGTGAGTAGTCTCTTATCTAGGGAGGAAGGGTGAATCATGGGTTTTGGTTTTGGTTGTTTTTGATGATCTTTTTTAGTAGGTTTTGTGCTTGCTTTGTTTAGTCCTTGCTTGATTGCTCTCGTTGATTCCTTGATCACGTTTTAGCGAGTATCTAGCACCCTTGAACTTAAGAACGAAAGCCTAGTTCTAGGGTAGCGCGAGACTAAACATTAGGACCCTCGATTGTAAGTCATGAGAGCCCGCATTCGAGACCTAGAGGAAGCTTAAGACCGAGAGGACGAGCTTAACCCTTAGCATGTGCGATTCCTTACTCATTCCGATCATCATCCTTGACCTTGACTTACCCATTGCCTAGCCCGACTCCCTAGACCTTTCTCCCATCGCTTTAAACCCTTACTTTTGCGCTCTAGTTTTAGTAACCTCAACACTCGAACCGAGACTAGAATCGCTAAGAATAACCAACATTACGACCTTCTCCCTGCGGATTTCGACCCGACTTACCCTTGCTACCCGCTAGTGTTGAGTTTGGATTATTTTTGATTAGGTGACGCGACTAAGCCTATCACGACTCAACCGTAGGGTGGACTCCTCCATCGCTAGCGTCGAACAAGTCGGCTTTCAGCAGCTTTGTCTCCCCCAAACCATCCTTGCAGCCATCCTGAAAAGAACCTGCACACGGAGAGACAGCAGCAACGACCTCCAAAGTGTCTCCAATAGAGTGAAACGGAGGTATAGAATCAATAATAAACCAGGCTCTGATTTGCATAGGGGATCGTGGGGTGCTAGAATGTGTGTATGTGAGCTTCTCACCTCCCACCAAGAACGACAAGGTCTTATTCCCCACATCGATTACAGCACCTGCAGTGTGCAGGAAAGGTCTCCCTAAAATGATCGGGATGTGGGGTCCTCGGGTATGTCTAGGACAAAGAAGTCGACCGGGATATAAAACTTCCCTACCTTAACCGGGACGTCCTCTAGGATACCTAAAGGTCTCTGAACGGTACGGTCGGCCATCTGTAAAGTCATGGAGGTAACTCCTAGCTTAGTCATATTAAATTTCTAACAGATGGAGTAGGGAATGACGCTGACACTAGCCCCCAAGTCACACAAGGCGTTCTGCACGATATATTTCCCTATAGAGCAAGGGATGGAAAAGGTCCCGGGGTCACTCAGCTTAGGAGGTGAACTACCCTGCAAAAGAGCACTACCCTCCCCTACAAAGGACACAGACTCGATCTCGTTAATCGAACGCTTCCTAGATATGACCTCCTTAAGAAACTTAGCGTACGCAGGAATCTGTCTAACCAAATCAATGAATGGAATATTTACCTGCAGCGCTTTGAGGATCTCAAAGAACTTACCGAGCTGGGGGTCCACATTAGCCGGACGCACACGACTCGGAAAAGGAAGCTTGATTTGAATCTCCGGTGTCTTTACCTTAACAGCATCATCCACGAACTGCTGTCGCTGTGCTGACCCTTGAACACACGGCCGGACCGTGTCTGCTGCCCCAGTCTTTTCCTCTTCCTCCCGATGCTTTGGGGCATCATAAACTGTACCACTACGCAAAGTAATAGCACATGCTGTATCATGAGGAGGGTTAGGAGGATTACCTTGGGGTGGCAGGGTACCCTGCTGACGAGATGCCTGCGAAGCGGCGAGCTGAGCCACTTGATTCTCCAACATCTTGAATGCCACGTCCTTGGCTTGATCACTCTTCTACATATGTTGCATCATCGTCTCCTGCGACTTCTGCATACTCATCATCATTTGTTGTATTTGCAACATCATACCCTTAGTCTCGGCCAAAGGGTCAGGTCCCGGGGTAGGTTGAGGTGGTGTGTAGGTGGGTTTTTGGTAGTTGGGTGGAGGCAGTTGGTAATTTTTGTGAGGAGGGATGTATGGGGTGTTTTGTGGAGGTGGGGTAGTCGGGTTTAAGACATTCTGGTTACGATAGGAAAGAAGCGATCGATCATAACCAGGTTGATTTTGGTAGGGCAAGTTCTGTGAGTAGGATTGGTAAGCATGAACTTGCTCGTGGGGTGCAAAGATACCAGTAGAATAACCCATATCGTGCCCCATAACAGCATTCACGTGGGCACTAGAAGAAACACCCCTATGCAGCATATCAATCGTCGTGGTTAGCGCAGCAACCTGACTAGTGAGCGCGTTAATGCTCTCCTTATCACGGTCTTGGTGTGCATAACGTGAATTACCCCGTGGCTTCCCAAATTGAGATGAATGAATCGCCATCTCCTCGATCAAACCCCAAGCTTTGTCGTCATCGACGTTATTAGCAAAGCGTCCCTCCGCAGCAGAATCAAGGATAGCCCGGCTCTCGGCATACAACCCGTTGTAGAATGTCATGATGACCAACCAGTCATTCAGCCCATGATGAGGACAATCCCTTATCAGCTTCTTGTACCGCTCCCAAGCTTCAGCTAAAGACTCATCAAATGTTTGTTTGAAACCTTGGATTTGACTCCTCATTTAGTTAGTACGCTCGGGAGGGTAAAACTTTGAGTAGAAGGCAAGAGCTAAACCCCTCCAATCCGTAATGCCAGCAGCCTCCTTGTCGAGGTCCGTGATCCATTCACGAGCTCGATCTTTCAATGAAAAAGGGAACAGCATTTCCCTTATCTGGTTCTGGGTGATCCCGGCCTGTTTAATCGTTGAGCAGTAGTCGGTAAACACTTGCATATGCCGACCAGGATCCTCGGTGGGATAACCACCAAACTGATTCCGCTCCACCAAATTTAAGAAGGCGGGGCGAATCTCGAAGTTGCCCTGCAGAGTAGCGGGCATCGTGAATCCATTAGGAATGGATTCCGGCTTAGGCACCGAGTAACTGTAGAGTTTTGGCATAGTCACAGGCGGTGGAGATAATGGAGTAACCGGTGGTGTGTCCTCTTCGTAGGACGATTGCGTTGCACTAGACTCCGCGTGCGACGCTTCCTCAAAATCAAGATCAACTATTTGAATTGCTTCCTTACGTAGCCTATGTAGTGCTCGTTCAGGTTCGGGCTCAAAAGGAACTAGAGTCCGAGGCGACCTGCGCATAAACAAAGCTACACGAAACAATGAGAAACGGTCTCAAGGAACTAGGTTCCTTGAGACAAGAGAGAAAAACCTAAACTAAGCAAAAACACTATAACTAGCTAACCGTCTCCCCGGCAACGGCGCCAAAATTGATGAGGCTTAAGTCGTGTCACCCAATCAAAATAAACCTAAAGACAACTAACTAGGTAGCTAATGGCAGTAGGGTCGAGATCCTCAGAGAGATGGTGTAGTCAAAGGGTTGCTTTATTGCCTAGGCCAGTCTCAAAGTAACAAAGGTCGGTGTTTTGAGGAACTAAACTAAGAACGATAAGTAAAAAGGAATAGAAGGTATATGAGAGGGAGATTAGGGCATTCGGGATCAATGTGACATCGATTCAAGAACTAACTCAAAAGGAATAATCAATCAATTGAAGTTATGCAAGCGATTAGGTTTAGGAATACGCTCTCTCGAGTCAATATTAACCTTAAGCAAATTTAGCGGGCTCTCGCTACGTACTAAATTCAACTTATCAATTACGCGTGAGTCTAGTTTCAATTCGTCTTTCGATCTTAAACTGAAACAACCTAAGTTCAATTCAATAAAGGCGTCCCTAAATTCAATTGATAATAAAATGCGTAGGAAGAAATCAACTTGCACAAATTCAATCGATAAAAGCAATTAAAACATGTTCTGAATCAATATCACAATCACCCTACACCCTAATTGAGAATTAGCTAGACATGAAAGCAGTAAAAGCAAAGCAATTGATAAATATAAACATGATGATATAAAACAAGAACAATTGAATTAAACCTGGAGTAATCCTGAATTGCAATGTAAAAGATCGAGTCTTGCAAGATAATTCAATCTAAACTAAGGAGTTTTTGGGAGTTTAAAAGAGAGAAAAACTAATTCTAATCTAAAGCTGAAAATATAATGAAAAGCATAAGTCAAAACCCTAACTTCGAGTTGTATTTATAGGGGCACGAAAATCCGGAGAATAAAGCAACAGAACCGAGCGGTTCGGGCGTAACTGAGCGGTTACGGGGGTAAACCGATCGGTTTGCATAAACCGTCTTGATTCTAGCGGCGGACCCAGAACCTTTTTTATGGTGTTGCACTTTTCAATAGTAGAACGTAGTTATAGTTACATTTTTTCCGAAAATTCATACATAATAACATAATACTATGTTAAAATCTTATTTCATAGTCATTTTTTGTTCAACTTCCATCGTTTCAAAACATAAATACACATCTTGATTATAAAATCATAAATTATGACATTTATATACATAAAATATAGCAAATATTCACAATTCATATATAAGGAGATATACAAATAAATCTCACAAAAATAAGTGAAACAACTCTAAAGGGTTTTAAAAATTCAAAGTTGTGCTCGATCACCAAATAGCCAACTACTTCTACTGTATTTACTTTCTCATCTCTAATGAGTCTAGCATTTATCAAGCATTAACGTTGAAAGACCAAAACGGAGGGAATAAAAAATTAAAGGAAGCAAAATGACTTTGGTGTTGCAAGTGCAGCACCATTGTCCTTAGTGGGTCCGCCCCTGGTTCTAAGGGGTGAACCGATCGGTTTGCATAGAACCGTGCGGTTCTAAGGACTTCCAGCAATTCCAGCAACTTTTGTTCTTGTTTCACGTATCCAGAACCTATAGGTTTTCTCTGAACCTATAGGTTTGACGTCACAAATCATCGTATGGCCTCCAAATCAACTCTCGGGCTTCGTCTTGACGTCACGATACTCGTAAATGCTCCAATTGACTCAGGTTTTAGCTCAGGACCGCCAAAACCTGCAAAATATGAACGAGGAACAACAGTATCGCAATATAAAGCAAATAGCTCCTAAAATAATAATGAAATCGAATAAGCGCGAGCAAAAAGCGACTAAAACGGGGGTATAAAAGCTATATAAATGGCATACATCATCTGGTCAGACGAATCCTGGTGGATGGTGGCAGTTTTGTCAATATCATAATGATGAGCGCGCTGGAAGGAATGGCGCTGAAAGAGTCTGATGTCACAAAGAAGTCCAGCGTCTTGGTTGGATTCAGTGGAGAAACGAAACACAGCTTGGGAGAGATAACCCTGCCAACGTACGTGGAAGGAGTGACCTCGTTCGAGAAGTATTGTGTTATAGACTCGCTATCCTCATACAACGTCATATTGGGTCGGCCATGGATCCACAACCTGAAGGCGGTGCCCTCCACGTATCATCAATGCGTCAAGATCCCAACAAAGTGGGAACAAAGAACGCTAAGGGTGAACAATGCATCGCCAGAGTGTTACAGGACTGCCCTGAAACCCTCCAGCCCAGGTAAGTCCCTTTCATAGCAATTAAAGCAGCCTATCAGGAATGTCGAGAGTCCTGCTCCATGCATGGACATACCTGACAGAAAAGTTCTGATTTGCTCTGATGTTATTTCTCATAAGTTAAATATTGACCCTCGTATCAAGCCTGTCAAGTAGAAACGCAGGAAATTCGCTCGAGAAAGAAATGAGATCGTGAACGAAGAAGTGCAGAAACTGCTGGACATGGATATGATAAAAGAGGTGATGTATCCTGAGTGGCTGGCGAACGTGATCGTGGTGCAGAAGAAGATCAGAAAGTGGAGGGTCTGTGTGGACTACACGGATCTGAACAAGGCGTGCCCGAAAGACTGTTTTCCTCTGCCCCACATAGATGCCATGGTAGATGCAACTGCAGGGCATGAAGTCCTGACCTTCATGGACGCAGCAAGTGGATTCAATCAGATCAGGATGCACCCTCCAGACCAGGAGCACACAGCGTTCATGACCACCAGAGGAATCTACTGTTACAAAGCTATGCCCTTTAGTCTAAAGAATGCAGGTGCAACATATCAAAGGCTGGTCAACATGATGTTCAAGGACCAGATTGGGGATATCATGGAGGTCTACATTGACGACATGGTGGTCAAATTGAAGAAAGCTGAAGATCACATCCGTGACCTGACCGTGGCGTTCGAGATTCTTGAAAAGTATAATATGAAATTGCAGCCTACTAAATGCACTTTTGGTGTGACCGCAGGTAAATTCTTAGGGTATATGGTGGGGAAAAGAGGCATAGAGGCCAGTCCTGAGCAGATCAAAGCAATCATGAATTTGGCGTCCCCCCAGAACCCAAAGGATGTACATAAATTAACGGGCAGAGTAACAGCTCTAAACAGGTTTATATCTAGATCTTCGGAGAGATGCAAGCCATTCTATGATATGCTAAGGAAAAACAAGCAATTTGTATGGAAAGAGGAGCATGAAGAGGCATTTCAAGAGTTGAAAAGTTACTTGTCATCTGCTCCGTTGCTGTCGAAACCTGAGCCAGGAGAGCCGCTGGTCGTGTATCTGTCTGTAACAGAATTTTCTGTAAGTGCTGTCCTGGTCAGAGAACCTGAAGGGGAACAGCATCCCGTGTATTATGTAAGTAAGAGTTTGTTGGATGCTGAGACCAGGTACACAGTTCTGGAAAAATTTGTTTTAGCATTAACAGTAGCTTGTACCAAGTTGCGACCTTATTTTGAATCTCATCATATTATCGTACGCCCTAATGTTCCTGTCAAGTCTGTGTTGTGTAAGCCAGAACTTTTAGGAAGGATGTCTAAGTGGTCAGTCAAGCTGAGTACATATGATATATCTTACGAGCCCAGAACAGCAATCAAGTCCCAGGCCTTAGCAGATTTTGTGGCTGATTTCACTCCCATGCTAAACGAGCAGGCTGCCAAGGAGGTGTTACAGCTGACAGAGGACCAAGGTGTATGGGAACTCTGGACAGACGGTTCAGCCAACGTCAGGGGGACAGGTCTGGGCGTGGTCCTGAAATCGCCACATGGGGACAAGATAGTCCAGGCCATGTCATGTGAGTTCAGGACAACCAACAACGAGGCTGAGTATGAAGCCTTGATTGCAGGTCTGAACGTGTGCCTAGATATGGGTGTACGAGATGTAAAGGTAAAGATAGATTCTTTATTGGTGACCAACCAGATCAACGGTATGTATGCGGCTAAGGATTCTAAAATGGTAGCTTACCTTGATTTGGTAAAATCTCTTTTTGTAAAATTTACTAATGTTACTGTTGAGCAAGTGCCCAGGGATCAGAACGTGCAGGCTGATGCTCTAGCCAACATCGGTTCAGCTTTTGAACCACAAACGCTGGACAGTATTCCTATTGTACATGTCCTAGAACACGCTTTATCCAAAAGACGGCCGATGCGAGAATCTGATCTGGCGGCAGAAATTTGGACAAAACCATATTACGAATGGTTAATTCACGACAAACTACCTGATGACAAAATTGAAGCTAGAGCATTTAAAATCAAAGCCTCTAGATACACGATATTCAAGGCGTATTGTTCAAAAGATCTTTCAATGGACTCTATCTTCGATGCTTGGAACCTGACCAGGTCAGGACTGTCATGTCAGAGATTCATGATGGACAAATGGAAACCACACAGGTGGCAGAAGTTTGGCTAACAAAGTATTGCGAATGGGTTACTATTGGCCAACCTTGAAGTTGGATTGTGCACAGTATACGCTAAAGTGTGATGCCTGCCAGAAACACGCTCCAGTCATCCATCAGCCCTCACAGGAGTTACACTCAATCTCGGCTTCGTGGCCATTCATGAAATGGGGCATGGATATAGTTGGGAAACTGCCAGTAGCTCCAGGGCAGAAAGTCTACATGCTAGCCATGACTGATTATTTCTCAAAGTGGATAGAAGCGGATTCATACAAAAACGTGACTGAAAAAGAAGTGATAGCTTTCATCAAGAAGAACATCATCAGCAGATATGGGATTCCTTCAGAGATCGTGTGCGATAATGGACTTCAGTTCGTGGGAAACAAGACTAGGGACTATTTCAAACAGTGGAACATAAACCTGGTAACCTTGGCGCCACGATATCCACAAGCAAACGGCCAGGCTGAGTCTAGCAACAAGGTGGTGATCAACTGCATAAAAAAGAAACTGATGGAAAAGTAAGGAAGGTGGGCTGAAGAACTACCTCTGGTGCTGTGGGCTGACAGAACCACACCGAAGAGATTTTAGTGGTAGGTAAGGGTTCATACCGGCTGCAGACCCTGGATGGCAAAATGATACCAAGAGCGTGGAATGCACTACATCTTAAGCTATACCATATGTGAAACTACTACGCACAACAAACAAACCTGGTAAGATGCTCATTTTCTAATTTCTAATAATTTCCTACTTTTATCAAAATCATTACTGACTTGAGCGTCGGAGGGCCGTTGGCTAAACGCCAATGGTCAGTCCTGACCCATATCTGTGCTGACAGGCTAGGCAGAGCAGACTTCCAGAACAGACACGCAGAGCAGATCAACGCAGTAGATGAACAGCAAAATAGACTAACAAATCAAATACAAAAAGAAGGGCAGCAGCCCCAGCACGACTGCAAAAATGGGACAGGGAGTAACGTCCGTAAAGAGAACCCCAAGGTGTGGTCGCCTAAATTTTCTAAACGCATGCATGCTACTCCCTCCATTCAATTCCATTCACAACATTACACTATTTGCCACTATTCATATACTCGGAGAATTTTCGATATTGTGGTTGATATATAATTGAGAATATGGTCATGTGTGATTTTGTTTTATTCGCCTTTTTAAACGGTATATTAAAATTGAATTTGTATAATTTTTTATAATACGTAACTATAATTATTACCGTTGCAAAATTCACCTCGACAAATGGACCATGACATCATGTTGTGAATGGACTTGAATGGAGGGAGTACATAACAAAGTCAAAACAAAATTGTGCGCACCAAAACTAAAACAAAACACACACAAATAACATAAACAGTCATAGCATAACCAAAACATGTCAAATTTACCCACCATGGCTACCCATGGTGAACATTGCGTAGCGAAAGTCTTAAAACGAAAGCAAAGTTAATTACAAACCAAAATACGACGGGCATACCCCCCGGTAAAATATTGTCCAAAACAAGTCCAGAAATTGTTCAACTAAAATAAAACAAATTTTAATTCTCGGCCCCTGAGGCCGTCTCACCTTTTTCTTCTGCTGCTGCTGTCTCCATAGCATCGGCCGCTCCGCCTCCCGACCCTCTGCTACTGGTTGTGCCGAGGAAACTTCACCCTCGTCTGCAAACTCCCAGGGAACATACCCTTGAACGTCTCCAGTTCAGTTTCCAGGTCCCACTTGGCCCGTTCTTCTGGAGGAGCACTCATCATGTTAATCCTAGTTCTGAGGGTCCTGTAAGCACTCAGGTCATTCACTTCCTGAGCGTGCTTGGCTTGCTGTTCCCTCGGAACCTTCGCCGCTTAGTCACCGCAGTTCACGCCTCAGATCAAGGCACCTGTTCATGTTATTCTCCGCCAAATGCTTGTACTTGTCCATGGCCTTCCTGACTGTTTCCAGTTCACCTCTGAAGGATTCCATTGTAGAGTTGGCCATGTTGTATTGGTTTTCGGCATTTATGCGACGAGCCTCAAGGCTGGGAATGCAGTAGCCCAGATTGGCCGCCGTATTCACCAACTGCGGGATACAAGAATTGAGAGTTATTATGGGGAACATACAAGATTGGTAAGTTTGACAGCACAGAGAAGTATTCTATACCTGAACAGCGCAGGTGGAGAGTTGGCGAGAGAATAGCAGTTCGGTTGCTCGGTCAAAGGAGCGCTGGGCAAATGGGTTCTCTATCAGATTCTTCGCAACAACAGCGTCGGCATTCAGTTACTCAGACAGCAGGGGGATCCGTAGTTCGCCAGTAGAGGGGGTTGATTTCTCCATCTTCATCTTCTTCTTCACGTCAGGACTGGGGGCAGGACAGCTGGGCTCTGGCCACTTCCTCTTCTCGAGAGCAGCAGTTACTCTCTGACCAGAGAGCTTCAGATTAGCACGCGCCCTGGCAATCCTGGCCTGCACCTCGTCCAGAGCAGGACGAGTGCTACCAGCAAGCCAAGAGACTACAAGCGAAGAGACAAAGCAATAGGAAAACTAGTCAGATTCGAAACAAGTGTTTGTGTAAAAACTAAAGAATGAACAAAGTTATAATATTGGTTACCTTTGGAAGGTCCAGAACTTCCGCCAGGAGCAGGTCTTGTAAACCTGATCTGGGGGCGGGCCCTAGTCGCCCTCAGCTCGGGCAGTGGAGATGCAGAACTAACAGGGGGAATGTTCAGAGGCTCACTGTCAGTAGCCTCTACACTTTCCTCCGCCTCTGACCCCTGGTCATCATCACCCATCACTGGGGCCGGTATAGGTTCCTGGCCCAGACAAGCAGGCCATGCCCTCTCTTCCTCCGCTAGGCTCAGAAAAGCCTCAATCCTCTTTGCAGAAGCATCATCATCAGGATGCGAAATCCAGTCAGAAACGAAGCATAAGAACAAAGCAAAAATCAAGAACAGCAGCAAAAACACAGATCTGAAAGGAAACAAGTCAAAAATTTACAAAGCACATACTCGCTCCCTTCACAGTGTACTCTGGGGCCACGAACTTAGATCCTACACTGTCGCTTTTCACGAACAAAAAGAACGACGCCCAGCCGTTGTCGTCTCCGGTATCCATTCGAGTGATTGGTGGTGGACATCCATCTCTAACCCTCAACAGAATCCTATTTTTCTTGTGGGTTCGCAAGTGATAGCAGTTGCGCAAGTCTCGAAGAAGGAACTCTACGTGATGTTTCTTACAAACAGCGTCGATTGCATGGATCAACTTCCAAGTCGACGGCATGACTTGGCAAGGGGGGACTTGCAAGGTATTCAGAAACTCCGTCATCAATGGACAGAAGGGTAGAGTGGCTCCAAAACGGAATGCGACTTCGTACATCGCAAACCAACCAGAGCATGTCCAATCAGCCATGACCTTATCATCGGCAAGACTCCAGACGACGACGGTCGCCAGAAGTTTTCCTTTCGCCTTCAGACGATCGCCGATGAGGTTATCCAATTGATTCCGACGACCAACGGCGTCGGGAATCAGATTTGTGGCGGTGAAGGTGTGACCTTCATGGATAATCGATGTTTGGGCCATGACAAAGTTAGGGTTTTTGGCGGTTTTTTGGAAAGTAATCAGAGGAGAGAAGAGGGGAAGGTTTGGGAAGTTTTTTTTGTTTTTAATTTTCAAATAAAAAGAAAGAGCAAATTTGGCAAATGAGGGTAGTTGGGAACAGTTGAGGCGCGAATATATCGGGGACAATAGGGCGACTGGAACGGCTCATCCCTGTGAAAAAGCTGCAGCCCACGTCATTAATTATGACTGGCGACGCTACAACTTACGATGAGAGCTGACTTTCAGCCCAGAACGTGGAGAACGCCAGGTTCTGTCTGCTCAGCTAGTCCTGGGCGGACTAACCTGGACCTCTGAATGGAAACCAAAAACATTTCCTCGACTTCAGTCCAAGCCTGGCAGTTGAGGAAATGGGGGGCAAATGTTAGGCCCAAAATACCCTCATGGGCCCAAGGTTCAAAACAAAGGCCCAAGTCAAGGAGAGGAAAATTGGTCAACAAAAGTCAAGGCCCACGGCGGCGTGGTCAATGGAGGTCAAGGTCAAAGGGTCCAGGTAATCAAAGTCAAACGAGGCCCAAAGTGGAAGAGGCCCAGAATGGAAGATGCCCGCAGAGGAGGGAGCAAAGTGACGTTGGAGATATGGACTTAGTCAACTAGCAAATCAACTACATTCAAGGTGGCAGTTATAGCCCTCAGACGTTACAGGAGAGAAATATGGAGGAAGTTAATGACCAGCGAGATTTAAGGAACAATTCAACAGCTAAAATGACCGTTATTCAAAGCCTATATAAGGAGGAGACCATCATACATCAAGGGGATGATTCATCAGCTGCTTAACTCATACTCATCACTCTAAAATCATTAAAATTACTTGCGATTATATACTCGTAGTCTGGATCGCTGTCCGTTCTGTACGTTCTGTCCGAATCATAGTACAAATTCTCTCCTGGCTTGGTGCCCGTGGTTTTTCTCTTACTTCTAAGGGTTTTTCCCACGTAAACAATTTCGTGTGTCTTGTCTTTATTTGCATTACTTCTTTTTTCGTTCTTCCCAACACACATAATCTATTTCGATAATCACGAAATACGTATAAAGGATAATACTAATAAACCCAAAATACAAGTACGAATAGAGTGAGAAAATCACCCCGAACAATATATAATAATACGAGATTTGATTTTCTTGGTTCCTCTTCTTTTTTACTACAAATATAAATATACTCAATTACTTAATTATTAGAGTTCATTGATGCAGGACAGCTGGTGAAAGTCGATTCAGACATGCGATACTCCGTATTAAATAAGACCGAAACCAAATTTGTTGGAGTACGAGTGAGTATGACAAGGACATATGCTATAAATATGAGCTAGAAAAAGGAAATAATTTTCAAGGTTTCGTTTCACATATAGTAAAATTTGTAAATATATTACGGAGTAAGTATCATTCTAAAATCCTTAAAAATTATTCTTATATTGGTTTATCATGTGCTATTAGGGCACATTATCTCAAAGTTCTCCTTTATAAAAATATTATCTTTCTATTTATAGATTTAAGGGAAAAAACAAGAAGACGCTGAGATATTAAGTTTTTAAAAAGTATACACCTCCTTCAATTGCAGTCATTTGTTTATCTTTTGATTTATAGATTAGGCGTTAATTAACATTTTTATTTATATATTAAAATAATTGGATTCAAAGTGATCATTGATTGATTTTTTGAAGGAAGTCTATTCCATCTATATGATTTTGAATGATAATTGTGTAACATTTTAGCATTCCATAGAAAAAAATGACAAAATTATACTATCTCCTAAAATCAAAAGGTATTTATATTTTGGGAATATAAGCTTGGGAGACTGATGACTTATGATCGACTCAAGAAGATGGGTTACGGAGGTGCTGATACATGCCTTTTGTGTGGTCTTGATCATGAAACGCATAAGCATCTATTTCATGATTGTGTTTTTGCTCGTATGTGCTGGCTCGAACTGCGTAACTTGCTTGATGTGAATTTCTGGCCTGATCGAATTGAGCAATGGTGTCGGAGGGGTGCTAAGTACTCCAAACTTGTGAGAAACATAGTGGCTAGATGTGTTGTGTCGATAATATATGGTATTTGGTCTACGAGGAACAAGACTCGCATTGATCACGTGGTACCTGCTCCTCAATGGTTGGTTAAGCATGCTCTGGAAGATGTTCTTATTAGATTTAAAGCACGGAACAAATCTGCATTATCCTTATATGATCGTAATTGGTTGAATCGATTGTAATGAGTTACTGTAATCTTTGTTAAGTTGTAACTGGTTTATTATTATTAATATACTTACATTTTCCAAAAAAAAAAAAAATTAAAATCAAAAGGTAAACAGATGACTGAATCAGAGGGAGTAAATCATCTTATAAATTTCTCCGCCGTAAAAGCAAACCTTCTTTTCATATGAAAATGATTTGTATAATTAAAAAAAATATATCATAAAAAAACGTTTGATTTTTATTTCCTTCTTTTAGTTTCTCATTTTGTAAAACTCGTGCATCGCACAGAATTTACAACTAGTAAATAATAATACGAGACTAGTAAATAATAATACGAGATTTACTCCCTCCGTTTCGGTGATTTGTTTACGTTTACTTTATACACGTTTATTGATGTGATGAGAGAGATAAAGAAAAAACTAATAAAATAATAAGAAAAGTACAATAAAGGGTCCACTTTATAGAAACTAATAGATGTAATTGGTTAAAGTGGTATGGGCCCACGACCATTTATAGAAATGTAAACAAATGACCCGTACACTCTAAAATAGAAAGTATAAACAAATGACCGGGACGGAGGGAGTAGTTTGCTTGGTTCATCTTCTTTTTTACTACAAATATAAATATCAAAATGTGTGATCACGAATATTAAAATTGCAAAACATCAATCGACCTAGGGACGAAGCACTGCAACTATTTATGGGGCTACCGAGTACCGACAATTGGATACAAAGGTGCTGAATCTAAGACCATCCCCATTAGTGACCACCGTTCAATGTGGTCATCCAAATTAAGTAATATATTTTTGATTTTGAACATTGTTCACGACCAACTTAATTTTTATCCTCTCCATTAGTGACCTTCTAGTACACTTATTTAACAATTATATTTTACTATTTTATCACATCTCACTATTAAATTATCTTTTATTTATTAATACTAATATCATGAATGAATATTTCAGATTTACATATGTACCCATTTAATTTATAAGTCTTACGGAAAAAGAATCATACACTTGTATACGAATATGACACTATATAAAAAAAATTTAAAGAACATTAAACTATGTCAAAATTGGTCTCTATTTGTAGAGTACAAAAATTTATGAATTGTAGTGCAATTTAAATATTTTTATAGTAAATATAATTTAAATTATTTCATTTTATAATATATAGATTAGTTTTACAAAAATAGGAAAAATGAAAAAAAAAGTAGTGAGCAATCAAAGCAGCACATGTGTTTTGTTCATGCAGAGAAAAAAGAAGGTCTCCTGCACACCTCTTACCCCCACCGGTGGAGACAAAATATTTAGTTTAACTTTTTTTATTAATTTTTTTGTGGGATGAACGGTGGAGTTTTCCAGCGATGGGGATAGTCTAACACAAAGCGGTAGAGCATGCACAACAGCTGTAGTACAACAGGGGTTTTCTATTGCAACGGCCTTGTGCCAAATTATTTTTTTATCTTTTTTTTTTTCCTTATTTTCATTTACTTGTAGAATTATTTGTATATTCTTACATTTCACCAAAAAAAAAGAATTATTTGTATTAAATAGTGTACTACAATTATTTGTGAGCTAAATAATAAACTTGTATAATTTTTATTTTTTAAAAAAATTTCACCAACTCTTTTTTTGTTTTTTCCTTTCTATAAATAAAGTCCAATATTATTGACCTATTTTTTTTAAACTCAATCTTCTTAATATATTCTCTATCTATTTAATTTATAGTAAATATGGATGATAATAATTAAAATTATGGAAATAAGGTTTAATTTTATATGGAAACTGTTAATTTGTATTTTAGGTTTAGAATGTTTGTCTAATTAATTTTAAGGTTTAAATTTATATGTATGTTTATCAATTTGAAATTTGTTTAAATTTAAAATGAAATTAATATTAATTTATGTTTAATTAGTTTTAATCTTTAGTATGCAATAAATTATTTTTTGATGTTTAGATTAAAAATAAATGATTAATGTTATATGGTGGGTTCAAATTAAAGAAAAGGTAATCCCTCCATTGTAGAGAAATACGGAGTATGAAAGAATTTTAAGGGGATTGAAAAAATGAGTTGGAAGAGAGAGGAGATGAGGTGTAAAAAATATAAAGGGAGAGATAAAAAATTAAAGGGAAGAGGTTAACACTTGATTGAACATGCTCTTAGGCTTAACGACAAACGGATTCAGGGGGAGTAATCGAGTTTAGTTAAATTTAACTCAAAGCGTAGGCTTATCAACAAACTTAACTCTCTCGATTTGAGACTTCAAGTCATTCGTAAACCTTTTTTGTTTCAAAAGTTATTTACTTTCTTTACATAAATATACTCAATTACTTAATTACTCGTATTAGAGTTCATTGACGCAGGATAGCCGGTGAAAGTCGATTCAGACATATGATACTCCGTATTAAGTAAGACCGGAACCAGATTTGTTGGAGTACGAGTACTAGTACAATTTAGTGAATTAGAGTGTTTAACAAGGAATAAAACGAAAATAATGCAAGTGACGACACAAGATATGTTTGCGTGGGAAAAACCCTATGGAAGTAGGGAAAAACCACGCACTGCCAGTGAGAGGATTTGCACTAGCCTGGACTGAAAGTCTGAGAACAAAAGTTACAGACTGCACAGATGTAATTTCGTAAGTAAATGAATACAAAATTTGGATGTTTTTGTTGAGTGATTATCAAGTGTTCTAAGTTGTTGTGGAGTGAATTCTGATGATGTCTTCCTTTGTGTAATGCTCCTTTTATAGGGCTTCAAATGCCCTCAACTTCTTCCTTAGAAATAGGTCAACTCCCTCCATTTTAGTTGGCTAAGTGGACTTGTTCTCCCCTATTCTTCTCCAGTGCAACGTACACTTTGAGCAAGTTAGTTGCTAGTCTTCCTCCATCACTTCCTTAAAAGTAGTTGCTCTTGTTGGCTCTTTTTCTAGGGTTTGGTCATCTCCTGAGTATGATCTTGACGGATTCCTCCATTATTGGGCCTGGCCCATCTTGACCTCTCCTCTCCTGGCCTGGGTTTCTGGTCTCGCTCAGAGCCTGCCACAGGGATTTCCTCGGCCCCAACAGCTTGTCCCCTATCTCCATACCCTTTAGCCCAGGGCTCGTGGTGAGGAGATGTTTTTGTCTCCTAGCCTGGCCCCAGGGGTAGGCGCAGTCAGAACCTTAAGTTCTTTATCTTTCTTGATCCTGGACCTGAGTTTTGTTTTCTCCTTTCTTTGACTTGGGCATATTTGCTTTGTTTAGACTATTGGACCATGTGAATATTTTGGTCCCAACAATCGTGAAAAACATTTGATTTTTATTTCCTTCTTTTAGTTTCTCATTTTTTAAAACTCGTGCATCGTACAGAATTTACAACTAGTAAATAATAATACGAGATTTAGTTTGCATGGTTCATCTTCTTTTTTACTACAAATATAAATATAAATATCAAAATGTGTGATCACGAATATTAAAATTGCAAAACATCAATCGATCTAGGGACGAAGCACTGCAACTATTTATGGGGCTACCGAGTACCGACAATTGGATACAAAGGTGCTGAATCTAACACAAAGCGGTAGAGCGCAGCATGCACAACAGCTGTAGTACAACAGGGGTTTTCTATTGCAAGTTGCAACGGCCTTGTGCCAAATTATTTTTTTATCTTTTTTTTTTTTTTTTTTTTCTTATTTTCATTTACTTGTAAAATTATTTGTATTAAATACGGAGTAGTGTACTACAATTATTTGTGAGCTAAATAATAAACTTGTATAATTTTTATTTTTTAAAAAAATTTCACCAACTCTTTTTTTGTTTTTTCCTTTCTATAAATAAAGTCCAATATTATCGACCTATTTTTTTTTAAACTCAATCTTCTTAATATATTCTCTATCTAATTAATTTATAGTAAATATGGATGATAATAATTAAAATTATGGAAATAAGGTTTAATTTTATATGGAAACTGTTAATTTGTATTTTAGGTTTAGAATGTTTGTCTAATTAATTTTAAAGTTTAAATTTATATGTACGTTTATCAATTTGAAATTTGTTTAAATTTAAAATGAAATTAATATTAATTTATGTTTAATTAGTTTTAATCTTTAGTATGCAATAAATTATTTTTTGATGTTTAGATTAAAAATAAATGATTAATGTTATATGGTGGGGTCAAATTAAAGAAAAGGTAATCCTTCCATTGTAGAGAAATATGAAAGAATTTTAGGGGGATTGAAAAAATGAGTTGGAAGAGAGAGGAGATGAGGTGTAAAAAATATAAAAGGAGAGATAAAAAAATTAAAGGGAAGAGGTTAACTCTTTATTGAACATGCTCTTAGGCTTAACGACAAACAGATTCATGGGGAGTAATCGAGTTTAGTTAAATTTAACTCAAAGCGTAGGCTTATCAACAAACTTAACTCTCTCGATTTGAGACTTCAAGTCATTCGTAAACCTTTTTTGTTTCAAAAGTTAGTTACTTTCTTTACATAAATATACTCAATTACTTAATTACTCCGTGTTAGAGTTCATTGACGCAGGATAGCCGGTGAAAGTCGATTCAGACATATGATACTCCGTATTAAATAAGATCGGAACCAGATTTGTTGGAGTACGAGTACTAGTGAGTATGACAAGGAGTGGATCCCATGGAGACTATAAGAAGGAGCGGCATGAAGCTCGTGATGATGGCCTTGTGAGTTGTGACAATTATATATACTTCTTCCGTCTCAATGAATTGTTTATACTTTATTATTTTTGTGAGGGAAAAAAGTTAAATTGTAAATAAATGATTGAGGCAGAGAAAGTATATATTTCATTTAAAATTATCGTCCTACAATTATTGATAACATGCATTGCCCTACCATTATCACAAATTCTTGTTTAAGACCAACATACCCGTTTTAAGTTTAAAACGGGTCGGGTATGACCCGTTTTTCCTTTTTTTTTTTTTTTTTTTTTTTTTTCTGAAATTTTTTTTAAGACCCAAATTTTTTTTTAATATTTTATCGAAAATCGTATTTATAGGGTAATTAAAAATGGTAACAAAGTATACCAAAATGGCAACATATTATATTAAAATATTGTCATATTATTTGTTTAATATGTTACCATAATTGTTTAATATGTTACCATAATTATATAATATGTTACCAAAACAGGTTAATATTAAATGATAAAAAACTTGATAACAATTCATTAATAAATGATAACATAATATATTATGACCCAAACATTATTAATTTATATTCCTAGTATGTATTATGTTTTTATGTTTGACAATTAAATGATAAAAAACTTGATAACAATTCATTAATAAATGATAACATAATATATTATGATCCATTATTAATTTATATTCCTAGTATGTATTATGTTTTTATGTTTGACAATATGTCACCAATATAATATAGTATGGTACCAATTTTTTCAATATTGTTACCATTTAAAATTTGTGTGTTTTACGCTTTCTGAGTTAAGTTGGAAAAAAAAAATGACTCTTAAAAAAATTCGAAAAAAATTCGAAAAAAAAAAAAAAAAAAAGGGTTAATGGGCCAAAACGAGCCATATTTGACCCGTCTTAAACCTTAAAACGGGTATGTTGGTCTTAAGAGAGACTAATTGTACCATTATTATGGCGTATTGATGGCCTTGTGACATGCAATAATATACTTTTCTACTGTGGCATATCATAATCAGTGTCTCATACATATTTTTTTTATCACAAATTATGGGTTGAGTGAGACTCAATAAAATATTATACACAAATTCTTGTTTAAGACCAACATACCCGTTTTAAGCTTAAAATGAGTCAAGTACCCTCCACTTGCACATAAAAAACAAATTTATTGAATACTATAAGTTCGTCTTATTTGTATTCAATTAAATAGCTAGTATCATTTAGTGATAATAATGATTAATGTCATTGACTTTTTTAGTACCCCTATAAGTAACTATAATAAATTTGTTTCATGTATTTGTACCTTTTTAACAGTAATTTGTACTTTGGTCTCACATTAATTTAAGGTGAGATTGCTGTCTCACAGCAGACTTAAAGTTTTATTATATTGTCTCCATTTTGATTTACTTATAAGACATCGCAAATTTATTGTCCAATCTATATCTATAACTTTATTTATAATCTATATATGTATTATATCTATCTACATCTATATCTATATAATATATTTAAACTCAATCTTAAAGTATTATATTACTAAGAATTAGTTTATAGGTTGACAACTTATCAATTTTTCTAATTATCAAGCCAAGTATCAAATACGAGTAGTTAGATCACTTAATTAATGATAAGTTAATTAATAACAAATTACAGGGAAAAAATCAAATAAAGTGTTAACATAAAATGACTTTTATAATTATTTGAATTATTAACGATACGTACACTCAGATAATTTTGGAGTTCGACATAAATTGTGGACAAATAAGAAAACGTCAACTATAACACGCTTGCCAAAAAGTAAGTACGGAGTAATAATACAATAATAATGTGTGAGTTAGGTTTTACGATAAGTTATTGTAAGTCGACCTTATTCGTACTCGATTATATAGTTTTTTTTTTACTATTTGAGTTATAATTATGATTAACTATCACTGTATTTTTTCAGTACCCCTATAAAGTGATTTTAGTAGATTTGTTTCACGTACAAAAGAATTATTGTTCGTCTTTTATGAATTTTCTGCTTCTAATATTCTAGTAGAGTCGTTTATAATAAAATTAAAGGCCGTTCCGTTGTAAAAATACGCTTTTTCATTTCCGTTATTACTCCTTCACCCGCGACTTTTACTCAATTACCCGCTTTTTTCTCATAATATTTCCACCATATGCCCTTTCTTTCTCATCTTCCCTTTTTTTTTACTCATTAATAACGTACCTAAACTAATTACCCTCAAAAATATTAAAACTATCAGATTTTTATAAAAAAAAAAAAAAGTATAAAACTTTTTAATCGTAAATGTTAATTTGTTCATCAGATAACTAATTTTTACATGTTTATGATCAAATTATATCTGTTAGGCCTAAAATACCCATATGGGCCCAGAGTGCAAAACAAAGGCCCAAGTCAAGGAGAGGAGTTCGGTCAACGAAAGTCAAAGCCCAAGCAAGTACGGTCAACGGAGGTCAAGGTCAAAGGTCTAATGGGTCGTGGTCAAGCAAGGTCCAAAGGAGTAGAAGCCCACTAAAGGGGAAGCTAAATGGCGTTGGAGGCATAGCCGCATAGGACTTAGTCAACAAGCAAATCAGCTACATTCAAGGCAGCAGTTACATCCCTCAGACGTTACAGGAGAGAAAGGTGGAGGAAATTATTGAACAGCGAGAATCAAGGAAGCATTAAACAACCAAATCAAGCCGTTATATGAAACTTATAAAAGGGAAAATACATCATAATTCAAGGGACTATTCAACTACTGCATAACTCATACTCATAATTCTAAAATCATTGAAATTACTCTCGATTGTATACTCGTAGTCTGAACCAGACTGCTGCATATTACATTCCGTCTCAATCATAGTGCAAATCCTCTCCCGCCTTTGGTGCCCGTGGTTTTTCCCTTACTTTTAAGGGTTTTTCCCACGTAAACAATATTGCGTGTCTTGTCCTTATTTGCATTATTTCGTCTTTCGCTATTTCCAACATACACAATCAACCTCGATTCTCTAAAAATACTTATAAAGGATAATACTAATAAACCCAAAATACTAATACGAATAGAGTGAGAAAATCACCCCGAATAGTTTGGCGCCGTCTGTGGGGATATGAGTTTATTAATCCACAAAAAACCTTCTTTATATCCTTAAAACAAACCCTCTCACGATCAGAAGAATCAGAGATGGCAGATCAGAACACTGAGCTCGTCCAGAAACTCCAGGCAGAGTTGGAGCAAGCCAAGCAAGCTGCGGTGGATGCCCAAAGAAGTCGCAGTGGATGCCCGCAGCAGAATGCACGCTTGAAGGAGGCCGAGGCAATACAAGAAGCAATCGGATACATCCGCGAAGACAAAAGCTTCAGGATCTCGTATCCAACCAGGTACTCCTATCTCTGATGTGATCAAACGAATTGACTTTTCTATTTTCTCCCCTGGTGCAGGATCCAAGAGTACTCTTGGGAACGCTGGAGTAACTCCAGATGAGAATGCTGCGGGAGGTAGTGGCCCACCAGAACAGCCTGAAGATCCAGAGGCGATTATAGCTGCGCAGGTGATGCAGTACATGATGCATGGAATGGGAAAACTTTCAGAACCGGTGCGCAAAGTTCCACGATTTCCACCACCAATAGAGACGGCTACGCCCGAGAGCTATGAAGATTCACCCTTTCATGACTGCATAGCAATGATGGAGATGCCCAAGAAATATACTCCACCAAATCTGAAGCTTTATGACGGGACAACAGACCACCGAGCACGTGGCCCAAGACAGCAAATAATGTTCAATGCCGTTATTCCCATGGAAGCGAGAGGCTTGCATGTGTAAGAGTTTTGGATCAACACCGACCGACCAAATTTCGCAGCCGGGTACATCAACACGCCCATCGAAGCATCGGGACTTTCGCAGTAATTGATCAACCTCTTCAACGTTGATTCGCTAGCTTGATAGAATCTTTGGAGAAGCGGACGGCCAAGAACTGCAGGATCATTCAGGATGAGGACGAGTCGCACAGAGGCTTCTTGCACCGCTTCAACAAGGAGAAAGTGTCAATTCCACGATGCGATATCGGGACGGCGATTGAGGCCTTTAGACAAGGTCTGGTAAGGGATTCTGATCTTTATGTTGAACTAACCCGTAATCCTTGTTCTACCTTTGAGGATGTGCGCAGTCAAGGCGTTAGCTTCGGATCAGGGTAGAAGAGGATCAACAGTTCAGGTCACGCTACCAGGACAACGAGAGGACCTCGCGCAAAGCCCCAGCTCAGCGCGGAAGCAACAGGTCTGCTCCATACCAGAGACTAACCGGGAAAGAGACTCACGCTGTGGAGGAGCAGACAGAGCAGCCCAGGCTACCTCCACCAATATCAGAGTACTGCTTCTCGGTAGACTCTCCAAGACTCATTTGCAAGATGGACAAGTTAGGAGCAGCAGTCAGATGGCCCATGCCAAACAAGAAACCAAACCCCAGGAGGGATACAACCATGCAGATATTGGCCATACAACCGAAGAGTGCATAGCTCTAAGGAGGGAGGTGGCTCATCTGCTCCAGAATGGGTACTTAAAGGACATCCTGCCCGGAAGCAGAAGGTCAAAGGAGGAATGCGAACAGCCTAAGGATCAGCCACCCCCTTTGACTCATGAGGTAAAATTTATTTCTGGTGGTTCTGATATTTGTGGACTAACCTATTCTGGCCGCTAAGCGTAGTCAGAGAAAACGGCAGAGACCCCTCAGACGGCCAGAGTCTATCCAGCCTGTCACCTTTGACGAGTCAGATTTGGAAGGTACACGGACCAGATCATGATGGATTAGTGATCAAGCTGCAGATTGGGACCTATCTGGTCAGATAAGTCCTGGTCGACGGTGGCAGTTAATATCATAATGATGAGCGTGCTGGAAGGAATGGGGCTGAAGGAGTCTGATGTCACGAAAAGGTCCAGCGTCCTGGTTGGATTCAGTGGAGAAACGAAGCATAGCTTGGGAGAGATTACCTTGCCAACTTGCGTTGAAGGAGTGACCACGTTCGAGAAATATTGTGTTATAGACTCTTTGTCCTCATACAACATCATATTGGGTCGCCCGTGGATCCACAACCTCAAGGCGGTACCTTCCACATACCATCAATGCGTCAAGATCCCAACCAAGTGGGGACAAGAATGGTAAGGGCGAAGTTAGCAGACCCCAGGAGAGCCACAGACAGACTCAAACCTCCACTGTAAGTCCTTGCATAGCAATTAAAGCAGCCTGTCAGGAATGTTGAGAATCCTGCTCCATACATGGAGACAGAAGAAGTGGTTTTAATGCAGGACAGACCTGACAGGAAAGTTCTGATTGGCTCTGATGCTCCAGAGATAATCAGGCCTGCCTTGATTGACTTTCTAAAGAGTAAGGAGGACTGTTTTGCCTGGTCCCCTCGCGATATGACTGGGATCAGCCCTGATGTTATTTCTCATAAGTTAAATATTGACTCTCGTATCAAGCCTGTCAAGCAGAAACGCAGGAAATTCGCTCCAGAACGAAATGAGATTGTGAACGAAGGGGTGCAGAAACTGTTGGACATGGACATGATAAAAGAGGTGATGTATCCTGAGTGGCTGGCGAACGTGGTCGTGGTGCAGAAGAAGAACGGAAAGTGGAGGGTCTGTGTGGACTACACGGATCTGAACAAGGCGTGTCCGAAAGATTGTTTTCCTCTGCCCCACATAGATGCCATGGTGGACGCAACTGCGGGACATGAAGTCCTGACATTCATGGACGCAGCGAGTGGATTCAATCAGATCAGGATGTACCCTCCAGACCAGGAGCATACAACGTTCATGACCACCAGAGGGATCTACTATTACAAGGCTATGCCCTTTGGTCTGAAAAATGCAGGTGCAACATATCAAAGGCTGGTAAACATGATGTTCAAGGATCAGATTGGTGATATCATGGAGGTCTACATTGACGACATGGTGGTCAAATCAAAGAAAGCTGAAGATCATATCCGTGACCTGGCCGTGGCGTTTGAGATTCTCGAAAAATATAATATGAAATTGCAGCCTACTAAATGTACTTTTGGTATGACCGCAAGAAAGTTCTTAGGGTACATGGTAACGAAAAGAGGGATATAGGCCAGTCCTGAGCAGATTAAGGCAATCATGAATTTGGCATACCCCCAGAATCCGAAGGATGTACAGAAATTAACGGGCAGAGTAGCAGCTTTGAACAGGTTCATATCTAGATCTTCGGAGAGGTGCAAGCCATTCTATGATATGCTAAGGAAAAACAAGCAATTTGTCTGGAAAGACGAGCATGAAGAAGCATTTCAAGAGTTGAAAAGTTACTTATCATCTGCTCCGTTGCTGTCGAAACCTGAGCCAGGAGAGCCGCTGGTTGTGTATCTGTCTGTGACGGAATTTTCTGTAAGTGCTGTCCTGGTCAGAGAACCTGAAGGGGAGCAGCATCCCGTGTATTATGTAAGTAAGAGTCTATTGGATGCTGAAACCAGGTACATAGTTCTAGAAAAATTTGTTTTAGCGTTAACGGTAGCTAGTACCAAGTTACGACCTTATTTTGAATCCCATCGAATTATTGTACGTACTAATGTTCCTGTCAAGTCTGTATTGTGTAAGCCAGAACTTTCAGGAAGGATGTCTACGTGGTCAGTCAAGTTGAGTACGTACGATATATCCGATGAGCCCAGGACAGCAATCAAGTCCCTGGCCTTAGCAGATTTTGTGGCTGATTTCACTCCCACGCTGAACGAGCAGGCTGCCAAGGAGGTGTTACTGGTGTAAGACCAGGTGTATGAGAACTCCAGATGCATTTGCTCAGCCAACGTCAGGAGGACAGGACTGGGAGTGGTCCTGAAATCGCCACAGGGGGACAAGATAGTCCAGGCTATGTCATGTGAGTTCAGGACAACCAACAACGAGGCTGAGTACGTAGCCTTGATTGCAGGTCTGAACGTGTGCCTAGATATGGGTGTACGAGATGTAAAGGTAAAGATAGATTCTTTGTTGGTGACCAACCAGATCAACGGTATGTATGCGGCTAAGGATTCTAAGATGGTAGCTTACCTTGATTTGGTAAAATCTCTTTTTGAAAAATTTAATAGTGCTACTGTTGAGCAAGTGCCCAGGGATCAGAACGTGCAGGCTAATGCTCTGTCCAACATCGGTTCAGCATTTGAACCACAAACGCTGGACAACGTTCCTATTGTGCATATCCTGGAACCAGCTATCCAAAAGGTGCAGCTAGTCTGCCAGAATACAGTGCAGGAAGCTCAGAGCTGGACAAAACCATATTATGAGTGGTTACTCCACGACAAACTACCTGATGCCAAGATTGAAGCTAGAGCATTTAAATCAAAGCCTCTAGATACACGATAATTCAAGGCGTATTGTTCAAAAGATCTTTCAACGGACTTTATCTTCGGTGCTTGGAACCAGACCAGGCCAGGACCGTCATGTCAGAGATTCACGATGGACAGTGTGGAAACCATACAGGTGGTAGAAGTTTGGCTAACAATGTATTGCGAATGTATTGGGAATGGGTTACTATTGGCCAACCTTGAAGTTAGATTGTGCACAGTATACGCTAAAGTGTGATGCCTGCCAGAAATACGCTCCAGTCATCCATCAGCCTTCACAGAAGTTGCATTCAATCTCAGCTCCGTGGCCATTCATGAAATTTGGAATGGACATAGTTGGGAAACTGCCAGTAGCACCAGGCCAGAAAGTCTACATGCTAGCTATGACTGATTAATTCTCAAAGTGGATAGAAGCGGATTCATATAAGAACGTAACTGAAAAAGAAGTGATGGCCTTCATCAAGAAGAACATCATCAGCAGATATGGAGTTCCTTCAGAGATCGTGTGCGACAATGGACTTTAGTTTGTGGGAAACAAGACGAGGGATTATTGCAAACAGTGGAACATAAACCTGGTGACTTCGGCGCCACGATATCCACTAGCAAACGGCCAGTTTGATTCTAGCAACAAGGTGGTGATTAATTGCATAAAGAAGAAACTGATGGAAAAGCAAGGAAGGTGGGCTGAAGAGTTACCTCTGGTGCTATGGGCTGACAGAACCACACCGAAGAGGGCTACAGGGCAGACACCGTATTCAATGGTTCACGGTGTGAGCGATCCCGCGATTGAAGTACAAGTACCAACTACCAGGTATGGTCTAAACACAACTACTAAAAATTCCGACTTATTGTGTGATTGTCTTGACACAGTACAAGAGCTGAGAGATCTGGCGGCGATAAGGATGGCTGCGTACCAGTTCGTGGCTAAGAGTTACAACAAAAACGTCAGACTGCGAATGTTCAGGACAGGAGACCTTGTCCTGAGAAAAGTGTTCCAGAACACACGGGACAGAGCTGCAGGAAAACTAGCGCCTACATGGGAAGGGCCTTATCTTATCGACTCAGTGGTAGGAAAGGGTTAAATGCGACTGCAGACCCTGGATGGCAAAACGATTTCAAGAGCGTGGAATGCACTACATCTTAAGTTATACCATATGTGAAACTACCACACACAACGAGAAAACCTGGTAAGATGCTCATTTTCTAACTTCAAATAATTTCTCATTTTTATCAAAATCATTTCTGACTTGAGCGTCGGAGGGCCGAGGGCTACACGCCAACAAATGGCCTTGACCCAAATCTGGCTTGACAGGCTGGCAGAAGCAGATATCCGCACCATACAGCGAAGCGGTCAAAGACATCAAGACAAAGAAACACACAGACAAATCAAACACAAAGAGAAAGGCATCAGCCCCAGCACGACTGCAAAAACGGGACAGAGAGTAAATGTCCGTAAAGAGAACCCCAAGGTGTGGTCGCCTAAATTTTCTAAACGCATGCATGCTACATAACAAAGTCAAAACAGAATTGTGCGCACCAAAACTAAAACAAAACAAACGCGAATAACATAAACAGTCCTAGCATTACCAAAACGTTAAAAGTTCACCCACCAAGGCTACCCATGGTGAACATTGCGAGATAAGTCTAAAACAAAAGCAACGTTAAAGTATTTACAAACCAAAATACGAGGGGCATACCCCACAGCAAATTGTTGTCCAAAGACATACCCAAAACATGTTCAAATTGACAGAAACAAATTTTAATCTTCGGCCCCCGAAACTGTCTCACCTTTCTCCTCCGCTGCTGCAGGCTCCCCAGGTACCGCCACCGCTGCATCCTGACCCTCCTGTGATGGCTGCGCCGAGGAGACCTCACCTTCATCTGCAAACTCTCCAGGGAACATACCCTTGAAAGTCTCCAGTTCCGTCTCCAGGTCCCACTTGGATCTCTCTTCTGGAGGAGCGCTCATCATGTCGATCCTGGTCCTGAGGGTCCAGTAAGCACTCGGGTCATTCACTTCCTGTGCGTGCTTAGCTTACTGTTCCCTCAGCGCCTTCAGCTCACTGGTCAGCTTTAGGTTCACAGTCTCCAATAGTATAAAAAAATTAAGGGTTTTTCCCAACTGTACCCCTGTACTATTGGGTTTTCCCAACTGTACCCCTGCGTATATCGTATTCCCAACTGTACCCTCGAGTTTCTTAATTACTCCCAACCATAACTAATTATGCTTAAGCCGTCAATTATCACCGTTAAATGCCAATTAGGATGCGTAATTTGCCTACGTGGAGCGAATAAGTATTTATCGATAAATATGTTATGATAATCACTACTTGTTCTTCCCACTTTTTTATGTTCTTTCCTTTGAAGCGATTGACAAATAATCAAATTTATCGAAAATGGCACATAAGATATAATGTAAAGAATGATAAATCAATATTATGAAATCAAATGGGAAGCTTTAATTTAGATCTTAAAGATGAGATCATTATTACTATTAAGCCCTGTTCTTTTCAGCTTAATTTCAGCTCCTATAAGTTCAGCTCAGCTCCTATAAGTTCAGCTCAGCTCCTATAAGTTCTATAAGTTCAGCTCAGCTCCTATAAGTTCAGCTCAGCTCCTATAAGTTCAGCTCAGCTCCTATAAGTTCAAATTTCACATAAGTTCAAATTTCTTATAAGTTAAATTTCTATAAATTCTATTATGTTTTATTTTTATATAACTATTATTATTACATGTTTCTCATATTTTTTTTTTTTGTTGGAATTGTTGAATTCCAACTTGTTCATTTTGATTTATGATTTCATTAATTTTAGAAATCGCGGTTAAATTGACACCTATAAAACATTTCTACAAAACATTATATAGAGTATAATTTTTTGTAGGTTATTTTGGTTTATTCGTTTTATTTTTCTTTCATCTCGAATCTCTTTTTTTACCCTTTTTCCCGACTCGTTTTGAGTTATCTTTAAATTGACACCTATAAAACATTTCTACAAAATGCAATACTAAAATTCTCGAGAAAATAAATATAGTATATTAAAATATTTAACCGAGCCAACTTATTTATAATCAACTATATATTGAGATATTTAACTATACTAGACATAAAATCGATTTTGAACACTATTGTTTATTATTAGTAAAATTAATCATTTTGAATAAATTAAAAGATTTTAATTATTGTAATCATCATCATCATTACTATAAATATCATTGTTATTATTGTTATTAATTTAATAAATTTTTCCATATTATATTAATATTAATATTAATATTTAAATAATAATAATAATAATAATTATTATTATTATTATTATTATTATTATTATTATTATTATTATTATTATTATTATTATTATTATTATTATTATTATTATTCAATAAGTTTTAATTTCTAATAAATTTAACTCCAATAAGTTTAATTTCATATAAATTAGAATTTCATATAAGTTAAATTTCATATAAGTTAATTTCAATTTCATATAAGTTCAATTTCAATTTCTTATAAGTTAATTTCAATTTCTTATAAGTTAATTTCAATTTCATAATTTCATATAAGTTAATTTCAATTTCATATAAGTTAATTTCAATTTCATATAAGTTAAATTTCATATAAGTTCAATTTCACATAAAGTAAGAAAAGAGCGCTACTACTAGTGAAAAGTTTGGCCTACCATTATTATGGCACAATCCCAACTAATGCAATAATGTTATATTTTATTCAAATTTAAAGGTCTACAAGTTCTATAAATAGAGGCATGTAATGCAGCTACAAAATCACAACCAAAAAATCGAAACAAATCACAAATCACATATATATTATAAGTCCAAACAAAACACTAGTGCTTGTGAAAATGTCTCCAAATTCAACTCGCGACATATTGAAGCCACAAGGCCCCATTCCATTTTATGGTTTTCAGGTACAGCCGTATAGTAAGTCAGTATTAATCAATAAAACATCTGTTGCTAACTATTCTTCACTTTTCATACTCACTCGTATCCTCGTACTCCAACTAATCTGGTCCCGGTCTTATTTAATACGAGGAGATAACGGAGTATGACATGTCTGAATCGACTTTCACCAGTTGTCCTATACATCAATTCAATAAACCCTAATAATTAAGTAATTGATCAATATATTTATGTAAAGAAATTAAATAACTTTTGAAACAAAAAAAAAAGGTTTACAAATGACTCGGAGTCTCAAATCGAGAGAGTAAAGTTTGTCGATAAGCCTATGCTTTGCGTTAAATTTAACTCGACTCGATTACTCGCCGTTTGTCGATAAGGCTAATGCTTTGTGTTAGTTCCAAAACCTTTGATCCAATTGTTGGTACTCGGTAGGACCATAAATATATAGTTGCAGGGCTTTGTCCCTAGATCGAATTATATTTTGTAAATGTATTATTCGTAATTATACATGGTAAAAAAAAATAATAAAAAATAAATAAAAATGAAAGAAAAATGATTCAAGCAAACTGAATGTCGCATTATTATATTTTTGATAATATTATGTTAGGAATTTTGACAATTTATTTGGCTTTTAAATATGATTATACGCTTTTAATTATTTATTTTTTAATCAAACCTGCATTTGTTTTAGTGTTTGTAAATTAGATGTGATAATATTGTTAAATTGATGATTTAATCATGTTATTATTGTGCTTTCTGAGCAAAAGATCTTGGCAGCTTGATTCAGGTGTAACATGCAAGCATTGCACCATTGTGGCCTTTAAATATTAATTTCCCAAATCAAACAAATGTCGATGTACTTATGTTGTTATTTAGTACTTTATGGTACTATGTCCAATGTCTTGTTATTTTTTTACAATTCTGTAATTGTTTCTATCTGTCCCGAGTCAAAGTCGAACTATGTATGCGTTTGATTTATAATAAAAGTTAAAGGCCTTCGTTTCATTATACACATTATTATTTTGACAATTTATTTGGCTAATAAAAGTGTCATGTGATTGAACTCGACTAAACTCGACCCATGTGATTGCTCCCTCTTAGATCGAACCCTATTGCTTTGCAAAAAGAATTTGTTGCATCGGTAACAAATATGACGTGGTGCAACTAGCTAGTCAATGAGAATTATGATTCAAGAAAGCTTAAAGACAAAATTAAAGAGGACATTAATTGAGATATTCCTATAGTTAGGATCGTTTTGCAGGCGTTACAAACCTACAATCCACCCCAAAAAGTTTTTTTTTATTAAATTTGTTGTTCAATGTTTAATTAAATTAAATTGTTAACAAAATTTAATGTTTATTTATTCATTTATTCATTAATGTTTAATGTTTTTGTCTATTAATTTAATCTTTTAAGTTTAAATTTTAATTTTAATTTAATGTTTAATTGGTGAGGTGGAAACAAAGGAGGACATTTTTATCATACGTGGCATGTTAATAGGAAATAGGAAATGAGGTGAGGTAAGTTAAGTGTTTAGTCAATGATCTTGTTTTAAATTGTTATAAAGTTTAGTGGCTAAAATGAAGCTATTTTATTAGCATCACTTACCTTGTACAAAAAGAGAATGAAGTAATTAACATAGATTTGGGATGAACTTGCTGTTTGTAGAGTACTCGAAAAATGACATATGGTTTAACCCCAAAAAATTTCAAAATTGCAATAATAAGGTAATTAGGAAAGAAAATAATATGGATCAAAAATCATTTACCTCAAATCGATAAACTCCTCCAATCTAGTAATCATTTTGGATTGACTTATATTATAGTATAAAAAAAATCAATGTGTATAACTTTTCACTTTCAAAATAAAAAAGTAAACAAATAATTAAGACGGAATGAGTATTTATTGATGAATATGTTATATTAATCATTACTTGTTCTTCTCACTTTTCTATGTTCTTTCTATTGGGATGGTAAACCCTAGAAATTGAATTAAGAAATAGAATGAATAAAAAGAGAGAGAATTTGGGAGAAACTAATCAAAGATGAAAACTTTTTGTATTTCTGAATTATAAGTTGTACAATAATTGGGAGAGACAACCCTATTAATAGTGTAAGTACAAGAGCAGAGGAAACGAAAAAACAGAGTATAACAAACCCTAATGGTGATTAACTAACTAACTACTTTTATAACAACCTGCTCTATTTCTAACAAACTTTAAAACCAATTCTAACACCCCCCCTCAAGTTGGCAGTGTTGAAAAAACTCCCAACTTGCCAAGGATGTGTTTATGTTGAACACCATTCAAATTTTTTGTAAGAAGATCAGCAGGTTGTTCACTCGTGGGGACATATGAAAGACTGATGAGACCTGACTGAAGCTTCTCTCGAACAAAATGGCAATCAAGATCTATGTGTTTTGTTCTTTCGTGGAACACTGGATTTCTGGCTATATGAATGGCAGCTTGGCTATCTGACTTGACAGAAACTGGCTCAACATCCTGTACTTGCAACTCATGGAGAAGTCTCGTTAACCAAGCTTTCTAAGGACCAGGATAACCTAATCAAAACCCTACAACCAGCCACCATCCGTAGCTTAAAGCTCAAGCAAGATTATACCGTATATCTTAAAATATAATTTGGAAATATACGGAATAAAAGGATAATGCCCGCCCAACCAATCGCAAGAAGCCTTGCGATTAGGGCAGGCAGCCGCAAGGAGCCTTGCGATTGCCCCAAGCATTCGCAAGGAGCCTTGCGATTCCTACGTCCGGTTTTATCCCCTGGCTTTCCTAATTCTTGACGAGCTCTACACTATAAATACAACCCTCCACATACGTTTCGACACACAATTTTCACACAATTCGACTTTCAATTCACACCATAATTTCACAACTCAAAGCCTCACGCATAAACATCCTTAGAATTCTTCATTTTCTCTTGTTGAATTCTCCCCCTTTGAAGCGAAGCTCTGCCGGTTTCCTGACTTGAGACAGGTAGGTCCTAATCCTAACATGGATTAAGGTTTTCTTTACTTCTTTGACTAGTAAGGGCCTACGCTAGGCTCACCCCGACTTTGGTACGCAAGTCTGCTTTTCATAAGGCGGCCATGCACCTCGAATACACACCCTATTCGTAACACATTTCCAAAGTCGCATAAACAACTGACCTCTTTAAAATAAATCAATGGACAATTGAACTTTATTTTATTGCATGCATTTTAGCAAATCCTCATCTTGCATCTAAATCACTTAAAATGAATTCGTCATTAACTGAACTGTTTTCGTTAACAAGTTAAGCGTGCTTAACTGAGGGTTTTAAACAATCTCTTTTGCATTACTTTTCACAACTTATATCGCACTTGGACGTAGCGAATTACTTAGGCTCATGTATGATTATTTGCATTGTTCTCAAGTCTAGTAGAGGCTATCTTTTGATAGGCTTTTCCAAAAGATCTTTCATAAAAACATTATTTTGAACTATACTTTAGAAAAGTACCCTCACCCGAATCCGAATCTGGTTTCACAGTAGCCTTAGACGGATGAATGTCGACGTGCCTTGAACTCTAAGACGTGTCTTTGAGCATGAGGACACGGAGGCGGGTTCTAAATTTCCCTCATAATTTAGTGGCGGTTCCAAAACAGTTTTTAAAGGTTTTTTGTACTTAATCTTTTTAACTTTTACGCCCTTAGCAAGACGTCGAGTGGTCCAATTTAACCCCGGTACCTACAGTTGGCGACTCCGCTGGGGACAGGTTTTATTTTTAAAACTAAAACTAGCATTTTCTTTTTAAAAATAAAAACGAGACTTGAACGACTTGAGAACAATCAATATACATGAGCTAAGCATATCCGTTAGAGTCGAATCTAGTCAGATTCACACACGAATACCTCGAGAGATGGTTCCAAACGCAGGCATTGTCCATTCGACGAGGCACGTACTGGACTAACCTTCCTCTCACCCCTCCACGGCTTGCCGTAGCAAACTGATTTGACCGCCCCAGGGCTTCCTTCGTATCCTACACGTTATACTGTGTTGGCGAAGGGCTAAAAGCACCTGCCAAAGCGTACTCAAATCAGTTGGAGGCGTACAAGACTTGACCAAACGACCAAGAGTCATACGTACGAGTACGAGGCTATACAATATAGTCTTTTTCAAAATTCATTTGCATATTTTCGAAAAGTCGCTTTAAATTTTCAAAAATAATCAACCTAACAAACTAACAAGCTAACACTTTTCAAACAAAATAATCACGAGTTTTTGAAATAAACATTTTTCAAATTTTCCTTTTACAAAACTAGCAAAAACCGAGTCAAGGTTTTTACCCAAAACTCGCGGATTTCATTCTTTGAGTCTCACGGCTCAAATCCTTTTTAACATCTTCAACCTGACTAGTTCAAGTCGAATCCTTTTTACGCATCCATTTCTTAGCCCATGACAACATACCGTCACTCGGGCTAAGTGGATGCAAAACAAAACCTTTTAACATCGAGGCAAGCTGCGCGCACTCATTCTCGTCTCAAAAACACTCCTAGCTTATTTTCGAAAACTTCCTTCTTTTTCAAAGCTTAAAAGAGTCTTTTTCAAACGAAATGAGCTAAAAATGAACATACAAATGAATGTGTCAGTCGGGTCTTCATGTAGCTGATGCACTCCATGCAAATGTAGGGGACTTCAACTGGATACCCGCCGCACTAAGAACCGAATTGTCATCCCCTACAGAAAACGAACCTACAAACGAAAAATGGCCGGTAACGAAGATGTTAACGTACTCCGCGAACAAGTCACCAAACTGACCAATGATCTTGAACGCCTACTGACCCACCACGAGACTGAAGTCAATCGAATGGAGCTAAAAATCAAGGACGAGGCGGATAAACACGCCAAGAAGCTCCAGGCTATGGAGGAATGCCTCGGTGCCCCGGGAGGCTACTCCATACACAAGGAGAATGAAAACATTCCCCAAAACATCAAGGACGAACTGCCCAACAAGCTCGCCCTTAGTGATCTTCCAATCTTCCAAGGTCACGAGAGCCCGATTACTCACATTAGGGCCTTCAAATCACAGATGGGTATCAAAGGGGTCAAGCCGGAATACTGGCCATCACTATTCCCACATTCTCTCGCCGCTATACCCAAGACATGGTTCTACTCTTTGAACCCAGAAAGGGTCTCTTCATTTGAACAGATCACGGTCGAATTCGACCACCAATACAAGGACAACGACGACACCCAGGTTTCTATCCGCACCCTGGAGGTCCTGTCACAAAGGGAAAACGAAGGATTCACCGAGTACCTTATTAGGTGGAAGAAGCTCAGTGCACAAATTCCGAATCGTCCACGAGAGGACGAACATGTGCCAAAGTTCGTCAACAACTTGCGACCCGTGTACCAATTTTACATGCGGTATAGCAACATACAAACCTTTAAACAACTTACTAAGGTCGGCACCTAGATTGAAGACGATCTTAGAACGGGAACCATGGCCAAGTACACTGGTCATGCATATCAAGGGAGTTCGTCTAAATCAACACGTACGACTAAGAGCGATGAGAACCGTACCGTCGCCAACCTAGAGTCACTTGGCGATCCAGAGTCATTCGCCACTACTACTTCTTCTCCCTTCAAACCTAGGAGGAGTTTTGATACACTCTACATGTCTTACACTAAGGCATTTAAAAGGCTAGTTGACAAGAACTATCTACAACCCATCGGGCCTACCACCGAACCGCCCGAGGACAAGAAGCCTAAGTCGTGGAATTCTAACGCTTACTGTGCATACCACAGAGGCAAGGGCCACGACACTGAGAACCGCTTCAAACTGAAGCATGCTATCCAGGATCTTATCGACCAAGGAAAGCTCGATAAGCCGACGGCCAATGGTAAGCCGTCCAACAAAGATAATCCTTTGGCCAACCATGCGATCTTCGTGGGCTCCATACCTGTCATTGATTGCTCATACCTCATTACGCCTACCGACGACCAGATCAACATTATCTCTCTTGATCAACCAATCATGGAGAGTAACGTTCAAAATGACGGCGAGAGTTTCACCAATTTTCTAGCTAGATGGAAGGAACTCAATGCACACCTTGTAGGCTTAGTGCACCCAGATGAACTCGTGCATGATATCATCGAAGACCTACATCCAATATACCAAACCCACCTTCGGTATGCTAACATACGTAATTTCCAGCATCTTCTCAACATCGCCACACAAATTGAAGACGATTTAAACGCATGCTATGGCGAACAAATCAATGGAGTGTGGTATTCTAGTAGCGAGAGCGAGGGAGAATGGCCACCACCTAACAAAGCCATAGCCCAAATCAACAACACCAGCAGATCTTCCTCTGCCTCTAAGAACAAGAAGAAGGGCAAGAACAAAAAGGGGAAGAAGAAATACAATAAGCCCCAAGTCAAAGTTAACACCATTGAGCCCGAGACTAAGGACGAGGTTTCGCACCTCACTCGCTCCGGGCGACCTTATCAAAATATCTTCACGGATGCCCATGCCGAGGAGGCCGCCGCCCCCGACAAGGGCAAAACCGTAGTCCAGGAGGACGTCCCCTCCAAAGACACACCCTCTGCTCCAACAATCCTACCGCTACACGCAGGCGAGGCGGCTAAAAGCAGCTCGTTCGCACAAAGGCTGATGTTTCTATCTGGGCTCTCCTTCGAGACTCTGCCGAGCATAGGAAGGCATTCATCCGCGCCCTAAAAATAGCAAGCACGGATGCGGACATTTCGCCCGACCAAATGGTCAACCATGTTACGAGGGACTGGCTCGCTGGAGCCATCACTTTCTCTGATAATGAATTCCCGACATTTGGCGCTAATCACAACTTGGCCCTATACATTAGCGCCGAATGCAGGAAACGAACCCTACCCGTGACTCTAATTGACAACGGGTCCGCAGTGAACGTTCTACCCCTATCAATCGCACGTTGTCTGGATCTCGACGACAAAGACTTTCAACCAAGCAATGAAGGCGTCAAAGCCTTCGACGGGACCAAACGTAGCGTGAGAGGGACAATCTTCCTCCATGTACGCACAGGCCCCATTGAACGAAAAGTCGATTTTCAAGTAATCGACATGACACCGTCCTACAATATACTCCTAGGACGTCCATGGATTCACGCCGTGCGAGCCGTGACATCCACACTACACCAAAAGGTGAAGCTACCTCTCAATGATGAGGTCATAACTATCAATGCCTCCAATTTCCGTGCTCTTTTTTATAGGCTTTTCCAAAAGATCTTTCATAAAAACATTATTTTGAACTATACTTTAGAAAAGTACCCTCACCCGAATCCGAATCTGGTTTCACAATAGCCTTAGACGGATGGGTGTCGACGTGCCTTGAACTCTAAGACGTGTCTTTGAGCATGAGGAAACGGAGGCGGGTTCTAAATTTCCCTCATAATTTAGTGGCGGCTCCAAAACAGTTTTTAAAGGTTTTTTGTACTTAATCTTTTTAACTTTTACGCCCTTAGCAAGACGTCGAGTGGTCCGATTTAACCCCGGTACCTACACGTCTGCACTGCTTTCTTGTGGCCATGGAGTTTGCATTAAGTGCGGGAGATACCTTGAATGTAATGATGAAAATGTTGCGCTGGTTTTTTCAATTGATTCATCTTAACAATGTCCAACGATGGAGGGCGTGAATGTGTTCTAAATGATCATAATTTCGGTATTTTCATAGCTTCAAATCACTACATGACCAAAGTACTATGAAGTGTACAACTACTGTCTTCCTTTCGACCTTTCTAGTCGATTTTAAAGTATCGGAAAATAATTTCACGTGACGAATATCGTCAAATTGAGTGAATAAATGGGACCGTAACCAGATTTAATTTCATTTTTTTTTAAACTGTGTTAGATTTAACGATATTACTATATAAGAATACGTACTTCTTCATTTTAATAACTGAAATATTAATTATAACATTTTAATAACTGAAATATTAATTATAACTTTCCAAATTTAAAAAGTTAAATGGTACTTAACATAATTTGGTTCAACTGGTCTTGACCTGTTGTGGTTCAGTTTATACGATTCGGTCCTAGACTGTAATATTTATTTTATTACAGTTCGATCTTTGGTCCATCAAATTAATCAATTTCGGTTTCGCTTCAATTTGATTTCGGTCAAGGCCGGCTCACGGGGTGTTCGGTTCGGTTCTTTGAACCGTAACCCCAAAAAATAAAGTGCCTCATATTTAAAGTAATTGTTGGATATTTATTATCACATAGTTATAAAATGACATAGTGGTTATACAAATTTATTGGTAAATATGAGATCAAAGGTTCAGTTCCCCTTTTCCCCCTTGTTTAGGGCTCCAAATACGGAGTAAATTTTAGAATAAGGCCTCCGATGTCAATAAGCCGGCCCTAATTTCGGTTTGTTTCGGTTCAATCTTGGACAAGTGGACAGTCCTAAACTCCTAATAATTTGTACTCCCTCCGATTCACCAGATTCTTAACATTTTCCTTATTGGGGTGATTTTCCATTTCTTAACATTTTCCTTTTTGGAAAGCTTTTTATCTCACAATTAAATACTACCCCACTTGTTTTCCCACTTGTCCACCTATTTTTTTGGTCCACCTTAATTATTGTGCCAAAAGCAAATGTTAAGAATCCGAGAATCGGAGGGAGTATTAAATTGAATCTCATCAATTTATTCCCCTTCTATTTATGTGTTCCTCGTTCTTTTATTTCTCATACTTTATCAGTTTAAGATTGCCGCAGAAAACCCCATATTGTTGACGAGGTCCTAATGACCTTCGATCTCCGGTTTACGCCCCCCAATCAATTTGTCAGTTGGTATTCTTTACGACCTCGTCCTTCCATTATCGTCTTCGGTCAGTTGCTTACTGCCATGATGTCTAAAGATAATGGAAGGACGAGGTTGTATAGACTTCAATTGATCTGCTTCACCCTCTCTCCAATTTATTGGTATTCTGGCCAATTGAACTCTTTACAACCTCGTCCTTCCATTATCGTCTTCGGTCAGTGGCTTACTGCCATGATGTCTAAGATAATAGAAGGACGAGGTTGCAAAGACTTCAATTGATCTGCTTCACCTCTCTCCGGTTTACGTCCCCCAATCAATTTTCTGTTGGTATTCTGGGCATTCTGGCCAATTGAACTCTTTGCAACCTCATCCTTCCATTATCGTCTTCGGTCAGTTGCTTACTGCCCTGATGTAGATAATAGAAGGGCGAGGTTGTAAAGACTTCAATTGATCTGCTTCACCTCACTCCGGTTTACATTCAAGTCTTTGCGACCTCATCCTTCCATTATCGTCTTCGGTCAGTTAGCTTACTGCCATGATGTCTAAGATAATACAAGGGTGTGGTCGCAAAGACGATCTGCTTCAATCAATTTTGTGGTGTGGAGGGAGATCCACTGCATTTGATGAGGTTATTAATCTTTTCGTATTGTTTTCGTCTTTATATTTTTGTTGAGTTCTTTTTAGTTTTGAATATGAACCTAATTTTCTATTGGTAATTGTGGCCATTTGTCACTGTCTTTTGGGCCGTGTCGATTTTGGGTTCTTACTCCTCAGTAAGCGTCTTAAGCTCGGGTATCCACCTGATGTGTTAATCGTCACTACCTTACTCAACGGCCTTATTTTTTTGATGTCACCCCATGCCGTTTGGTTGTTGGATAAAATCGTTTTGTTTTGTCGGGAGTCGGGACAATGCTAGTGCTCTCAACTTGCTTCGTAATATGGAAATTAGTTCACTTTTTAAGCCCGATGTCATCACATATAGCACCCTCATTGACGGCCTTTTAAAGGAACGACTGTTGTGTTGTCTCAACCCCTTTGCCTTTTCAATGAGATGAAACCCGAATACATTTTGCAATATGTCGCTACTTATATACCTTGATTAGCTGGTTGCGCAGTCTAGGGCATTGGGATGATGCTAACGATACGTTTGCTGAGATGTTGAATAGCAATATTGAATCTCGCCTTGACACAGACAACACCTTCAGTGATATGTATTTATACGTACAATATCATAATCAATGGCCGTTATGAAGCTGGACTAAATGTATGAACCAGCACAATAATGATTAAAGTGTTATGTAGGTAAGGACGGTTAGATGATGCAACAACGCTATTAAAGGAGATGGCGGACAATGGATGTTCTCCCGATGAATGCGCCGACAATACAGTTATTAAAGGATTTCTTAGTGTTAATGATGTCGTCGAGGCTTTGGACTATCTTGATATTATGAGGAGCTAAGGATTCGTAGCTGATGATAACACAGCTTCCTTATTTATGAGCTTGCTCCAAAGGTACTTTCTTTTTGGTATCATGGAATGTGAGTCTGTAATTTTCGTCAATTTTTTTTTAGAATGGACTAACGCAAGCTATGCTTTTAATGTTGTGGTGCTTGTGGTGGATGATGTGACGGACCACGTAAGCGAAAAGTTTGTAAGGTTTTATACATCTTTCTTTTGATGCACCATTTATATACAAACCAACAAGTCTGACTAAGGATGGATATATCCGTCTTAAGCTTTAATTGGGTCAAGTAGTATGAATAAAGCAAAAGTCAAATGCGTAGGGAAAAACAGAAGATTCGTCTTCTATGAGTAAATTGTATGTTATTTGACCCGTCTGGCCGTCTTAAGCTTAAGACACATATGCCCATCTTAAATGAAAACTTTTTATACCAAATGTGTTAGTTTGCAACCAACACATGAACTCAGAAATTCCAACCAACACATGTTATGTTTAATGGTGAAGAAATGGTTCCTTTTAGCAAAAGCGAGCCGGGTTTCGTGAGCAGCGTTGAAGATGGTACCTTTGTAAGCGCTAGGGCATTGAAGTTCATTCTAATAGTTAATTAGAACACATTTTCACGGTATCTCTTTTTCTTCTCTTCATTAATTACTTGGACGGTAATAATTTTTTTTGGTAACGAGGTTCATATATCCATGGATATGGAGTCAAAGACTAAGTAGTCGTGTTTACTTGTCGTTCTTTGTTATGGGGACATATGGGGGAGAAAGAAGATTGCAACCGAAAACTGATACACTTTGATCGGCGAACAAATGGTACAAGGTTGCACAAATTGATGGCCGTTTTCTTGCGAGTAACGAAGAATTATGGAGTACTCATGATATTAATTCATAGGATACGTAGGCTATCATAAAATTCATAATGGAGGTAAAGGCAAATTCGTCAAATCGCTTTATGGCGGAAAAGACTAATGGCAGCATAATATTGAAAGATCTGTTTACAGAGCAAAGGAGGGATTGAGTTTCTGTTGAAGGGTGCCGAAGGTGATAGCGATTTTCTAGTTTCCTTGAGTCGGTGGCCGAGAATGTGATGAATAGTCCAAGTTGTGTATGACTGTAAGCTCTTAGGACTGATTTTCACAGGCGTTAACAAAGGGCAATCAAATACGAAATTTATAGCTATTTGGTTAAAATGTTCGAGAAGTGTACCGACATTATTCGTAGGCATGAATGAGTGATTAACATTACGATATACGGAGTAGTCTGTATGAATTATAAATATATAGTCCCTCTGTCCTTTCAAGATTCGCCATGCGCTGATCGGGTCAAATTAATAAGTCTTTGGTACAAACTAACTAAATGAATAGCCTCAACGGCGAAAGCTTCAGGACAACTTTTTACTTGTGAACAATTGTGCTACTCTCTGATTTTGTACGTCTCTCTCACCGGCTTTGCCTGACTTTGACGAATTCTGGTTCAAAAATCGTAAATTTAAAAATTATGCCTGCAATATACCGTTAAAAACTCATATTTATCATTTTTTGTGTCCAATCTGAAAAAAAAAAAAAAAAAAAACAAACAAAAAAAATTGAACAAAAACGTAAGTTTATTTTCGAACAATTTTAGTTGGACTGAAATAGAATTCAAGATATTGATTTTTAGTTTCAAAATTTTTATATTGAAAAATATATAATTCCTTTTCAGATGGTTTTTTGTGTTCAAGTTTTGTTTTCATTTTCTTCTTGATTAAAATGAAAAAAAAAAAAAAAAAAAAAAAAAAAAAATGTCATGCAAAATACTCTTTTTAAGTCAGAAAAATTATATACTGAAGAAATAAGAGTTCAATCAAACTTACAATGACAGCTCCTATATGAGGTAAAATGAATTGATGGTTTTCAAGTTGAAAACCCTTTGTTTTTCTTCAAATATTGAATCACAAAAGTTAACCACATTCCCTATTCTAGGCTAGTTAGCTAAATCTCGAAAATCCGACTTTCTGCAAAGCCCTTGTTGACCGAACTGTACACTCAAAACCCGTTCTTTCTCGCAGATAAAGATGACTGTCAAATCCAAAACCTGTCTCTCTGAGCTCGTCGTGACAGATAACCAGCATGTTCACTCATACTACCCTTTAATCGATAGAATGATGGCTTGCTTTTTACGGTTCTTAACGGACCTGATCTGTTACCATGCGTTGCGTGCAAAGATACTCGCTCACCGATCAAACTCGATGCTGAAAACTGTCTGTTTTCTGTTTCCTCGAGGAGACCCGAACTATAATCCATGGTTATGAACGATGATCCGTGCTCGTATCCAAACCTAGGAGGAGCACCGCCCGCATTCCACCAGCTGCTCTCAGATGGCCCGGCGTCGCTCTTGCAATCGAGATCCACGGCTGATGAATCCTTCAAACTACCACAATCGTCACAGGTCTCGTTACTATCGTTATAGATCAGTTTAAGAGCCTGCACGACTTCGCCCATAAACGGTCTGTGAGTAACTTCTGGGTGAACACACATTGAAGCGATAGCTGCCACCTTTGCAAAGTCGTCGAAATTGTAAGTTTCGGTTAAGTTAGGGTCGACCAATTGTTCTAAACCTTCTTTGCTGGTTAAAAGAGGACGTGCCCATGTTACTAAGTTCTCTTGTCCCTGAGGTTGCGACATGTCCACGGGTTTTCTACCTGTAAGAAGCTCCAGCAGAACTACCCCATAACTGTAAACATCACTTTTTACGAGTAAATGCCCAGTCATTGCATATTCAGGTGCAACATACCTGCATTTTTAGAGTTTGCCGTGTTAAAGTGCCAATCAATCAGAAGACCAGGATCATACAGTGTGGAATTACGAAGTATGGCAACAGCTCGGCAAAAATAAGTACTACAGATACCCTCCCCGTTCCAGCTAACTTTACACATTTGCAATGCAACGGAATTTTAGGAAGACTTGAAAAAAAAAAAAAAAAAAAAAAAAAAAGTGAGGTAAATTCTTGAGCATTGAATTTACCACTATGCCTGTTCATTTCTACCTCCAAAAAATTTCCATAAGCAATGTACAGGGTATTTTAGGTCTTCTATCAAAAATTCCATTCAATGACGAGTGTGTTTATCAGAATACTCCTACCCGAGTCCGGGAAACATAGGTCACCGAGTCACTATATCTGGTATGCGACTCACTGAACACTATGTAGCTAATATTTAAGACATGCAGCATGTAACTCCCATAGATTTCCGTCCACATGCAAGATTAATCTTATCCTACTCACTTCCATCTTTTAGGGTAAACTGTTGACTCAACCATGTTTTAGTTTTTTATTGTTTGCTCTGATCTGTATTCTTGTGGCATAAAAAAACCATCTAAAACTGGTTTTGCGAATAAAGATTGATTAAAGAAGACGAATAAATTTACCCAAAGGTTCCCATGACACGAGTAGACACGTGTTCGCTGCCTTCTGTTGCTTCTCTTGCCAATCCAAAGTCAGCGACCTTAGGTGTGTAGTCATCTTCTAATAAAACATTGCTAGCTTTGAAATCTCGGTGAATTACTCGAGGATTAGAATCTTCATGCAGATAAGCCAATCCTCTTGCAGCTCCAAGTGCAATTTTTAACCTTGCATCCCAATCCAAAGGTCCCTTTTCCGCATCAGCACCTGGAAGAGAATAAGGTCAGTACGAGAATAAACAGAATTTAAGCTACTTGATGACACCACGAGACCACGAGATTACTTCGAAACTCTATTTTGATTGCATGTTGTGGGTCCGACTGTGAAGAAGACCCTTAATAACTTCACATATGAGTCACACATTGATCATGGATGTGAGATTTGTTCACCTTATAAAGTCTAGAGGTTACTCCTCCCATTGCCAATTGGTTTTGGGATGGAAATCTCTAAACCTTATAATGTGGACATCTTCTCCTCCATTTGTAGGCGTGGCCCGGGCCTGTCTCTAGTTCACACCGACACTCCACTTTGATAGTCTAGGCAAAAAATGTTTGTTTTTTTTTTCACAGTTTGTGTTTGGCACTCCGAAACTTATAGCCCAAGGCAGAGAAACATTGGTACTGGCTTATGATCATTCTTCTTCAGAAGAACACTCAGGGAAAATAATAAAACGGAATTTCCGAGTAGAAGGATGAACACAAGAATGCACTTACTACAAATGATAAGTCACAATCCATGGTCCAAACGGCGGCGTACATGCTCTACTAGATGTAAATGTACTCGACATCTGGAAATATAAATCATACCATGCAAATGAGATTCCACACTGCCATTGTGGACTAGCTCATACACCAAGCACCACTTGGGTCCTTCAATGCATATACCAATTAGCTTCACAAGGTTCCGGTGATGCAACCGGCTCAATATTTCCACCTCTGCAATAAATTCACGATCTCCATCTTGTTTATCTCCTGTAAGTAACTTTACAGCAACTTCCACCCGATCTTCCAAAATGCCGTGATACACCCGCCCAAAACCTCCTTCACCCACAATTCTCCGGGAACTGAATTTATCAGTAGCCTTCTCGAGTTCCAGAAGTGAAAAAGTCTTCACGGGGAGTGCATAGGTAGGATTGGATGTCAAGAGCGACATAGATCTTGAGCAGGCTATACTACTTGACAAAGTAGAACCAACGCCTGCAAACAATTTACAGCTTTTCATCAAGTTTTGTCGTAGGAAACAGAACCAATCATAGACAAACACTCCATATACCATATTAAAATGTGTTCACTACAGAGGTAAAGCATATTACAGTTACCTCATTCATATGCATACACCCCCAATCAGTGATTTCTAATCTTGAGAGATATTTACAGCATACGCAAAATAATTAGTTTACTCGGGTAAATGAACTATCAAGGACATTTGAGACGGTACTTAAAAATATAGCTTAATATATCCTACATCTAATCAGCTAAAGAAGAATTAATTACCAAAGCTCACGCCTATGACTGCAAAAAGAAATATTATTTCAAGAAGACAAAACAAATATTGAACTGTTATGATCACTACTCATTTCCTCACAAAGGCCTATTATTCTACAATTTATCGAAAGGGATGACAAAGTAGGGCAAACACATTGGGAATAGATCAACAAATAGCCTATCAAAGCAGAGGAAAAATGAACTTAATGGCTAACCTTGGCAGTCATTTGTCAACCAGCTCTGCCATATTAAATTGCATTCTCGATTATTATTTCATTTTTTATTTATTTTTTTGTCAAAATTCAAAAAGGCTTAAAACAAGCACCCTCTACAAACGTGAGAAAAATATCAGGCCACTTTTATCTATGTAAGTACATAAACGCATGTCAAACAAAATACACTCAATAACATGACTCAGTGAAATCAAAATTTCAATACATTTGTAAAGGATGACTGGAATACTATTGCCAAACCGTATGCTTTTGGATATCTATGTAGTCGCTAACTAGCAAAGCCTTCCTAAGACAAAGAAAGCTTATTGGAAAAAGACAGTACATTTTTCAGATACAGATGTTAACATTATGCAAATACACTCACGACATATATGCAGCAAATCATCAATCTTTTATCTCATTTGAGATTGCATGGACACAAGTACTAAGAAGTATGAAGAGAGAAACACAACTATTAATATATATCAGAGGTTGTATAAAATACTTTTTGAGAAAGTTACCAGTTTTCTTGTTAATAGACGGTGTAAAGACAGGTCCAACAGAATTTGCTGATTTTCTAGCCCTCCTCCATTTTATAAGCACAAAAATTGATGCGACACAAGCTACCAGTAGAACAAATGCAGAGAAGACAATAACATACACCATTCTGGAACTTAATCTTCTGTTGTTAGCCATAACATTAGCAGTAATTGGGTCCTGTGAACTTCCAGCAGGACCATGACCGGCGTAGCCCCCAGATGGGAATTGTGAAGGAATTCCTACAAAAGAAAAAATCATCAGACACAAACTGTGAAGCGCAACCGAGAAAATATTGCTCGTAAGAAAATTTACCTGGATAGTTAAAGTAAATTACATCATATACACCAAAAAGCGTTGTATTAAGAGGTACTTCCTTTCGCCTGAATCTCTCATAAGTCAGTAAAGCAGTGGTATTGTCAAACTTCTCACCAAGTGGAACCAAGTTAATATCAACTACAGTTCTTTCTGCATTCTGGGAATCAGCCGTAATACCCACTATTTGAACTTGATCTTGCTTCAGATAGGTTCCTGACGCAACCTCAATCTCTAGCTCATTAACCTCTTGAAACAGAGCATAGACGACAGTATTTAAGAGAAGCCTAACTCTCATAGGTAAAACACAGCCACAAGGAGTATTAATTACTGTAGGAGCAAGCGGTTCTAAACATGTCAGCCCACAAACTGCAAGTTAAAGTGATAAAAACATCAATACCATACACATTAACTGGTATCCTTCAGGAGAATATTGGTGATAATAACAAAGAAAATTTAATATGAGCCCAAATAGTAACTGCCTAGGTGAGTACTATGTAGGTAATCACATCTGCTTTCAAATAGAAAAGGTTACTTTCAGCAATTGACAAATTTCCCGAAGGCACAATACACCAAGTCGACTCTCTAGTCTCTAGTGTTTATTATTTGGAGAATTTTTGGTGAACTGACTGACATTGTTACCCTTCACTGACAAATATTGTGGTTATTATTTGTCTCACATGAATAGAACTATTACTTGGTGGTAACATGGAAGTTCACCTTTTTTTATTTTACTGAAGTTAGAAAGCGGCTATAACCATCCTACCTACACCATCTAACAAACATGCCTTGTTACTAAGGTGAGACATTCTTTAATCCTCCTTAACTTGAGACCAAAAGTACAAGGTTTTCTTACTAAGGCGGTGCGTTAAATTTCTTATAAAGACATCAGATCCTCCTTAACTTTCCAATGTGGAACATTCTTTAAACCTCATACGCTTGCTGTTATAAAGGCACAATCAACATTGGATGAGCCAAGTAGGAAATAAGAGCTGTATAAATGGATATACAAATTCGGGAATATCTAACTAGTTTTCCCCAATTTTTTACTAGTTTTTAAAATTCAAATAGTTTCATATACAAACTAAGTGGTTATTATTCCACGTAGAGAAGTGATGCCGTGTTGCTTTCTTGCTTCCTGAATACTCCGTACATTTTATTGGCTTATTATTACCTGGTGCAGCAGAAGGAATTGGGGACAGTTTGTGCGGATCTGATCTATGATGATGACCACGATGTCTCTGGAAAGATCTGTGATTGGGAGGAGTACTAGGTCCTGAAATAAGTATTGAGGTTAAAACAATATTATTATATGGACTAGATCATTTCCATTCATCATATGGGGTCTTAAAATGCCAGTTTAATATAAAGAATGAAGACCTTGATATGCAGGAGAAGGTGGCGGAGCTGCTGAAAATACAATAGAGGGCTTAGCTTTCCGTTGCAATTGGTTTGGTGTACGAGACAAAGAGATACCGCCTGAATAGACTGCAAAAAGAACAGTGTTATGTATACTATTACTCCAAAAGTTATAAATAGGACTATCTATTGAAGCACAAGGCAATAAAAAATTTTACGAAACGTATAACATGGCATCAATAAGCCTAAATCTTCATATAAAGACAAATTCTTTCACTCTCAACTACATCCTGCCTAACTGAGGTTGGAGAATACAAATTTGTTTTACTCTCAACTACATTTAAGTATTTAACTATCTGAAATTGGAGACAACAAACTATTTTTTACTTTCACTCTCAACTACATCCTGAAAATTCGATATTTAACACTTAGGATGTGATATACAAGTTTTCTAAAAAAAATTGAATATCGATTTTTCCCTAAAAGCAAATTCAATCACCTAGATAGATGCCCACCGAGCTAGTTTCCTAAGTTTTATCCACCTAATTCATCATACAATTGAACTCCATTTAAGCTACGTACATTACATCAACCACACATGAAAATTCCATGCTTTTTATCTGACGTCACGATATTCTCATAGAATACGGGATCCATAAGATCCCTGCAAACCAAACTACCATAAAAAGAATCCCAATATAGAATAACCAATATCCATGATTCATGAAATCTAAACCTAGCTCGAAGATACCATTTTGGTACAAAACCCCAATTTTCACTGCAAAAATAGATACACTCCTAACAATTAAGTATCTAACTAAGCTATTCTTTAAAGTAGCACATTCCCTCAACGTAACACTATCTTCACGTGAGTTTTTAAGAGTTTCATGGCGTCATCAACGACAATAACAACCTCCGGAGTATCACATAGTGAATGCCTAGAAACCAACTCATTGAACTCAACCAAAAGTTTGAGCTGATGGTTGGAGTCTCATGGTCGGTTTTGTACTATACTTAACACGCCCTCTCCCATGAATGCCCTTTGGGCTTGAAAAGTGTAAATGCAACTGCCACACCTCTTCGTAACTCGTACCAAAAATTTGCTTTAGAAATTACCTATCCGTCATGATGACTCTAATAGACTAATATAGTGTCAAGACACCAACTCAACCAAAAGTTTAAGTCGATGGTTAGAGTCCCGTGATTGAATTTACACTTCAGTCAATATTTTGTGAAAACCATGTGAGAAGGTGGTACCAAAACCAGTATAATTCGACGACATTATATCTTCGCCTTGAAAATTACCACCAAAACCTTAAAAAACCACGAAATTTATCGGCTTTACCGCATTACTGCTCTCCAAATTGATGGAAAATTAACCAAAACCCTAAACCCTAAACCCCTCTGCTTTCATCAAATTATCACCCGATTTTTTTTCCACCAAGTAATACTGAAATCCATAACACTAAAAGTTCATCAAAATCAAGCTTCAAACAAATCAATTGAAAAATACAAAATGTCAGTAACTACAGCAATAAACTTACCTAGAGTAAAATGTACGAGATTTTGAATCAAAATTAAGAGAATGAACATCGAAATCCTCATTTTCTTTTTTTAACAGCAGCAGCAGCAAGAATCACCAGAAACCTCCATCTACACAGCAAAGTTGCTCATGTTCATTCCAAGCTCTTTTTTTTTTCTAGGGTTTCCGACACTTCGCCGACAATTCCGGCGGCAGTTCCGGCGGAGGAGTAGGAACAGATCCGCGAAACGCGGCGGAGAGATCTGCGGCGGCGCGTGAGGTGCAGATGATGAGAGAGAAAGTGAAGAGAGAGAGTGTGTACGAAGGTTTAATGCAGGAGTTTTAATGGAGTTTTTTTTTTTTTTTTTTTTTTTTTTGGATTTTGAAGTTACAGTAGTATAGTAGTGACACTGTGTTGAGTTTTACTGTTTTATACTTCCACAGGAAAAATCAAGAAAGATGAGTGAAAAATAGACTTGACTTTTAAGATTTGATGATGATGATGATGATGATGATGATGATTTTTTTTTTTTTTTTTTTTTTTTTTTTTTTTTTTTTTTTGATAAGGTAAAGAAACTAGGTCAATCATACAGGTAGAATGGCCTATCTCATCCTTCGGATGAAGGAGGTAAGTTAGCCCAACTTTCAAACCACTCGAAAGAGTTGGACAAGAATGTCCGATAGAAAGTAATAAAGTCATGACTTTATTGGGCAGCGAGCAATGTTTAATTATCAACCGTGAAAGAATTGAAGGTCTAATTTAACATCTTTGATAATCTTAGAAATTTCACTAATTTGCCAAGATCTTCTGAAGTGAGTTGATAACATAAGTTATCCCTTCTACAATAAGTTTTGAAATTCACAAGTATTTAGGCTGCTAAAATACCTTCTTTTAAAGCCTAAAACATGACAAAGAATTGTACTAGAACCACACTGTTTCGCTCCCAACAAAATAACTTTACCATTATGGTCTCTTATAGAATAACCCAAAGCGGCTTTATTTCCATGTATTTTCGATCCATCGAAATTAAGTTTTAGAAAACTATTTTTAGGTTTCTCCCACCAAATTTCTTCCCTGTTAACGTTTCTAACTGATATTTCTTTCTCAGGATTATTGATATCCTTAAGTCTAGTTTCATTCCAAATTTTAATGCTATTATTACATAAAATAATAAGTTTATTGCTATTGATATGATCATTATTAAAAATAATGTCATTTCTATGGAACCATGAATTCCACCAAATAAAAATAATCTTTATGAAATCACCTTTTGGATCTATATCTTTAAGACGATTAAGTTTATCTATAAAATTTTCATGTTCATTTGCAATATTATCATGTATTGCCAAATATTCATTAAAACTACTGATGTTCATCTCTTGAAAAATAGAAACAATTAAAGGACACTTGAAAAAGAAATGATTTCTATTTTCAATGAGATGATTACATAACACACAATGAGGTGGAACAATTATATGATTTCTTAGAAGCCTTTCCTTCGTGGGGAGGCCATCAACGCAAGTTTTCCAGAGAAAAAATTTCAATTTTGGAGGAACATTTAATTTCCAAATCCAATCAAATTTACATTTATCAATGTTAAGTCGACTAGACCTTGTCTTAACCACGTTCTTTGTTTTGGTAGAAAAACTACCATCCACAGACAACCCCCAAATGAGGGTATCCGGAATATCATTATGTGGTAGTGGAATGTCATTTATTTGATTAACAATATCATTGTTTAGTAATTAAACCGGATAATTTACAAATATCTCATTGTTTATCAACAGTTATGAAATCTTTAACCAAAAGATTAAGATCAAAATTACTCCCACCATAAAAATGTTGGTAAGAGGATAAGGGTATGCCCAATTATTAGACCAAAAATTAATATTACTACCATCACCTACTTGCCATCTCAAGCCTTTTCTGAAAAGAGGTCGAAGACTCATAAGCTTACATCATTGCCAAGATGAGTTCGAATTAGGCTTATGATCAAAGAGTGAACAATTTCTCAAATATCTTTTAGTTACCACTTTGACCCATATATTATCCTTATCCTTAAGGATTTTCCATAAAAGTTTCATTTGAAGAGCTTTATTAGCTGCTTCAGAGGGTTTAATTCCTAATTCATCACCCGATTTTTGTAAGCAAACTTTATGCCAACCAATCAATAAATTAGATGAACGTTGATAAGGATTTTTATTCCAAAGAAAGTTTCTATTAATTTTATCTAATTTATTGTGGACAGATGAAGGAAGGAGAAAACTTTGCATTTGAAAAGATCCTTTCGCGGCTAAATTAGTATTGACAAGAACTAATCTACTTGCTTGTGATAAAGAATTTGCTTTCCATTTCGATAACTGAGTATTTGATGATTGAATAATGCTTTCGAAAGTACGTTTAGTCACTCTGCTGTCAATTAAAGGACATCCTAAATACTTACCCAAATGAGCTTCCTCGTTCATATGAAGTATACCTCTAAAAGATTCTCGTAGGGAGCGATCAATATTTCTAGTGCATTGAAAAGTGGATTTGTCAAAATTAACAAATTGTCCACGACATCATGCAAAATTTATCTAAAATAGACTTAATGGTTCTACAACTTTGGTTAGAAGCTTTGGCGAAAATGATAGTATCATCTGCAAAAGTTAGGAATGGAATTTTCTCTACTCCATATCCTATTCTAACACCAATATCACTAGAACTACGGTCACTATTCTTTTGTAAAGATCTTGCTAAAATTTCAGCACACATAATGAAAATATATGGCGAAAGAGGGTCTCCTTGTCTAATACCTCGAGTAGGTGTAAACATGTTACCGGGTGTTCCATTTACAAGAACTGAGAAAGATACGGTTTTAATACATTCCATAATCCAAGAAATCCAAGTAGATTTAAAACCCATTTGCGTAAAAGTTTCTTCTATAAAATTCCATTCTAAACGATCATAAGCTTTCTCCATATCGAGTTTAATAGCGATCCATCCCCCTTTACCTTTTTTTCGCTTAAAAGAGTTAAAGATCTCATGTGCTAAGAGGATATTATCCTGAATAAATCGATTAGGTGTAAACGCACCTTGAAACGGATGAATAATCTTATGTAAAACGCTTCTTAGACGATTTGCTAAAATTTTTGATATAATCTTATAAATTGTTGAACAAAGACTAATAGGGCGAAAATGGTTTGCTGACCGAGGATTATCAATTTTAGGAATTAAAGCTATAAAAGTATGATTGACTTCTTTAAGAAGTTTGCCTGAATGAAAAAAAGCTAGTACAGCTTTAGTAACAGAATTTCCAACTATATCCCAATATTTTCGAAAAAATTCAGCGGGAAAGCCATCTGGGCCAGGACTTTTATTTTCAGCTAAGCTGAAAACAGTTTCCTTAATCTCTTCTTTGGTAACAGTGCTAGTAAGAAAATTATTATCTTCATCTGTTATTAATCCACTAATAAGCTTAAAATCTTCATTTCTATCAAAAGAGCATTGACGATTCTCAGTAAATCTGATTTTGAACTCGTCAGATATTTCCTGTTTAATGAGCTCTTGACCAATAATACAAGCTCCATTTCTATTAATAAACTGCATGATGCCATTTCTACTACGTCTAATAGTGGCATGAGTTTGAAAATACTTGGTATTATTATCTCCGAAGTTAGCTTTATTTATGCGAGTTTTTTGTTGCCAAAAAATGCGTTTATAGTCTAGGAGGGCATCACGTTTTTTCAGCCATTTCAATTGCGCAATTTCTAAAGTCGTTACATGAGATGAACCTAGCTGATTTTGTATATTCTCTAATTTTTTTTCAGCAACTAAAAGTTGTCTAAAAATATTTCCAAAAGTAGACTGATTCCATTTTTTAGCTTTTTGCTTTAATAATTTGCATTTTTGATAAAGACAGAACATATAAGATCCTTGAAACTGAAACTGCCAAGACTTTTTAACAATCTTACAAAAATCATTTCGTAGGGTCCACATAAGTTCAAATCGAAAAGGTGGATATTTCTTCTGAACTTGGGCATGAAACTTCACAGATATAGGACAATGGTCAGAGCTGGTGAACGCATGATGTAGAAACTGCATGTTTGGATAATTACTAACCCAATTAGGAGAAGCTAATGCTCTATCAAGTATTTCAAAAACATTATCAGAACCAATTCTCTTTTTTCTCCAAGTAAAAAAATTACCCGAAAAAGGTAGATCTACACAATTAGTGTTACTTAGAAAATTAGTTAATCTTAAACACCGAGCACTCGTAACTTTTGCACCTCCATCTTTTTCAGCAGGACTCTTAATCTCGTTAAGATCCCCCAATAGTAAAAAAGGCATATCAATATTAAGGACAAAATTTTGAAAATCATTCCAAAATTCCGACTTCTCAGCCGGTTGAGCTGGAGCATACACAAACACAAGACAGAACTTTAGATTGTTTATGAAGTCACAAACTTCACAAGCAATGAATCTATTCGACTTAGTTGTGACTTTCAATGAGAATTTCATAGATCTGATTCTTTCCAAAATAACCAAATCCCTTTGATAACCCAACACTAGGAATGAAGTCACAATTATTAAACCCAAAACCTGATATGAGGTAAGGTTCGGGCTTAGTAGACGACTTAGTCTCACATATAGCTAAAATTTTAATTCCATTTGATGAACAAAAGAAATTTATTTCTTCGACGAAATTCTTTCTTTTGGTACCCCTAACATTCCAGAAGGCAATATTCATGATAAACGTAATAAGTTATCAGGATGCATAGGTGACTGTTAATGTCACAGGCTGGTAAAATCATAAAAACTAGAAGCAGAAAACCCCATATAATGCTCAGTGTCTACTCTTTCTATGATTCGAGTTTGTAACTCTCTTATCAAATGGTCTTTTATAAATTTGAAACTTTTCATGTTTTAATTATTGGATTGGATTAATTGCCAAGAATAATTCGAACTGATCCTCTTATTCCATAAATAATCCGAACTCAAATTAATCCACGAATAATCCCAACTATTGAAGTAACATTCCAATAATGTACTTTGGCCAATTTTAACATGCTTTAATCAGTAAAAAAAATAATTGAAAACGATTTAAATTTTACTTAAAATAAGAGTGAGGCAAAGTTAGAGTCTATTTCACCATTTTTTTACGTGTTAGAGTCGATTGAAATTGGTCAAAGTATATTATTGGAATGTTAGTTCAATAGTTGGGATTATTCGTGGATTAATTCGAGTTCAGATTATTTTATGGAATAAGATGACCAGTTCGGATTATTCTTGGCAATTAATCCTTAATTATTTGTTTATCTTTTTCTATTTTGGTAAGAGATATAGACATACATTGTTTATAAGATTTAGGAGGAAATGCATTTTAGAGAAATACGAATTGTGTTATTGAGTTGAGCTGTCATTTCATTAGTGAACCATACAATATATAGAGTACTCCATTTGTCTCAATTATTTGTTTACACTTCCCTCACAAAAAAAGTCAAGGTGTAAACAAATCACTTCAACGGAATGAGTATAGAGGAAACCGAGTAGTTAACTCGGGAATACTAACAAGCACGTAATTACTACTAATATGTTGCACCAATAAACATTAATTACTAGTTCATTCCTCCTAACACAAACAAATACTATAAGTTGAACCAAAATGATCAATATAGTATAAGAATATCGATTTTGGCTAAATGAATCTTCTACAAAATAACTTTCAATTTTTAGTTTTATGCAAACAAAACGGTTTAGTTACATTTAACTTTTAAAAAAAGAAAAAAATAACCAAAATAGGAGAAATAATTTGATACAATATTATAATTTTAAAAACAAATCAACTTAAAAACATAATGTTTGTGCTCATTTAATAAATGCAATTTATGATATGGTTTACTTTTTAGGAATGTAATAATCATGTTGTTGATGAAGTATTTTATAATCTTTCTTTAATAGTTACAAAATGTTGACATGGCACTCTATTATCCCAGGATTTTAAAATGCAAGTATCCCATTTAAACTTATCTTTTCAATACAATTTCATTGGATGATAATGATAAATCTATATATAAATTTAAATTTTTAATTTAAATAATCATTAAAAAATCTAAAATACTTAGCATTTAATGGAAATAACGCAATTAATTTCCCAGGGTAGATATTATTAAGTATTGTAGTAAATTTTAATACAAAAATCTAAAATACTTAGCATTTAATGGAAACAACGCAACTCTGGTGGACAAAGTTCCTAAAGTGCCATAGTATCTTCCACGGTGTCGGGAAATAGACAAAAAGGAACCTCTCCTTCCAATCCTTGACAGAAGTGAGCTTTCGGTGAACGGTCTGATAGGCCTCGCTAGTCTTGAGGTACTAATAGCATCCTTAAGATGGAGGGTGTGCATGACGCGAAAGGCGTCCACAGACGGCTCATAATCTAACCACAAACACGCCCAGGCAAAGGCTACCATAGTTGATGGTAAAGGGGTTTAGCTGAGGTAAAGGTACGTTCCCTTGGCATAAGAGCTCCTCGATAAAGAAGTGAAAGGGAAAACGGATGCCGAACTTCAAATGCTTAGTAAAGACCGCAATGCATCCAAGAGGAGGGCGACACATAAAACCCCTCATACCAGGGATCTTGAACTTCCACCATTCTCCTAGGTGATAGTGTTTCGCGGCCACCTCATCGCCACACCCCTCCAACAACATGTCCCGGTAGTCACGGTCTATCATTTGCGACATGAGTAACTCATAGACGCCCTTATTTAGTATGGTCACTTTCGGCGCTGACGTTGAGGCCTCGGGGAGATCCCCCTCTACCATAGGCCCACGGTTTATGGGAACGGCCATCACGGCCTCAAGTTCATATTCGTCTACCTCAGAATCCTTAATGTCATATATGTCACAGGCCGGGTCTGAGTCCAAATTAGAGGACATGTTTAAAATAAAGTTAAATACAAACAAGTGAATTTACTTTGGAATAAGACAAACAACGAATGACCGGCAGCAAAAGGTCCCCAATAGCAGTGAAAGAAGGAAACGTAGGGAGATGGAAAGTGTTCAAGGGTTTTTAGTGAAGAAAAAGCAAGAAATGAGAGGGGCAAATGATGGCGAGAGAGGAAATTATTTATAGGGCAAGGCCCAAATAGTGTCCAAGGCACAATGAACCGCCACGTGTCAAGCATGTAGTTCTGTACCTTTGGCGCAATTTCAAAAATTCGAAATCTTAGACATAGCGTGCTAAAGAAGCCAAAGGGCAACAAAACAGCTAATTATCACACCCAAGATTTGTCACGCGGCCTCGGGTATACCCCAAAGTCGTGTGGGGGCAAACTGATAGGGCATAATTAGCAGCCTACTCTAAGCCGGGAGACTGAGCGGCCTTCAAGGCCCCTAAAATCCCTAAGAAGAATAGGCAGAGGACAAAGCATATAGGAACTGGCCGAGGGCCCCACGGCCTCGGCATCATAAGTGTCTGGCCATGCGGCCTGACATCCTCCCTGTGGGAAAAAAAGTCAAACCTTATCAACTTTTAGTAGGCCGGTCATTCATGCACGGTCGGGAGCGTCAGTCCTTGCATGAATAAACAATCAACGTGACAACGTTACAAGACAAGATGTCAGCTTTTACTGATACAAAACATAATAAGACAAAGGGTAAAAGTATATATTAGGAAACAAAGTCAAGCAGAAAAAGGTATTCAATTCATATTCACAAAACACATAAAACATTGCTTAGACTTTCTCTCTCTACACGGGCTTTTGGTTAAATGATAAATGAAATTAAGCGAGGATGATTGGGCTCACTACAAGAAAATCTTGTACAGGCGACCGAAAAAGGCTACCAACAACAGTCGCTAAAACAAGCGGGCGATCGAGAGTCGCCAGACAATGATAGCGAGGCTCGATCGCCATTTTTGAGGTCGAGCGGCCAAATCGATCGCCAAATATTGGCGGCGACTTATCGATCGCCAAAGCGAGCGGCGACATCGATCGCCTATGTTTCCCCTTTTTAAAAAAAATGGGGTTAGGCGACCAGGCCGTGCGCCATTTTATAATGAGCGGCCGAGTCGGTCAGCCAGCGATCGCCATTCTCTGTTTTTCTAAATTTTTGTAGGATTCGGCCAGATAATCGATCGCCACCTTAATATTTCGATCGCCAACCATCGCAAATTTACAATTCTTTGCCGCGGTTTCACGTTTTGCAGTATTAATTTCATTACCAAATTCAAAGAAACTCGCAAATTCAGCGGTATAACCAACCCATACAATTTCAACAAACAAAGATAAACAACCATTCAAATTCAACATTTTCAAGCGTAAATTAAGTTTCATACATGCAAGTTTAAATCGCAACACATAATTCAAGTAAACATGTTCAACATCGCTAACGGTTTGCATAAGCGGAAAAAAGAGATACTTTACACTTGAAACGCAACAGATGCTCCACTACTCGGGCCACCACCATGAGGGTCTCTAGGGTCAGGAAACTGCGGACCAATCCCTGGATTACACTGCTCAAAGTAGGTCTGCATCCGCTGCAATTGTTCCCTCATCAACCTGAGCTCCTCGTCTTGAGCAGAAAGGCGTTCGTCTTGATTGGCAACGCGATCTTCTAATTTCCTTACAATACCTGGCGTGTACATGGAGTCGCTCACTGTCGACAATCTGCGGTTTCTCTTCTCGTAAATATACTCGGCTGCGTTGCCGACTCCATAAACCGCCCCTTTTTTAAACCCTTCGTTCACTTCCAACCAAATTTGATCGGGTTTAGTTCCAGGCTCCTCCTCGACTCGCTTCATATACGCCTCCTACCAAAGAGCAAATCAATTATGCTATTTAATTACAACAAATTAAAAAGATTATAAATCTCATTACGACCAACAATTCCTTACATATTTATCCGAGTCTTTCTTTCTCGCGAAATGCAAACGGCCTTCCTCGTCTTTTTTGGCGTGCGTGTCCAAAAAAATGTCAAACGCGGTCGCCGCTTGTCCTTTGTTTGCCTTTAGTCCAAAAAACGGCAACAATTATCCATTTAAATATACACAATCATACTATATATTATTGGATTATGTAAACGATATATTAAAACTTACTTTTTCTAGTTCTTGTGCACGATCAAGGCGACTCTGAGATCCTCTAAAGTAACTCGGCTCGACAGCGCAGCATTTGGATCTCCTCCCTAATATTCAACGCCGCTTGTTTGGATTTCCTTTGAAATTAGGTGTGTCTCGTAACTTAAGCAAGTCGTTGAATGCAACATCTACAAGAAAAAATATGACGACAACCAAATAAAACCGAACAACAAATTAGAATATCAATTTTATAACCTCATTTTTATTAAAGTTAGTTTTATTACCATTCATGAATGCGCTTCTTCTTTCTTTTTGACAAATTTTCCACATGTTGTCCTTGAAGCGTTTTTGACACGTTTTCTCGTACTTTGCACGGACTAAATGCTCAAGAACCTGATTCCAAGTGCACGAATTCTACGTATAAAACCAAATATTAAACAAATTCGGCGTAATAATATATATACATTTTAAAAACACTAGTGGCTTTAAAAATTATATACGCATGCAGAAAATATTAAACCATCGCTCCTTCAAGTAAATGCAGTATCGACGACCAACAAGTGTAACCTAGGAAGTGTAATCGCTTTTGTACTCTCCGTACATGCCTTAGTAATTTTCTTTGCGGAAACCTTACAATTTTTATGCGTTAAAATAATAAGCAATATGAACAACTTACCAATATGATTAACTTACCAATATAAACAACTTACCAATATGATTTGGTCTAAAATTAATTTGCTTGGTCGCGTCTGTTGAAGTGTCGTCCGCCTCGGCTCTTCGTTTTGTTGTTGCGTCTCCGACTATCCGACGACTCGGTCTCCTCGTCGGACCTCATTGACGATCCGGAGGAACTACCTTTCGCCGCCACGGCGACATAATTCAAACTAAAAAAAAAACAACATAACGAGTCTATTATTAAATGAGACAAGTTAGTAACACACTACTAACTTGTCAAATCTTTCCTCATACATCCATTCGCGCTCCAATCTCTTCATAATAGGTCGTTTTCTCTTATCAAATCTTTCCTCATACATCCATTCGCGCTCCAATCTCTTCATTATTATAAGCTAACCAATATAAGAGAAATAATTCAATACCCAAAAGTTCAAACAAGTAATTTAACCAACTTAATATTTGAGAACTAATTTCAACTTAATATTTGAGAACTTAACAAAAAAACCTCAAACTCACAATCCCTAAATTTTATTGAAATCAATCCTACATTAATAGAAAATAATAACACTAATCTTAATCAAAACATATTCTAACATAAAAATAATAATCTAACATTATCTAATCTTACATAACATTTAAACATTCTCTAATCTTAAACTATCATTCAAACATTCTCTAATCTTAAATAAATTCTCTAATATACACATTGGTGTATGAGGCTAAATCCAACCAACAACATCAAAGAATAGAAGCTTATTTAGGCTCCACCAACCAACATCCAACCAACCAACAACATCAAATTCTCTAATATACAAATGCTCAAATCAAAAATTCTCTCATGTAAGCTCCACCAACAACATCAAACCACACTATTAAGGCCAATTCAAAGCTTATTTAGGCTATTATATCAAACTTAACTCAAATTAGAAACTTCAAGAATACACAAATGTCAAAACCGCTCCTCTACGAATCCGTGCTCTACAAATAAACCATTCTACTATCAAATACCATCTTAAAACTACCTAATTAACACACTAATTCAATAAAATCGGCTATAAATCGAAAACCCCTAATTTCTAGGGTTAGGGTTTGACGAAAATTAAATTAAAACGATTAACTACGAATCATACCTTTAACAACTCGATTAACTAGGCTAGAACTTCAAATCCCGACAAAAACAACCAAAAGTCGACCCAAAAACGGCCCCAACGAAAACAGCGGAGAAGATGGTGGTGCGTGAATGGTGGTGATGCGGTGGCGGTGGTGCGGTGACGGCGGCACGGTGCGGTGTTGGTGGTGCGTGAATGGTGGTGATGGTGGTGGATGATGAATGAAGATGGTGGTTGATGAAGACGGTGGTTGCACTACTCTTAATCTCCTTTTTTTTTTTTTTTTTTCTAAGTATAATCGAAATGAAGTTAGGGGGAGAAGCTGCGGATGATATCTAAAATGTGGGGCGACTGAATTGGCGACCGAAGTCGGTCGCCCGATATTTTTTTGGCGACCGAAGTCGGTCGCCCACTTATTTTTTTTTAGTCGCCCCTTAGTCGCCTTTGGTCGACTAATTTCAGTCGCCCGATCAATATTTCGGTCGCCTGTTAGCGACTACATTATTCAGTCGCCATTTTACGGTCGCCCGTAATAGATTTTCTTGTAGTGGCTGAGTATAGTGGTCAGGCTGATTTTCCGATTTTTTTTTCATCCCGCTTACATCAAAACTAAAATTAAAAGAACTCTGTACATTAAAACATATACAACTTTTACGTAGGATCATCTTCAACTTAAATTTGTCGGTTATATAGGATCGTCTTCAACTTTTATATACTCCTCATGATCGATCAAATTGTTAACATTTGACCAAAATTTCCCTCTCAAAACTAGTCAAATGTTATCAATTTGATTGATAAGGTAGACATTGGTGGTGTAAAATGTTTACAATTTGACTAATCATATGGAGTAGGAATCAAGCCGTTATCTTATTTTGTCGAAACAAATTTTATTTGCAGTACATTTTATATGGACTTGTATGGTTGACTTTTTCTTAGTCTCTCTGATTCAGTCATTTATTTACCTTTCTATTTTGGGAAGAGGTACAAATTGATAATTTTATTCATATAATATTATTTTTCAATACCTCGAAATTGATTAAAAGGGAACATAATAGTTGTACCTATCTTAATTTGTTGGAATATTTGATCAATAATCGTTTAAGTTGTATAAAAATATCGATATGTGTTTTGTTTTAAAATAATAAGGTAAATAAATAACTGAAATAGAGAAAGTAAATTATATATACATTGTCGTATAGAATAAGTTGTCATGCACCATATCATACATTAGGACTTAGGAGTTTAAGCAATGTTGACTTCAAATTGTGAACTTACTGCTTAGAGATTGTGCCGATTACTGATTACTTTCAAGTAGAGCGGTTGATAACTTGTTATGTTAGACCATCTTATCATAACTTCTAAAAAGACTCATTAAAAATACAAATATTCAAAATGAAATTAACTTAAAAAAAATTACGGAGTACAAAATTGGCTAATGAATATGCGTACTTTACAATAATAGCGTACATAATTACAATAGCAGTTTATGATATACATATGTAAGTTGTAATATTAACAATTAACGATTAACAATAAGATATTAAATAAAATCAAATTTCAGAAGTATTAAACACCTATATGAGTTTTTTATATCTTAAAATAGATTACCTTTTTTTTTTTTTTTATTTTTTTTTTTTATATGAAGACGATTCAGATAGTACTCCGTATTTGACAAGTTTTTTTTTCCTAACCTCTACGCATTATTCATTCACTATTGATATCAATATCAATAATATTCATCACCAAATTCACTATAAACAACACCATCTCTTTATTGACGTCAATCAGAAAAAGTTCGAATAGTAAAACGACAAAATAATTAAGTTTAATAACTTATTTAACAAGTTAAATTAACAAATATGTAGATGATTATCAAAGTGAAAATTATGTCATACTCCGTACAAATATACAGTAGAAAACAAAAAAAAAATTACCATAAAATTCCCCTACAAAATTTCTCCACGTTTTAAAGAACGGTTTTCAATTCTATGTCCAATAGGCATAGGATAAGAGCTAAGAAATGTAAATGCCCACTTTTTCCATGAGAAAATAAAAAGTTTGATTAATTTTATTCCCTAAAAGTATTTTTAAGCTCTTAAACCCGATTAAGGGCCTGTTCTCTTCGTCTGAAGTTTTCTGAACCAATCTTAAGTTTTCTGAAGTTTTCTGAAGTTATCTGAAGTTGTCTGAAGTTATCTGAAGTTTTCTGAAGTTATCTGAAGTTATCTGAAGTTTTTTTAAATAATATGAAATTATTATTATTATTATTATTATTATTATTATTATTATTATTATTATTATTATTATTATTATTATTATTATTATTATTATTATTATTATTATTATTATTAATTATTAAATGCAAATACAAAATTGACAAAATTACAAAAAATAAGTGGGCAGCTGAGACACAATCTGAACTCTCACTCCCTTAGCTATATCAAATATTTGTAGAAATCTTTATATATATGCGCTTTTTCCACTAATATTTAATTAATATTTATATTTAATTTGTTTGATTTGATATATAATAATAAAAATAACAATAACAACAACAACAACAAAAAATTAAAAAAAAAATTTTAAAAAAAAATTAAAAATAATAATAATAATAATAATAATAATAATAATAATAATAATAATAATAATAATAATAATAATAATAATAATAATAATAATAATAATAATAATAATAATAATAATAATAATAATAATAATAATAATAATAAATTTTAGCATTTATTTTCCTTAATATTTGATAAATATTTATGAAATTTTTATTAACAGTCTATATATTTAATTTGAACTAATTTTTTTATTTATGATTTGCAATAAAATGGTTTTGGATTGGTCTTATTTTTATTCAAATTATTTTGATTATTATTAAAATTATTATTGTTAATAATATTAGTATCACTATTATTAATAACATTAATGTTATATATAACATAGATATTATTATTATTATTATAATTAGTTAATTTATTTATTTAGAAATCTGAAGTTTTCTGAAGTAATCTGAAGTTTTCTGAAGTTGTCTGAAGTTTTCTGAAGTTATCTGAAGTTTTCTTAAGTTATCTGAAGTTTTCTAAACCAGAAAAAAACTTAAGATGAGGAGATAATGCGCCTTATCTAAAGTTTCAAGTTTTCAACCGCAGAAAAACTTAAGATGAGGAATGGCGCTCTAAAAGGGTTTTATTGGAGGTTTTTTTTTTTCCCTAAAATGTTACGGCGTACATACATCACAATTTTGGTGGTTGACCAAGTCTAACACATTAAATGATAAAGTTAATGTGAGAAGACGACGGCGTTGACAAAGTCGTCGATGAACTATACCCCGTACGTGCTACACTTCTTTTCTTTCTTTTACACGAAACTTCGATTGGATTTGCTAGAGTATATAATCAATCTTGGGCCTCCAACCAACGCCCCCTCACGTGAATGCCCTTTGAGCTTAAAGCGTGGACGCAACTACAGGCCCGCCTACCTGGTGCGTAATATACCAGGTTGAAAGTGAGGGGTGGTGAGATTCGAAACTGTGACCTTTCGTCACAAGACTTTGATACCATATCAGGAACCAACTCAACCAAAAGCTTAAGCTGATGGTTGGAGGCCCAAGATCGATTATATACTCTAACGGGGTTAATTGAAAATAAATTGTACATACCCTAAATTTTTTATGAAAGTGTTTTATATTGTGAAATTTCTAGCCTTAAAAATTTTGCTCTGAACTGACGTGGTAGGTATAATCAGCAAAAAAAACTATTGATTCGATCTTATTTACGGCATTGATTTAAAGTAAAAACATGATGATTCTTAGAACCTTGAACATAGACAAAATAATATATGTACCTTAAATGGCTTTTATGGCTCGTTAACTAGGGTTAAGGCTCGACAAATCATTTAATTAACTCGATAAACTGAACATCGTTTAGGGTAAACTATTGTCCATGCATGAAACAATAAAATGAATATAAAGTCTAGCTTATTACATACTGTAATTAATTAATACGATATTTTATAATACACGTTGTATTAAAACTATCTAGTTACTCCGTATATATAAAAAAAAAAGTATAACATTAGTTAAAAATAACCTACCAACAAGATCCAAATATATTTTTTCATATTGAGATTAAAAAAAAAATCAAGAATACTCTGTAGTATATATAGGTTTTTCCAAATATATATACTCAACTAAAGTTATTTTAAAAATAATCTCAAATTATTAATTTCTTAATAAACCAACGACATTTTTTACGTAATGTTTTTGAAATAAATTTTCTACTACATTATTTGACCGATAATGATTTTAAAGCTCCTTTAATTAGTTTAAGTGACCTATTAAAAATACATTTTAGTGATTTTAATCTTCACTAAAAATGACTTTGCTTTATCTGATAAGTATGTTCAATATTCACAATTAAATTGAGTTTATTCTCAAAATAATTACGATAAGATGTATTTAAGAACAACATGCATGCATGCATATAGTTGAAAGTATTTTAACAAACTGTTCCTAAACTAAAATAAAAATAAAATATGTGCTTCGATAAATATAAAAAACACTCCGTATTTATTAACTTGTTCATTATTATTATTTGGTCTGAGAAGCAATACGAGGTTATTACAATGAGCTTCTAAAACTTATTACTCAGGGTATATTCGTACTGACCAATAAATTATGATATTTTCAATCTATTTAGTGTTTATTTTGACCAAAATTTATATTTATCTCAACATATTTTTATTTGGGAGTTGAAAATATCGGTTTACCGTGATAAACAATATGGAGAATGATTTATGACATGGGACCATATAAGAGAAAAAAAATATTTCGTACGGTACCCCTAGGTTTACAGGTTTTTCTAGTGATACCTTTTGTTTTGCTAAAAAAAAAAATTAACTGACCATAACTTGTTAATACGAATTCAGAATTTCATCATTCTTTTTTTTAAATCAATCATCTTTCGAGCTCTTCGATTTGATATGAAAAAATTTCATGTTCGGAACACGTAGTTTCAAGTTTTGGTCGGTCAAAGTTATTTTATCGAAAAAATTTCGATCGACCATATTTACTAGTCACGCACAAGTTTCGAATTTGGAAATTTTGATGTTCAAATTGATTGTGTTAACGAAATGTACGGCTTAGGAAAAACGATTGTCAATTTCCAAACTCGTAGCTACAAGTAAAGCTCAATCAAAATTTTTTAGCATGAAAATAGGGGTATCATGGGCAAAGTGACAAATCTTAAGGGTACCATATATAGGAAATATCTAAAAAAAAATAGTCAATCATGCACCCACGTAAGTACGTAACACATTTCTCTATATATTATATTTTCTTCATTCCAATAGGTTCTATACATTTAATTTTTGCACATACGTCGATGCATGTTAATTTTCTTTTGTTTATATCTTTAATTACATAATTCTAAAAATTATAAAATTTGGATATTAATAATGCTCTCGAAAAAAGCAATTAATGAACACAAGATTCCACATGACTATTGTTTATTTCATATATTAGAAGATATATCGAAGATTCCTCTTGCTTGTGAATAATGTCCAAAAAGTAAATGTATAAAATCCAATGAAATTGAGTAAGTAGATTTTTTCTACCTAATCTTATATTCTGTACGTTTGTGTATATATCTTCAGGAAAAAAAAAAAAAAAAAAAACTTTATTGGTCTAAGGATAACAAACAAACCTTTTGTTCTTACTGTAAATTAAAGGATAATAACATATACGGAGTACAATACTTCGTACTACATGATTTCAATTAAACATGAAAACAATGAACATATAGTACATACAATACAGACTAAGAAAAAGGGCATACTTCGTACTACATGATTTTAACAGTCAAGTTTTTGATAAGAAAAATGGCATAATGATCTGATTTCAGTTAGCCATTTTTCATGCATACAGCATCAATATGCTTATGCAAGAATCATTAAGAAGACGACGAAGAAGAAGATGAATTATTATTATTATTATTATTATTATTATTATTATTATTATTATTATCAAAATTGTAAAATTTGTCGACAGCAATAGAGACATCCCAAGTGCATGAAAGACCATTAGGGATGAAAACAAGGTCACCTGCCTCAAATTCAACACAATCTTGGTCGTTATTATTGCCCCAAATTGCCCTAACTTTGCCCTTCACCAAATAACATGTTTCTTTTGCATCATACTTTAGCTTGTACTTCCCTGGACTACATGCCCATCTACAAATCATTTTTACCATGTAAAATTAGCATGTTTGCGAGACTGTCTCACGTCACACCGGCCCGTAAGATTATAAATTAATTACTCAAAGAAAAACTATCTAAATGCTTAAATATAGAACTATCTATTTATGTGAGAGGTTTTTCAATAGGTTTATTATGAGATTTTTTTACCAAAGTATTTGTCTTGTTAATTATAATAATGCTCCAAATTTTAAGTTCTGTGGTTTTTTTCTCTATGTTTCATATTATGTCACAGATCGGATATAATATGTCACAGATTTAAATTTTTCTTTTGTTGTACATAATTAGGGTTTTGAAAGCAAGTCGATCATGAGTATCATTCCAATGAAAATTAACTAACCTAATTTTGACCTTTGCCATAGATTTCAAGGTATGTAATTCAATTTTACAATAATTGTTTTTTCTCTCTATTCTTTATATATTTATAAACTATATATATACACCTTTATTTATGTACTTCATATTAGCGAAGATTGTACTATAAATATGTAAATTTAACATAAGATCTAATCAAAATTAAAAGAACTATTGGATGAGGACTAGGGTTTCAGAGTTTTCATCATATCATTAAAACTCAACTTGAGATTGATCTTCTTATATAAAATTTAATTAAATCATGTTTGTGCATTAACTAAATGAGCTAAAAAGAAATCGATATGATAAGAAAGATCATAAGAGTAATTAACATATACTTACTTGGGCCATGATTTAACACCTAATTCGTATAACCTTGATTCTGATACACATTTTTCCACTATAATTCTTACGTTTTCCATACACTCATTTGTTTTATTGATTTTATTATTAGCCATTTATAATAATCTCCCTTTTATCTCTTCTTTTGATCAACAACACTTTTTTTTTTCTTTTTTTTGTGTGTTTAGCTCAAAAAACAAGTATTTCTTTTTTTTTTTGTAGGGGAAAATATGAACAAATAGTTCACAAGATATAAATGATGATTGAGTAGCAAAAGTGTAAAGAAATAATATAAGTTCGTGAAAGATGGCCGTTTAAATGAGGGTATGTAAGAAGTTGTTACCTTATTAAAATTGGTTCATACGGAGTATGCATTTATAATAGTCTTCTCTTTTTTAATATTTTGCTTGACTTGGTAGCTCTTACGTCCCACTTTTGGTCTCTTTTGCTTATCAAAATGCGGTGATCGAGACGCATTATAAGAACGTCTTATGCTACTCCTTACATCAAGGTAAGACTTATAAATTAATTCGTATCGTAACATTAATTTTATGTAAAGAATAGAAATTGAAAGAAAACTTATATTCCGTACTCCGTAAATATTTATTACTCCGTATCATTTTAGCAATTACAGATATATACTGTAATAAGTTTCACGATGAAATTAGTGCAAGTAGAAACATTTCATATGAGATTTTGTTAAAAAATAATATAAGAAAATGGAATTATATTGATACTGACACGGTACGTGCAATTATCACATGATTGGACCTCATTCTTCCAAGCTTATAGAACTAAACTTAAGAGCTAAATTGAATTTATAAGACCTGAACTTATTATGTCTATTATTTTTTTTGTGGGTAATTAAATTTGTACTTGTTGTATTAAAATTAAACTTATAGAAGATGAGTTGAGTGAGATTAAGCTGAAAACATCGAACATGACCTTTGTGATACGATGATTTTGACTGTTCGATCGAAATGATCGATAGGCCAAACAAACTAAAATCTGTGGTGATTGGGGTGGAGAAAATCACCTAGGATTATAGTTAAAAACAAATAAAATAGACAAAGAGATGAAATAATGGTGGAAGTGGTTTTTCATTCAATCAATTCTTGGTTATTACAAGTTGAGTAATGTCCTTAAATAGACTAAATTACTTGGGAAATAAGAAACAAAACGATAAAAGACTAAACTACCCTTAGTCTCATTTTTGAAGTGCATCACTTTGTACTTTGAATTACAATAGGGTTTAATTATTACTGGACTACCTGTTATCATATCAACTTATCATGCTATTAATTAGTTTTACCACTTTACCCACCTTTTATCTATTGGATGTATTTACTATAAAATGTCCAAGGAGTTGTTTCTAACATGCAAAAATCCCAAAATACGTGTCCCCTTTGGAAAAATTACTAAATTACCCTTATCGAATGTCATCCTTATTGTGTAAATGTGTATTGTTAAGTTCTCTCAATGAAAATATTAGTATAGGGGTAAAATTGAAATTATAAGAAAATATTGTGAAGATTAAGGGATGAGAGTGAGTTTTTTCTACATTTCTTAAATCCAAGGTTTAGGCAAAAGGGGACACTTATTTTGGGATGAAAAGAGTACTTCATGTTGATACAAAGCGATTATATTGTAGAGTTGAGGAGTCCAAAAATAGTGTGTGAGAAAACCTGCACCTGTATGGCTATAAACTTAACTATTAGCAAATGAGGATTCTTAGGAGCTGAGTTACGCTGTCGGTAGGTATCAATCAAGTGCAATGAGAACGTTGTGTTCATCAAGTGGTGGCGGCCGGCGCGGTGAAAGGGGAGTACATTTTTAATATCAAGTGGTTTATTTGAGTAAGTGCCTCGTTGAAGAAATTCATGCAATTATACCAAGTGACTAGTGTTCAAACTGGTTTTAAAGTACTACCCGTATTTATATAAAAATGCATGTTTTTCATCTGACTCACACTAAGGCTCTGTTTGAGAAAACTAACTGAAAAGATAGCTGGAAGTTGAAAAGCTAGCTAAAAGCTGAAAAATTATTTCGAAAACTAGCTAAAAATTTGAAAAGGTAGTGAAAGCGAAAAGCTAATTTGAATAGATAGCTGAAAAATAGCTGAAAATAATAAACTGATAATGTAGCTAAAACTAATTATATTGTTTGGTAATACAACCTGAAATAGTAACTGAAATAAAGTACTCCCTCTATTTCATTGAAAAAGCCCATGGCTTTTTCACAATTTTTAAGGAAAATGAAAAATTAAGGGTAATATTGGTAGTTTGGTTGAGTGAGGTCCATTTTAGAGGATAAAGTGTGTGGTATTTTGGTAAAATGAATATATTAATAAGGGTAAAAATGTTATTTTGATTGTATAAAGTTGTCCTAAATAGTAATGGGGCTAAATGAGTAAAATTGCCGAAAAAGGAAAGTGGGGCTAATTGAGTGAAATAGAGGGAGTAATTGACATAAAAGAACATGATTTTTATTTTAAGGATAAAGTTATAAGGGTATAATAGTAAACAAACTTGTAACCAGCTAGCTTATTTTTTAATAAGCTACCTAAAGTAGCTTTTTTAATAATAAAAAAAAAAGGTAGCTGAAATTTTGGTCAAACCAGCTAGCTGGTCAAATAAACTAGTTGAAACGCGTTACCAAACAAAGCCTAAGAATTATTCAATTAAGTGAACTATAACCGCTCGGCCCACCACAATCATAATACATCCCACTCAAAGGTGAGATGCACACTTTTGGCCCGTTGTCCTTTCTTAAGCCCAATAGCATAAGGCATTGTTACAAAAGTGGTGGATAAAATCCTTTATAAAGGTATCAAATTTTCTTTTCTTATCCAATATGGGACTTTCCTTTCCTTAAACCTATTGGGGTGTTACAAACTCCCCCACTTAAAGAATACAACATCCTCGCTGTGCCTCAAAGTTGACCGCAACCAAGCCCCAGAATCCTCCCCCGTTAGGTGGGTGATCCGGATACCCGTGACCACGGGCTCACCACACGGTCGCAGGGTTGCTAGGATACCATTTTGTAACAGTCTGATCCACCACCATCGTAATACACCGCACTTAATGGTAAGATGCACGCTATTAGACCTGTTGTCCTCACTTAAGCCTAAAAGTACAAGGCCTTAATACTAAAGTGGTGGGTGAAATCCCTTATAAACATATCAAACCTCATTTCCTTTCCCGATATGAGACTTTCTTGAACCTCTAACTCATGGAGTGTTTACACGAACAACCTTGCAATGATGCACCACATGGAAAGTTCCTAAAATACGCATGAATGAGGACAAAATACGTTGAAAAAGACCTCATTTGTTTGTTACTTGCCACGTTACCATGAGTAACATTTTCAATCATAGGTTTAGGTCGAGAAGTGAGTGTGTAACAAGTGTAGTACAATCGGAATGCGATCATCTGTACGTAGTCCATGATGTTTATGATTTGATTTTTAATCCAACGATAAAATTAAACAATAAACATATCAAACACATACCTCGAACTTCATCTACAGAGTATTAAACCCAAATACTCCCTCCGTTTCGGTGATTTGTTTACATTTACTTTATACACATTTATCGATGTGAGGAGAGAGGTAAATAAAAAAACTATAAAATAATAATATTAGTACAAAGTGGGTAAAATAAAACAATGTGATTGGTTAAGAAAGTTGGGTCCACCTCCACATGTGGGTCACCATAGACATTTATGGAAAGTGTAAACAAATGACCCGTACACCCATAAATGGAAAGTGTAAACAAATGACCGGGACGGAGGGAGTAGTAAATCAACGAGAAAATGTTCTTATCTCCTATACACTACAACTTACGCTTTCTCTCGATTCCAAATTTTAATATGACGATAAAAATATAAATAATCGATGGATTAATAATTTATTTTTTTCAAAAATAAAACATAATCGGCCCAAATCCTACTTACTGGACCCGTTTAACTTTACCTTATCCACTACATACCCGTATAAATAACAACACTTACACACTTGAGAGTTGAGACTTCAACTTCCCGCCCTAACACATAATTTTCCCCCAAATTTCCCGCTATTCACTTCCCAAACCCTAGAAATCAAAATCGAAATCGAAAAAATGGGTCAGAAACAACATCTCTCCACCGATTCAACCACCGATTCTAAGAAGAAACGCCGTGTTAGTTTCTCCACCACCGGTAATTTCACCTTTGCTTTAATTTTCCCCAATTTTTTTTGATCTCATTTTCGTCTTTTGTTTTGTATATAATTGCATTTCTTGTTTTTAATTTTGGGTTTTCCTAGATTCTGGCGTCGAAGCGGTGGACTGCGTCAAAATTTACCTGGGTATGAGCTTTTTTCTTCGATGAATCGTTTGTAATGTTGTGCTGATTGAACATGTTTGTCTAAATTTTTAGGGTTTATCTGAGAAGTGATACAGCTAGCTGATAAAATACTTAAGTAAATGTGGTTGATGTTGTTTTTGTCGTGTTGTCGGTGTTGCTGATGCTGCTCAAATACTCTCGAAAAATGAGATAAATGGTGTTTATTTCTCATATTTGAGGCGTTGTCTATACCGTTGTCTTATTTTTATCGTCTTCATTTAGCTTTGATGGTTAGGTGATGTCAACTTTGACTGTACGTCATGATGTAAACCATGCCACATTTGATTAACTGAAACTAGAGCAGGCCATATGCGCGGGCCGGCCTGGCCCGACCCAACCCAACCTGCCGTTAGGGCCTTAAAATTTGAGCCCAGCTGGCCCTCCCAAATCCCGGTTGGGCCCGTTTTCTTGAAGGGCCGGGCTCGGGTCCAATTTTTGAGGCCCGGCCCTCTCAGGCCCGCCTAAAGAAAAAAAGTTAACGACGCCCGGCCCGGCCCTCTTAGGCCGCCTAAAGGGCCACGCTAGGGCTTCAATTTCAGAGCCCGGCCCTTTGGAAGCCTGGCCCTTGCATCCAAAGGGCCTTGGCCACCTCGAACTGAAACTAATACTCCCTTCATTCCAAAAACCTCTTCCCATTTGCTTTTTAGGGGTCAAAATTGTCGAACTTGGACCGTTAATACATTTAAAAACTTTGACCGTTATCAAAATCTTTTCCATAATAATATACTTTTGACTAATAAACGTATCATTTTGATACATTTAATCGGGTCAAACGACTGTCTTGGAGACCACAAAAAAACAAATGGGAATTTCCTTTGTAAGGGAGGGAGTGTTTGTATATTGTCATTGGTAAAAGTTGTGAAAATGTTGGTCAAATTTGAAATTAATTGACCAAGTTAAATAGGCATGATGGAAGAAGGATCATTCCATGAAATCTACCATTTTTAAGTTGAGTGCTATCAACTTAGGATGTGGAACTTGTGAGGAAATGTAGCGGACATCATACAAGAGTTTATTTGTTTTGTGAAATTAATCTCAGTTACGTGTTGTAATGTGTGTTTGTTACTTATTAGTCACGTACTCATATGTTATACATTCAGGGCATGTTCCAAGTTTTAGTCGAAATGGTGTAGTAAGCGGTATTATTTGATTATACTAATGTAGTTTCCAGTAAAGAGGAGGCAGAAGAAGGTACGGGCCATCAGATCGATCCAATTGACTTGAACAACTTTTTTGACAATGATGGAAAAATTTATGGGTATCAAGGCTTAAAGGTATAATTTTTCGGTTGTATATTCTGATAGAGTGACAGAATTCAATTGTCCTCATTGGGTTTCATACTTTCATTCTTAACCTCAGTATGGTAATAGAAATGCCATAATTTGCATGCCTCTTGCATTTTCGTGTGAAACGTGTTGCTAAGAACCTTGAATTGCTTCATCCAAATGATTTCAAGATCTTGTTTCAGTTTTGTAGTTTTAGAGTCCATTACTGTTGATTGTCGGGTCCGATAAAATATAGTAACAGTGTTGTCCTTTCTCTCTCTCTTATGTAATGGATTTCTGGGTTTCTCAACTAGTAGCTTTTGTTTTCTTGGATCATGTTATTGTATGATTTTTATTGGTAAACATTTTGATTTATACGTTTTGCATATGGCTGTACATGCTTGCATCCATACTGTTTTTACTTTTTTCTTTTTGCATTGTTGTAATTAAAATTTCATGTCACAAGGATTTACAACATCTTTGAAAACTTGATTGTATATGTTCTCGCATATACTATGCGTTTTTATTGCTCCTTTTATGTTAGTGAAGTCTGAGGTGGGTGATTGCTGATGAGCTATCTTTCTTCCCTTCATTTCGTTTGTTGTTGATCACATGTACCCATGTTCGTACGCCCTAGTTCTCTTTCATAAAGGTTGCATTTGTCTAAATTTCCGTGGCAACTTGTTTGCAGATTGTTGTATGGATTAGCAGTCTATCATTTCATACACATACCGACATCACATATGAGAGCACATCTGATGTAAGCCTTTAATTTGCCAATTCGCTTTGAAATTTTTCTTATTGGGTATCATGTAATGGAAGACTGACATTTCTTGTATGCTTCTCGTTTTGCTTTGTGTACGTGCTCAGAGAGGGAAAGGTATTACGGATCTGAAAGCTGCTCTGCAGGTATTGTTTCATGTTCTATAATTGAAATATCAAAAATCATTGTTGCGATGTCTGCTGTGGAGTTTGCTGATTATTATTCGTTTTTCAGGATATGTTTGCTGAAAACATCGTTGAGAAAAAAGATGACTTCTTTCAGACATTTGAAACAGAGAAGCAGTGTATTAGGTAAACCTTGTTTTCTGTTACGTCTACTGAAATACAAATCTTTTTCCTAGACTCTGCCAATTATCGTTTCTGATCCTATATTAATTTCAGCTCAGCTGTTTCCAAAGGGGAAGTACTACAGCAGAACACCTCCAATGGGAATAGTGACCCCAACATCGAGGTTGGTTGCGATTCACCTTCATTATGTTTGTTCCATGTGGATTTGTACACATAATCTCGTAGCTAGTATATATGATCCCCTTTGTGTGGTGCAAATGTGCAATGAGGAGTAGGGTGGAGTGTATTTCCGGTTATCCCGTCAACACAGTTAGCTGTTAAACACGCTGTTGAAAGAACAAAGTATTAGTGCATGGGTAATCGGGATGGATGTGGTATGTCACGTCTCAATGTTTATGATAGCCTACGGTACATGGATTTGATTGTTTTTCACTTGGAAATTCACCATTTTTGGGTTAATTCACAAAATTGTTCTTTTGTTGTGGGTCATCTACCAGACTACCACTGATTTACGGCAATGCCGCCTCATGGCTTCAGTAATTTTTCCTCGTGTTTAGTGAAGCATCCGTGTGATGTAATTTGTAAATGTTGATGTGAATGTGTGAATTCTGTTATGTGTTATGAATTCGTATTTTTGGCTATAACTTTGTTACGTAATATATTGCTTTCTCGTAGGTTGTTCGCTTGGTTATGGGCGACATGTCTTCTGGGCTTCTTTACAGCAGATTGGTGCCTCTTGTTTTGCTTCTTGTTGACGGTAATTTAATAAATTCTGTTCATGGTTTACTGCACCTTAACATTTCATTGTTAGCATTATATATACGCTGATATGTTTGAACTGGCAACAGGCAGCAATCCAATAGACGTTACAGATTCAAATTGGGAGATGTACGCTATTGTTCAGAGGACTACTGATCCACAGGGAGACAATCCAACCAAGTTTCTCGGTTTTGCTGCTACTTACCGTTTTTTTCACTACCCTGATAATTTGCGGCTAAGGCTTAGTCAGGTCTCTCCTCTATACATATATACTCCATAATACATCTTGAAATTGCTACACAGATGTTGCATGATTCAGCGTTTGATTCTGTGTGAGGAACGTGTTAGAGTTCTGAGAACTCTGTTGACTCATTTTGCGTATGAACTTTGTTTCGACTTGATCGACTCGGTTTGAAATTGGATTATTGAACTCTGGATCATGCAACAAGGTTCTATACCAGCCCTTGGAATATTCATTCTGATGCTTTCCTGCTTTTTTTTTTTTAATGCCAGATACTTGTGTTGCCCCCTTATCAACAAAAAGGATACGGGCGTCACCTTCTGGAGCTACTCAACCACGTTGCCGTGTCTGAGAATGTCTATGATTTAACCGTTGAGGAACCTGTGGATTCTCTGCAACGTATTCGCTACCATATCGATGTCCCTCGCCTTCTTTCACACGGTTCTGTGAAGCCTGCTGTTGATGCTGTAGCATCACGTCTAAAAGAAGCTAATTTATCGAAAAGAACACAAGTCTCTCAGTTCCTTCCTCCACAAGCAGTTGTTGATGACGTGAGGAAGAGTCTGAAGATCAATAAGAAGCAATTTACTCAGTGCTGGGAGATTCTCGTGTATTTGGCCCTCTCACCCGTCGACAAGTACATGGAGAACTATCGGATCTTCATCACGGACCGAGTGAAGGCGACTGTAATTGGGAAAGATTCAGTAACGAAAGAAAAGCGAGTGATCGATATCCCTAATGATCTCGGAGAAGCATTTGTTATGTACAAATGTCCAGACGCTGAAGATGGTGCTGTTGCTGTTGAAGAAGATCAGACGAATCTCGAGGAGCAACTGCAGAAATTAGTCAATGAAAGGATAAAAGACATAGAACTGATTGCTCAGAAGATTCTCCCTAAGAATTACGCATGAATACTTAGCTTCAATGAGGTGCGGATTTGTGGTGTCAAGTTTTCTCCGTTGGAGGGAGCAAAAACCATTTTCTTTGAACATGAAGTTTAGCTTCCTTCGAGTCGACTTTGGCTTTGTGCATACAGGTTGAGGGGAATGTTTTGTGTTTTGTCCGATATTTGTAGCGTAGGATATTTCTGCTCATGGTTAGAAGTCGGAACTCTTAAAAGGTGTTTCACTTGATTTATATCGCGTTGTTTGGAACGTACGGTGGGGTGGAACTGAAGTATGAGTCCGTTGTAGCGAAGACACTTGTCTCTGTAACCTCGAACAGACTGTTGAAAATCACAAACGAACTTTTTCGAGTATTTTTTTTTTTTTTTTTTATCCAGATGCTGGTTAAGCTTCAGTTGCTCTATTTTGATTTTACTTGTCTACGGTTAAAGCGACAAGAGTGTAGCGATAGGCATACCATCCGACAGTGGATGAAATTTAGTAATGAACATGTAACCTTACGATGGGTTTTGCCTCACGTCTAACTATTTTTTACAGGGGCGTTTTCAATGACCATCGGCGCTTATGTATGGATGTCAATGAATGACATTTTTTCGCCAAAAAATTTCTCGGATGAGACAACATTATAGTAAAAACAACAAAGGGATATTTTTCACTGTACGTGATCTTTGGGTAACGAATTTTCACGAAATACGCTTTGTTTTGCTCGGTAAAGTAACAGGTTTAGAAATCAACCATTTAAATTTTTGTTTTTTCTTTCTAAATCAATTGTCTTTACGAGATTTTCTATTTGGTATAAAATATAAATAATGGTCACATACAAATTAAAAAACCTCATCAAGTTTTGATTGGACAAATTTTTACTTTTGTCAATAAACTTTGAACAGCTCGTAACTCCAACTCACGACTTGAGAATTTGACCAATTTGATATTCAAATTGATTATTTTAATTTTAAAATCACTTATATCGTCTCATTATTATACATTTATACCTTATACAGACTTATATGATGAATACCGTCATGTTTCAGAAATCCGTCTTTTACTTAAAAAAACTTTGTAATCATCCTAACAAAATTACTCCACAGTTAATAGTCATTATTGTAAAGTATTGGTAATGGATGCACTGCTTGCTTCATATGGAGATTCTTCAGACGATGAATCTCCGCCGTCAAAACCACCGCATGAACCGCCGCCATTAACACCACCACTTCCACCACCTCCTCTCTCTCTCCTCACCCCTCCTAATTCCCTCTTCTGTATGTTTCTTCTTCTTCCTTTTTATTCCTCTTTTTCTTATTATTTTATAATTGTTCGATTTACTCAGTTTTTTTTTTTGTGTGATTTCACTTGGGTTTTCTCGATTATTTGATGTGTTTCATGTTTCGATGTTGATTTAAGTAATGCCCACCAACTGCTTGATGTATTGCCCACCAATTGTGTTAATAATTTGATTCATTTAGTAGCTCTTTAGTGCAACCGTCTTGACTAAAAGGTGACTACTTTAATCGTCTTGGGAGTTTCAAAAAGTAATCGCCTTTTACTCAATAATAGTCGCGACAAACATTATGATATACAACTTCATGAGGGTTTAGGGTTTGGTGGTTTTTGTGCAATTTCGCTGAGGTTTTATCGATTTGATTTCCGTGTTTATGTATTCATGTGCAATTAAGTAGTCCTCACCAACTTTTTGATGTATTGCCCGTGTAATTACTATGTTTATTATTCGATTCATTAGTAGCTCTTTTGTGCAACCATCTAACCGTCTTTGAAGTGACAAAAAGTAGTCACCTTTTACTCTATAATAGTCGCGACAAACATTATTATATAGAACTTCATGAGGGTTTAGGGTTTAGGGGGATTTTGTGCGATTTCGCTGAGGTTTTATCGATTTGATTTTCGTGTTTATGTTTTGATGTGCAATTAAGTAGTCCTCACCAACTTTTTGATGTATTACCCGTGTAATTACTAGGTTTATTATTCGATTCATTAGTAGCTCTTTTGTGCAATCATCTAACCGTCTTTGAAGTGACAAAAAGTAGTCACCTTTTACTCTATAATAATCGCGACAAACATTATTATATAGAACTTCATGAGGGTTTAGGGTTTGGGGGTTTTTTGTGTGATTTCACTAGGTTTTATCGATTTGTTTTCCGTGTTTATGTTTTGATGTGAATTTTAAGTAATCCTCACCAACTGTTTGATGTGTTGCCCCTGTGCAATTGCAATGTTTACTCTTCGATTCATGAGTAATTCTTTTGGGCAATGACCATGACTGAAAGATGACTACTTCAACATCCCTCTTTTGTTTACCATTTCTAAAGTATTAAAAATTGTTTCCTTTACTCAATAATGATCATGGCAAACATTAATATAGATTTTCAGACATAATTCGAGAAGTACATGGAAATCCAATAGGAACCCTAGAAAGGAAGGAATTTGAAGTTGTATTTCTAAATTGAAGACAAAACTACGTGATGTTTGAACAATGTAGTATAATTGAGAGAATTTCAGAGAGATTATGATGTGAGAAAGAATGATCAAAAAGCTCTATTCTTCGGGCAAAGTATGCTATTTATAAAAGTATCCCGATTCCTGCGCAAACTCACTAATAGTGTAACAAACTATACAGCTGGCGCCGGGTTGATATTTTCTTGTTACTTGTGATCTTCCATACGCTGCGTAACACATTAAAGCAGTCATCTTTTAAAAAAAGACAAGTCATATAGGTCTCTTATGAGCATTGATGTTGGTTCAGTTACCCATATCACGGTTATTATCTCGGGTTTTTAATTGTATGTTTATTCATTTTATGTGACCATGTTAGCGATGTTAAGTTATGTGATTCCCACCATTCCACCAACAGTCTGATGTATTGCGCCTTTGAAGATCGTCTTGATACTTGGGATTACCATTTGCTGCATTTGTTCTGCGTTTGGATTACTTGTGTTACTGGTGCTATGTTTTTGTATGCTTTTAACTTCGGTTTCATTTTGTTCATTTGATGCGCTTATGTTGTGAAGTCGAATTCAGTGATGCCCACCATGTGTAGCCCATGTACCTTTACAATGTTTATTCTTGGGAGTCATTAATTTGTATTTGCATGTTCTTTTAACTTGTGTGTTTCTCTGTTCATTTGCTGCATGCTCACCTACTGTTTGATGTATTGCCTCTCTGACAGTCCTCTGGATGACTTTGGCATACAATTGCAAATGTTGCAATTGTTGTTCTTATGTTTTTCGTCGGCTTTATCTTTTCATTTGCCATGTTTAAGAAATTGTTTGATTTATTGCCACTGTGAAGGTACTCCTGATAATTTGCAAACGGGTCAGTCTGCTCGGGTTCGGAGCTTCCCTCATGTCGAGGGCAACTATGCTTTGCATGTTTACATCCCAGGTACATCTTTTCTCTTGTTATTTTTGTGTTCTCGCAACTGATGCTTATGTTAGATGACAGTATGTATGTATGAATTTGTTATTATGCTTATGTATAGAATTTGCGGGTTTATTATTTATATTGGTTACTTGGATCTAGGCTGCATCGATTGTCTTCAGCTCTATACTCGTATTGTAAAGCAAAATTGTAGTGTAAATGGACTAAAGTCGGATTATTTTTTTTGGATATAATTCAAGTCGTTACAAAGCATGGTTTTTTTTGGAATGATCAAAGCCCAATTCCCATAGCTCTATCCTTCAGTACTACATTTTGATTCTTCATTTTTCTTTCGGTAAATTGTAAGTCTCGTTAAGCTTGAAGTCCAATCCTAAGGCCATTTTCACATTATACGACATCATTTCTTCATGAAATATCAATCTATCTAGTATTATCACTCACACTAGCATCTCCTAGCCTTAATTTGTTCCAACCAATACTGACTCTTGGCTTTTGATTGCCCCAACTTCGGGCCTCTTTAAACAAGCAACAATGTCAATCTTGATTTCCGTTGCATACCTTACGTGGACACAACACCCCACTCCCAATCTGCATAATAACGTTGCTCTACAATTTGGACAGGGATCCCTGCTCGACCACACCACCTCCATGCTTTGTCCTTGTGTTACTTTTTATTTCAAATGAGTTTCTTTTGAGGGGTAGGGGTGTATCATTTTGAGGGAGTTTGTTTGATATTTGGTCTACGAGATTCTCAACATTTTACTCCCTCTACCCCAATTTATATGTGTTAATCTTATACTTACTTTTCCCAAATTACGTGTGCTATTTTAATTTTGTAAGCGTTTCTTCTGTGGGTGATGCATGGAAGGAATTGAAGTGGAAGTGAACTTTAAGTTTCATTAAAATATGTCGTACACATTTTTTGTGCGAGCGGGAGGATTTGGAAGGTAATGTCAAGAAATAGTGGCAAATACAGTTTCTTTTAGAGATACTATTCCATTGCTAATAACGATGTTGACTTTGGTGCTTTATATGTCCTTTGTTAGCAAGAAGCTATTATCTATGGAGTCTGAGGTAACAAATCAAATTGACTACGCTGTGTCTTCGTCTTATACGGTGAAGTAACACTCGAATGATTGGCACGACTTTTATCATGAGTTATCTAAAAACATCATCTGTGTGTTTTACTGTGTTTTGTTATTAGGTTATTGTTGCCTTTAATATTTTTTTGTTTCTTCTGTATATAAACTACTGACACTCATTGCAGTTACATATTTTTGCAGTTCTCTTATCCCAACAAGCAAGGAAAGAGGCTGCACAGTTCCTGCAGAAAGTCTCGTTTAATTTTCCAGGCCTTCATGTTGTTGATGCCGATATCCCTCTTGAAACGCTTCATACTGATGGCCAGAAGGTTGAACAAATTGCCTTAGGGAGAGAATTTCATATAAGTTTAGGAAGAACAGTGCCAATTAGGGTGCACCAAATTGATTCCGTAGTTGCCATGCTTCGACAAAAGCTACAGTCTCAGAAGAGGTTGGCTCTTGTTTCTTTGTGTTCTATCTTTGATATTCATTCCATCACGTTATGCATTAATTCAACTTCTGATATCTGTTCTATATCAGGTATTGGATTGATTTCAATAACTGGGAGGTTTTTGTCAATGATGACGGTACACGTACCTTTCTTTCAGTAGAAGTGAAGACAGGAGGATTGCCTGAGGTAATTCTCAACTTCTCTTGAACTTATGTTTTGCGTAATTTTGGTTGGAACGAGTTGGTCATTTTTCTTCGTCTCACTTTATTAGACCTATTGTATTATTGCACGTTGATCGTATGAAGGGGTCTTGGGTAAAGGGAGAGTTTTTCCGGTGTTTAATCGCAAGATTGTTTACGATGTTATAATGTTAATGGATGGAAGGAAAATTGAGGACCCATTTTCCTCCATTGATGTACTCAAATTTAAAGCCAGTTCGTCACCGTATGCAGATAAGAAAACAAATTCAAGCTGTCAACGAAGTTTACAGGCTTCACAATCTTCCCGAGTTTTACAAGGTTCATTCGTACAATATTGTTTTTTTCTTTCTTTTGAGCCATTTGATTCCACGTTTTGTTCGATAAATTATTGTGTTTATTGTATGACGACCACAGGACGCTCGTCCTCATATATCAAGAGCTTGGGCGCCAAAGACGTCAGGGAGGGGATAAAGAGAGTGGTAGACGACTTGGCTAAGAAACATGCTACTACTGGTGGATCATCCACAGTTACGAAACGGGTTTTTACCGTCAAATTCAGTGGTATAGAGTGTAAAGTAGGGAATAAATCTTACAAAATCTGTAAATTACCTGATAATTAATTAAAACTTTGGCTTAATTACAATCAAAACGAGGAAAATGTATCGTTCATACATTTCCCGGCGAATGTGACAACTCTTAAAAGATAGAATGTATCACCTCATGTGAGAGGGATTGGTCGCAAACAGTTGTGTCACGCCTCGTGTCCAGTCCACATATTTGACCTAGTCTCGCTGTTTTACCCACTTGTAAGTTTAATCGTGTTATTCTTTTCGAAAACTATTTGTTTTCAAATTACTGAAAAATAATTATACTCCGTACAAGATCACATGTATATCACAAATTCTTGTTTGAGGCATGACAGTTTCAGGCCTTGAGGCAGATGGGTATGACCAGATTTTCCTTTTTTTTTTTTTTAATTTTTTTTTTGTTTTTTTTTTTTTGAAAATTTTTTTAAGACCCAATTTTTTTTTCATCTTTTATCGAAAATCATGTTTATAGGGTAATTAGAAATGGTAACAAAGTAGACAAAAATGGTAACATATTATATTATATTGGTAACATATTATGAAACCTCAGTTTTAATGGGTTTGTTTTCCTTAAAAGATAATATTGTCCTTTTATACAAATAGGTAACCATTTAGTATAATAATGTTACCATGTTAGGCTTTCATATTCCTTTAAAAGATAATGTTGTCTTTATATATATACAGTCACCCTTTACAACAACAATGTTACCATCTCATTTTTCGGTTTGTTTTCCTTAAAAGATAATGTTGTCTTTTATACAAGCAGTGTAACCATTTAGTATAATAATGTTACCATGTTAGCTTTTGGGGTTTATATTTCTTAAAAGATAATGTTGTCCTTTTATACATCTGGTCACCCTTTACAACAACAATGATATTCTATCTTATTTCTTGCTAAACTAATGTTTGATGGTTTTTTTGTCTGCAAAGATAATGTTGTCCTTTAATACAAACAGTCACCATTTAGTACAACAATGTTACAGTCTTAGCTTTTCAAAGACAACTTTAATGTTTAGTGGGTTTGTTTCTTGAAAGAAAATGTTACCCATTTATGCAAAACAGTCACCTTTACAACAACAATGTTACCATTAAAATGTTACCATTAAAATGGGTTTAAAAAGTAGTCAAAATGGTAATTAGAAATGGTAACAAAGTAGACAAAAATGGTAACATATTATATCGAAAAACAAAGTAGACAAAAACAGAACAAAGTAGACAAAAATGGTAACAAAGTAGACAAAAACAAATACAACAACAACAACCACAATGATACGACAACTCAATCAAAACCAAAAACCTAAAAATCAATTCAAAACCCCAAAATTGAATTTCAGGATCTAATGAAACCTAAAAAAGAGAAAAAAAAAAAAAAAAAAATACAACAACAACAATGGCACGCACGACAACAACAACTTAAACCCCCCAAAAATGTCATCTTTTACCCAGAAAAATGTCATCTTTTACCCAGAAAAACGGGTTTAAAAAAAAAATTAAAAAAAAAAAAAGACAAACAAAAAGAGAAAAAAATAAAACAAATAAAATACAACAACAACAACAATGGCACGACAACCACCATGAAACCGTGAGCCACCACCTCTGTTTTCGTCCACCATGGCCGGAGCTCCGACCTTCGACCACCGTGCTCAGGCCACCTTCAACTACGTGATGAATATTATTAATGTGGTAATAATAATAAGAAATGGAAGAGAGAGGGAGGAAGGGAGGTAGAAATGGAAGAGAAAGGGAGAAATGGAGAGAGAGGCAAAAATGGAAGAGAAAGGAAGAGGGAGGCAGAAATGAAAGAGAGAGGGAGAGGGAGTGTTAGGGTTAGAGGTATATATGTGGGCTTGGATCTCAATTTGGGCTGAGATCTGACCCGTTTCTTGTGTGAAACGGGTTTACCCGTTTCACACAAGACTTATTGCATATATATATGGCTAAGAAGTTGCTTCAAATTAAACTCAGTAAACACTTAATTAATTCAAAACTCAAAGCCATTTGCTTTTTGCAGTCGACTTATTATTTTGTACAGTCGGCTTTTATTTTTACTAATTACACTTAGCGATTTTAATAAGTAAGTTAGTTTTTTAGGTTACTAATATAACTAGTTTGCATGCCCGGCCCCGCCCGGGCTAACTATATTTAAATTAAAAATTAAATTTTATATAAATTTGCATTATATTAAATATTTATTCAGTTTATACATTTACTATTTATGACATATTAGCATTATATTAAATACTTGTCCAGTTTATACATTTACTATTTATGACATATTTGTATGAAAATTCTTGAAATCATCATACTTCAATTAATATAAAATCATTGTCAATGCATACAGTATCAATGTATACTCTCATGAAAAATATTATTTTGATATAAAATTAATGATATTAAATCTATGAGTTATTCTTGGTGTTTTATTTCAAGTATAAACTCACAAATACTAAATTTTTCCTAGTGATTCATAATATTGTTTAGGTAAGTTTTTATTTAAATATCATAGAGAATTAGTTGTTTTAAATAACACCAAGAATTATATACTAAATTTTCCTAATTTAATCTAACTAATTTAATTTTCATTAAAAATATTACTTTCAAAATTTTATTTATTTTTTTTTCACACCTTCCAAATGTAATGTATCTATTTTTTTTCTAATTTTAATCTGGAAATATAGAGTGTTTGTTACAATATTTGATTATATATTTTTAAAGATATTTGATTATGTTTAAGGTAATATCTTTTCTTAAATACTTTACTAAAAAAAACTTATTTTATTTTAAAATCCTAATAATACTAAAATATCCAATTATATTAAGATTAATAAGTTTTATTATATAATAATAACTTAGATTATATATATATTAATATAATAATTTTTGTATCAACCAATCATATTAGAACAAATGTCGACCATAGAGACCATGGTTTCGACTTTATATATATATATATATATATATATATATATATATATTAGATTTATAATGTTTTGAATTACAATTTTTAAAATTTTGAAATTTACGCGAAATTGGTAACTTTTGTTGGCGTTACGTAGACCCGGCAAACAGGTCGTGTCGTGTTCATGTTCGTGTCACATATTAATGGGTCACTAACCCTTCAACCCAAACCTGACCCATTTACATAAACAGGTCATTAGTGCTTGACCCAAACCCAACCCACTTATATTTTAAATGATCTGACCTGACCTATTTAACCCATTTAAATAAATAGGTTAAAATTTGACCTGCTCAACCTATTTAACCCATTAGATCCATATAACCTATCTAACTATATAAAGCATAGTCAAATTGAAAACTACACATAAACATATCTACACCAAAAACGATAACTAAAAATTAATACTTATCTAGGAATAAACAATACTATATTAAGAAACAATGTGATCTTTTATTTTGAATTTTGGAACAAATGGGTTAAATGGGTTATTGAGTTTATCTACTTGTTTAACCCATTTAATTAAATAAGTATTTCGTGTTATATTCGTTTCTCGACATCTTGACGCAAATCCAACCCATTTATATTTCGTGTCGTGTTCGTGTCGACCCAATTACTTAAATGGGTCACCACACTGTGACCCAAACCCATTAATTTCGTGTCGGATTCGTGTTGTGTTTTCGTGTCGTGTCACTTTTTGCCAGCTCTAGCATTACGTTTAAGTCAATGTTTAATTTTTTCTAATTACGCTTAACAAATGTGAACGCCGACTTTTGTATTGTTGATTACTTAATATCGACCGAAATAATTGTATTAGCGAAACTGATAAAAAATTAAAAAAACGTAGTTTCATAGTGAAAAAATTATAATAAAAGTGTAAACAAAACTATATTACATTAAATGAAAAATAAAAATACAATTAATGGGATTTGAACCCATAACCTCAAACTTAAAAATCAATTTTTTAAACATTACACTACCACAAATTTAATGATTCATTGAACATTAATTTTAATTTATTTAAAACAAACAAAAAAAAAAAAGAAAATGGGTCGTGGGTAGGGATGTCAATTTGACCCGAACCCGAAAAACCCCGATCCACCCGATCCAAATAAATGGATTGTAACCCGACTTAAATGGATGAAAGATGGATGATGGATGAAGTGGATGATGGATCGGGTTGGATTCGGGTGGGCCTTCATCCAATCCGTCACCCGCTAACCACCCGATCCGACATCCACCCGAGTAAAAATACTACTTTTTTAATAATTACCAAGATATTATAAAAAATAAATAAATTTGAGACAACTCATGTTGTAATTGTTTATGAAATTAATCACCTTTTAACTATCTTATCGAAAATTTTTAGGAAAAACGGTAATAAGTCATGTTTATATTCATTTTTATTTTTTTTATATTATTTTTTGTCATCCATGGATTCACCCGATTCACCCGTGGACGATGGGTGGATTGGATTCGGGTGATAGGTTATCGGATGGATGATGGATTCGGGTGGAGTAGGTGGAGTCGGGTGATGGATTCGGGTGAGGCTCCACCCGACCCGAACCCGATCCATTGCCATCCCTAGTCGTGGGCTAGGCATGGGGAGGCCATGATACGGGTCGGGATGGAGTGGGGGCGCCCGCGAATGGGTGGGGATTGCGTAGGGGACGCCCGCCATGTCTTTGGGATGGCGTGGACGCCCGCTTTGGGGGTAGACCTGGCAAACGGGTCAATCGGGTCAGGTCTGAGTCGGGTCATTTCGGGTCGGGTCATTTCGGGTTTCGGGTCGCTATCGGGTCATCTGTTATCGGGTCATTTTGGGTTCGGGTCAATTTGGGTCGGGTCGGGTCAAGTCCCTTTCTGGTCAAAATGAAATTTTTTGGTAAAAGAAACATTTTTTTCGTCAAAAGGTTACTTTTTAAGGTTTTTACGTATATAATTGAAGTTAATTGATTATACGATATCAAATAAGTTAATTTTAAATCATTTGAAGTCACCAAGAATATATTTTATCGGGTCAATTTGGGTTTCGGGTCAATTTCGGGTCAAGGCATAACGGGTCGGGTCGGGTCGGGTCGGTTCATTTCGGGTTTGGGTCAATTTCGGGTTTGCGATTGTCGGGTCACTTTCGGGTCTTGGGTCAGCCTTATCGAGTCGAATCAATCGGGTCGGGTTTGTTTTGCCAGGTCTAGCTGGGGGAGGCGTGGGCTGGGCCTGCCGTGAAGGGGTTTTTTTTTTTTAAATGTTTCTTGTTATTTGTTACGATAAAATTTTTAAAATTATTTGATTGTCGATTTTTTTTATAAATGTCTAAAACTTTTTTTGGACATTAATTTTTAATTGATGCGAGTTTAAAAAGATTACATGAATTTTTCATGAATAGTTTTTTTATCGATGTAAGAATATTTTTTTTCGGTTTTTAAATTTATCATTTTTTTTTTCATTTTAAAAGCTATTAAAATCATATTATAGACCTAAAAATTAATCGAATTGTTATAAATGTTAATTATAATTAGTTAATTAAATGTCGACTGTGCAAAGTAAAACGTCGACTGCAAAAAGTACATCCCAAATCAAACGCAAAGTTTTAGCCAAATACGTATAAATGCATAATGACGATAATATTGTTGTATTCAGTTAGAAATTATTTTTATTTTCTAAGTTCATCGTGAAATCTTTTTTCTTGTAAAAGAAATTAATCTATTTAACACACAATAGACTTACAATAAGTTATACTTAAATGAGTTTTGCTATCTACCTTCTCCTTTTTATCTTCTCTTTTACCTTCGCATCTCATAACTTAATAAAATATAATAAAATTCCTTCCATGTTTGACTGTTGTGCCCCCCAAAAAATACAATATTATATTTCGATGTGAAAGAGATTGAAAGATTGCAAAAAAGACTGCACAGAAGATACTGTCGATAGTATCCCTCAAGTTATATTGTTTAGATTGTTTTATATAAATTTGTATTGTATTTGAATTTATTTAGAAAATAATGACTACTATATGTAGACATAATTGAAGTACGGAGTAGTAAAGTTATGTTAACAAAGTTGGATATCCACGAGACCACGAGGATGTGTAGCAATCAATATGAGCATTTTGCCACACTTTGCTTTATTTGTATGCCCAACTTTTCGTATGGACATCACTTTATTTGTGCTTTAATTATGCCTAAATAGTGCTTAAAAATACTACGGAGTACTCATTAAACTTCAATTATTACGTTACACAACACTAACAATTTGAACTCTTTTATATGTATTCTACTATACATTTTTTTTTTTTTAAATACGAGTCACAAGCCCAGTACAATAAAGAGCGAGATTTGAACTCATGATTTATCATACTTTCACTGCTAAGCTGAGAGATCATCGGTATTCTAGGGTACATTTTATGACTAAGTAATGCGACTATACGAGTATCTATAAAGTATAACAATTACATGTTTTTATATATTATACGACTTTGGTAGATTGTATTTTTTACACTTTATACTTCAAAATTTTTAAAATTAATCGCCGCATCAATCACATTAAGCCAATTATATACTGCTTTAATCAATTTCCCAAAAAGGTTTACGAAATTTTATTAGGGTGTTATGTAATTTGGAATTGGAGGCAAATTAAAGCCGATAGAAAATACCAATAAAGGTTTAGGGTACGATTTGACGGTGTTGTAAATCGTACCGTAAACCCTTTTACAGAAAAAGAAATCGATCAGGAGCATAGATAATGGTATCGTGTGGCACCCATGTATATATAAGAAAGAAAGAACATAAGCTCAATAAAGTTAATTAATTTATACTTTGTACGTTTATCTAAAATATTGTTTGATTTAAATAATATAGAAAAAAAAATTAAAACTTTATAAATATCTAAAATTATTAGTCTAAGAATTTTAAAAATAATATTATTAATACAAATATTACATTAAAATAACAAAAAAAAGTAAACAATTTAAAGTTTAAATAAATATTGAGCACACAAATAATCAAAAATTTCTAAGTGGCATAGTGGTTAATAGCTCATCAACTAAATGAGATGTAACAACCCGGATTATTTAAACAAGGTAAAACAACCTTTTAAAAGGATTTATAAAAGATAGTGTAATAAAAATGAAAGCCACGGTGGCGGAAACACCGTGAATCCGAGTCGTCACTCACACAAACTATCTAAACCAAACAAACGGTAAAGTAGGCCTTGAGGCCTAGCAAAATGGGGAGTAAATACCCCTTACAATCCCAATCAAACATAAGTATAAACCAAATCGATAAAGTCTAAACAAGTCTGGTGATCAAAACTATCCAAACGAATCCCAAGTTCCACACGTGTACTCTAGCTACGGGTCATCCTCACGGCTTCCTCACTTGTCATTCCCGAGCCCGCGCTAACCTGCCGTAAAAGAAAACAACAGTCACAATCAGTGGGGAGTAACTAGGTGCTCCCCAGTCGTATTTCAACATATAAGATATACTCACAACGCAACAAATCAACTCCACCGCCTACTACGGCTAATCACCAAAGTACGACAACAACAACATTAACAATGCAACTCAAAATCAAGCTCAATCTCAACGGCTTACAATAACTGTGAACAACAATCAAACAACGCAAGAGAAAGCACGGAGCACTGGATAGCCACATAACCGTGAGCTACCCCGGACCTCACCCTAACCGGTGATACCTCCAAACCTTATGACGGAACCACATAACCGTGAATTTCCTTTCAATGGACCCACATAACTGTGAAATCCTCAACTGTCTTAATTTGGCCAAACCTCTTCTTAACCGGTGACGACATACAAATTACCATAGTCTCTAACCATAACCGGTTGAGAACCCAAAGGGCGGCTGTAACACCCCGGCCCTAACTAAAGGCCGAAATGTCACCTACGGTAGCTCGCCAGGCTGCGTACATCGCCCACAGACCAACACGGGCCCTTTCCAGCGCACTTTGTCCTCACTCGTGCGCATCCTGAGAACTTCCCAGGAGGTCACCCATCCTAAGACTACTCTCTAGTAAGCACGCTTAACTGAAGAGTTCTTAAGATGAGCCACCAGAAAAGAAGATGCATCTTGTTGATATGAGTAGCACTTACAATCCTTTTAAGCACTAGGTCACTTGAGCTCATCACATGGACCACTTCAACGGGGAACCCGACCCGAATAACCTCGGACAACACCGGGTGTTACAGCGGCATCCGTCCAAACTAGGACGTCGTACCTCCTCACGCACGAGCCATAACCGTACCCGTACGCACACTAGTCTTAAGCTTACAACAATCAACTCAATAACCTGAGTTAACTCATCCCAACATCATCCATCATCCAACAACAACAAACCATTCCATCATTACTAACAAATCATTACACAAGCTTAACAACGACAGAATACTAGCAATATACGGAGTAATCAACACTAAAGCCAACTAGTGATCATAATAGGGTTACTTACTAATTCAAGTTACTATCTTTATTGATCAAAACAACATATTTAACATTACTCATATGATCATATAGCCTAGACATGTGTTGGAGATGGATCCAGCCTAATATAAATTCTCACATTGCGTCCCACATTGGTTGTGAGAAGAGAGTTGGTCTTGTTTATAAGGCTTAGGGGCTACTCCTCCTATTGCCAATTGGTTTTAGGATGGAACCTCCTAGACCTTATAAGCGGACTCTATCATACTCTCGGGTGTGGCTCAGGCCCGTGGAATTTAATATGGTATCAGAGCCCATGGTCGTGTGACCTGGGACTCTCGTTAAACTGGGCCCTGTGTGCAGCTGGAAGAGAGGACAATTTCCCCCCAGTTTGCATTGTACAACTAGAAGAAAAGCAAGTGCCCCCAGTCTGGTTTGAAAGTGGGCTCGCATGTGAGGGGGCGTGTTGGAGATGGATCTAGCCTAATATAAATTCTCACATCAAGGCCCCACACTGGTTGTGAGAAGAGAGTTGGTCTTGTTTATAAGGCTTAGGGGCTACTCCTCCTATTGCCAATTGGTTTTAGGATGGAACCTCCTACACCTTATAAGCGGACTCTCTCATACTCTCGGGTGTGGCCTAGGCCCGTGAAATTTAATACAGATGGATCCAGCCTAATATAAATTCCCACATTGCGTCCCACATCGGTTGTGAGATGAGAGTTGGTCTTGTTTATAAGGCTTAGGGGCTACTCCTCCTATTGCCAATTGGTTTTAGGATGGAACCTCCTAGACCTTATAAGCGGACTCTCTCATACTCTCGGGTGTGGCCCAGGCCCGTGAAATTTAATATGGTATCAGAGCCCATGGTTGTGTCACCTGGGACTCTCGTTAAACTGGGCCTTTGTGCAGCTGGAAGAGAGGACAAAATTTCCCCCCAGTTTGCGTTGTACAGCTGGAAGAGAGGCAAGTGCCCCCAGTCTGGTTCGAAAGTGGGCTCGCATGTGAGGGGGCGTGTTGGAGATGGATCCAGCCTAATATAAATTCCCACATTGCGTCCCACATCGGTTGTGAGATGAGAGTTGGTCTTGTTTATAAGGCTTAGGGGCTACTCCTCCTATTGGCAATTGGTTTTAGGATGGAACCTCCTAGACCTTATAAGCGGACTCTCTCATACTCTTGGTTGTGGCCCAGGCCCGTGAAATTTAATAACATGCTTCTAGACTCACAAAGTATGAGGCCGACACCAACTTAGTCATATTAGTCACAATTCACAACCATTCATGCCAAAGCTTGAAACTTTACAATAAAACAACCATCAACAACAATCCTAGACAATACTAGGGCCTCATACATGCTAAAATACCACTAGGGCTACACCTAGTTACCTTTTTCGCAGAGTAGAAGTGCTATTCCTCGTCGTCCTCCACGTACACGGTATCCTCCTCGTTCAAAGCTTCTTCTCCTTTGATTAAAACACACAATTCTCATAAATATACAATCATACAATAACAACACATAAAATAATGTAAAAAGCTAAGCAAACTAAACCCTAATTGATAGAGAATGAAAGGATTACCGAAGTAGATGATTATGGAGAGAATTAGGGCAGAAAAGTTGAGAACTTGAGAGGAATTAATGGAGAATTGAATGAAATTCAATGAGGTTTTATGAGAGAGAAGAGAGAGTTTTATGAGTGTTTAATGTATCAGAGATATTAGAATGAAATTAGGGCTAAGAAGGGTTAGGAAATATAAGGGTTGAATATAAAAAGAATCACGAGCAAAAACGAAATCTGCCTGCAGAAACCAGCCGAACCGGCCGGATCAAGACCAAACCGGTCGGTTCCCCTGCCAAACCGGCCGGTTCCATTGACCACTTCAAGGTCAGAAAATTTAGCTCCGAAATTCTTCCTCCTAACTTAGTTTTTTCAAGCTTCCACTCTTCCATACTCCTCCATAGGCCCTCATACACCCTCAACTCGGAAACCACCTAGTTTAGCACGTCCTTGACTCGCCAAATGACACGTGATCGAGTGAAATGGCCTTCACGGGTCCGAAAATGAGGAAATCGAGAGAAATGAACTAGGAAAGCTTAACGAAAATGATTTATCTAAATACGAAATGAGTCGGGGTGTTACATGAGAGGTCATGGGTTTAAATCCTTTTATCAACATTATTTTAGCCACGGAAATTTTATTTCGTGGCAAGATAAATGTAAGCCACAAAATGAATCGCCACGTGATTATCTGGGGCAAAAAAACATTCATTTAGCCACGGGATAATCCGTGACAAAAAAAATTAAATTGTGCCACGATTTAGTTTTTCTCGTGCCTATTTATTTGCCACAGCCACTTGCGCCACGACCTAAATTTCCGTGGCAAAGTGTTATAGCCACGGAAATTTAGTACTTGCGTCACGAATTTTGTTGTGGTCCAAGTGACAAATTGTAGTAGTGACATACTCCTTTCCGAATTCTCAGTTTTTTAGAAAGCGGTTAAACTGATCATCTTAGTGGCTCATGCAGGTTAAGGTGTCCAACTTAATTGATGCGTTCATTCGATATTTCGGTCAGGAAATGCCGGTAATGTCTAGTATTACACATGCAAATCAAGATTATGAATCGCGCATGCCTCCGTTTGTCCATGTTGGAAGTGACAAATTTTACCAGGCAATTGTAGGACTTCTTCGACTTTTGGGATTATCATCACTTGCCGGTACTTTTCATTTATCCAGTATATTGCCGCTAGTTCTTATTTTAGTATTATGTTAGGTTAACGAGCTTTTTCCTAATTGCTACGGAGTATCTGTTTGTGACAGCTTGTAGAAATGAAGTTGTTGTGTTGGAGATTGTCGAGGTTCTCTGGGTTATCTGCGGAAACTGATCTCTGATTTTCGCATGAATGATTGCAATCAAAGCTTGGCTCTCCTGGTATACACAACCTCGATCCAGACAACTGCTACGACATGCTTGCAGTGCTGCATATATTCTCAATGAGATGCTGGTTGACATGTCCGATCTAAGAACTGTTCTGAAAGATATATATGTTTCTCTATCGAAGAAACATGAGAAACTGGAGAATGCTGACTCTGTTTTCAGTCATAGCTCTTTTAGATCACGTTGGGAAGCTGCTCAAGTACAACGTGTCATTGGTTGTGTTTGTGTTATTTTACACGACTACATGTCCCCAGAAATTTGGGATCACTACAAAAAACTGTGCATCTTGCGACGGAAATATTCCGTCACAACAGAGAAAATTCCGTCGCTATATTAATATTTGCGACGGAATTGCTACCAAAATGAAAGTTATCTTTCAAACTAATGAAATTTATTTTATTTTGATAAAAAAATAAAATTAGATAGTTTTAAACACATATAAAATAAAATGATAGATTTAATAAGAAATTTATAATTTTACACAATTTTTTTTTCTTATTATCGTGTAACAGTTTATTTTAACTTTATTATGTGACGTACAAGTTATAATCTAATATAACCAACGAAGGGTTTTTTCGCCACTAAAAAATGATGTCGTGGCAAATACTCACTTGCGCCACGCAAAAAGTTATAATCGTGGCTAAATGAATGTTTTTGCCACGATTTTAACTTTTTCTGTGGCACAAGTGATTATTTGCCACGACATATTTCTTCTGTGGCTTAAATTTCTCCCATGGCCAATCAAAATAGTTTTTTTCGTGGCTAAAGCAAATTATGCCACGTTTCACTAATTACCGTGGCATAATTCGTGGTCCAAGTGTTAATTTGTTGTAGTGCTTGCGACGGACGTTGCCCCGGAATAAAGAATGTAATTTTTTATTTTTATTTTTCTGAAATAATAATATGTATTTAGAATTTTCGAAAACAAATAATAATAATAATAAAATCTGTCGCAAGGTTTCTTTTTTGTTTTTTTTTTTCCGTCGCAAAAATCCGTCGCTATAAATGCTGCAGTTTATAGTTTCGACTGCTTTTTTTTTTTTTTTTTTTTTTTTTTTTTTCTTCTTCCCCCTAAACCTGTTCCATAACCATTTTTAATCGACCATTTCGATTAAATAACATCCGAAGATTGTCAAACACATCAAAACATATATAAACATGTCCAAAGTTTTCCAAATACATAAACTTAAACGTTAGAAAGTCTTAAAAACCGTAAATGGCAAACATACATGCATAATCATATCCAAAGTTTTCTAAATACACAACTTAAGTTCGTTTTCGAGACTCTAATAAATAGGAGTGGAAGCACAAGCTCCACTACCACCTTCACCTCCGTCGTCTACACCAAAGAAATCGTCACGAAAATAGTTAGGAATGTCCGGATTGCAAGATTGGGTAGGACGATCAAACTCTTGAGATTGCTCGTGTTGTTCTTTCCAACGATCTAATTCGGCAATCCTTTGTTGGAGTTGTTCATTTTGTTGTGTCATCCGGGACAATACTCCCGGTGCATATGAAGACCCTCCAGCTCCAGTCTTTTTTGCGTCCCCGTAGTATAGAGACGTAGCTTGTCCTATACCATATACACGGCCTTTGTTGTTATGAACGCAAACAATCTCATAGTAAAGTTGGTTGTCGTCAATAGACAATAGGCGTTTCGGGTTGGGTTTCGATTATTTCAGTTTTTTTGCTTTTGAATTTATCCTGAAATAAAAAATATATCGTCAGTTAAATTATTAGTTACTATATGTAAGTAACTAATTGCACGCATATATATATCCGTAATTTGAACAACGTTTTAGTTTCTTACCAATATAGCTGCAGCTTTACGCGATACAAAACCGCCACTCTTTTTTGCCTTGGATTTTGCAACAACGTCCACAACGGGGATTTTCCTTCGATCATCAAACTCATCGGTCTAAATCATCAAAACAACGTTAATTATAATTACTTTGAATTGCAAATCTTTGATCACAACTAAACTAAAAATATTAAATATAGTACCATTCTCTCCATAAGTTGGATCGTGTTCAGTCGACCCATTGTGTGGGTACCCAACGGTTTTCCTTGTTCACCGTGTTTGGCAAGATTAGCTTTGGCGGCGGCTGATATTTTTTTTGAAACTCTTTGACACATTTTGAAATAATTATATAATCAACTAGTTTTAAGATATAAGAAATTAAAGCTTTTTCAAATAAAAGTAATTGCATTACTTACGTCACTTTCATGGTATCTGGCTAATTCGGGTAAAAGGTGATCAGGCATCCAGTCAGTCGAAATGCCCGCACCGGCCTTATGTATCATATCTTTCAATCGCTTTTTTATTTGTTCTTCAAAACCGGCCCTACAATTAGCCTCACCGTCCACAAAGTAGGAGAATTGATTCTACACCAAAAATTTAGGCTTAAACTTTTTTTTTTTGGTAAAAGGTAAGTAATTTCATTGTCATTTAATCTTTACATCATACAATCAAAAAGACATATCAAACATCTTATCTCCAACTATCTATCCAACTCCTATCACATGGTTGTATAAAGCGATCAAAACTACTCAAAACTCGTGTTTTGAACTCATTCAAAACAATCTTAGCTAAAACTTTCGGACATTTTAAGACGCCTTCAACTCGGCATTCATTCCTAACTCGCCAAATAAACGACATCATCCCAACAATCAAGGCACCCACAATCTTCTTTCGCATCAACCTACTCCATCGTCGTCGGAGCCACCATGAACAAACATCATCATGAACCAAAGGGATCCCCGTAATTTGCTGTAAAAGTCGCCAACACCGAACACTATAAACACACTCTGAGATAAGGTGCTTGTGCGTTTCGGGAGCTTGGCCACATAACGGTGATCGGCATCAATAGAACACCAAATCGTCATGAATCGATCCTTTGTAAACCATCGCTGCTGCATATACATCCACACCAGAAACGAGTGTCGTGGGATATTAAGTCGATTCCACACCAAAGGCCACCAATCTACTCTATCTCTACTCCCTCGTAACCATAAGTAATCAGCATTAACAGTATAACCATGCCCTGCATTCCCCAACATTAAGGCACCAGCACCATCAAACTTATCTCGAATCTTACATATCATTTTCCAACACCAACTAGTATTAGAAGTCACCTGATACTCACACAATCCTTGACCATTTAAATACGTAGAATGGATCCATTTGACCCATAAGTGATCTTTTTTCTGGTAGAGCCACCAAACCAACTTTCCAATAGCAGCATAGTTCCACAATTTAAGGTCCAGCAACCCTAAGCCACCACTCTTCTTAGGCCAACAGACAGAACTCCAGGAGACGTTCGGACCTCGATTATAATGTTCGTGACCTCGATTATAATGTTCGTGATCCGCTTAATAACAGCTGATAATACAAAAAGGGTAGCCCAATACGAGTGTAAAGTACTTAACACAGATTGCACCAACACTAATCGTATCGCAAAAGACAGCTTTCGTGCACCCAAACCTCGAATCCGTCGCACTATTTTATCCGTGAGCAGCTCACAATCCATAATACTTAACCTTCGACAAGAAATTGGCACACCCAAATATTTGAATGGAAGAGTACCTCTTCACATGCCAGAAATACGCTCTATAGCCGAGACCACATCCTGCTGTATACCATTGAAGTAAATGTGTAACTTAGAACTGTTCATACATAACCCCGACGCAGCAGAAACGTTTCAAACGCACACAAAAGTATCTTAACCGAGCCAAAATCCCCACGACAGAACAACACCAAATCATCAGCGAAACAAAGATGGGTTAACTTAAGCTGCCGGCATAATGGATGAAATTTAAACGAATCAGTCTCACAGACACGCCGTAAGATTTTCGAGAGATATTCCATACAAATAGTAAAAAGTAAAGGATATAAAGGATCCCCTTGCCGCAGTCCCCGTCCACCCTTAAAGAAACCAAATTGAGAGTCGCTTCTTGGCAGATAGGTCAAGGTTGGCGTTGTAACACATTCCTTTATTAAACCTATAAACCTTGCAGGAAACCTCAAAGCAGTAAGCATCCCCTCCAAAAAACTCCATTCAATAGAATCGTAGGCTTTTCGAAGATCAATTTTCATCATTGCACGTGGCGAACACACCTTCCGACCATATAACTTCACAAAATCCTGGCAAGTAAGAATATTTTCCACAATTTGCCTATCCTTAACGAAAGCAAACTAAGTAGGGCTGATAATATCAGGGAGCACCTCTCGAAGCCGAGCACACAATATCTTAGAAATACACTTATAGACCACATTACAACACCTGATGGTGAAACTCAAGTACCGATTTAGGAGCATCCACCTTAGGAATAAGAGTAATCATAGTATGATTGAGCTGCTTTAACATCCTACCATCCTTGAAAAAATCCAACACTGCATTAGTTACATCCTCACCGATTACACCCCAAGCATCCTTATAAAACTGACTCGAAAATCCATTAGGTCCCGGGCTCTTACAACTTGGAATTTGAAAAATACAACGTTTCACCTCGTTGGCAGTCACCGGTTGCTCAAGGAGCTCTATGTGCTCAGCCGTGATTAGGGGCCCTCCCCTCACAGTCCCTAAATGCACCTGCTGAGTCACCCGTCTTTCACCAAACAACATCTTATAATACTCTTCAAAGGCAGAATTAATTTGTACAGGCGTTGAGCACACAGCCCCATCCACATCTTGAATCTCCATCACCTTGTTTTGCACCCTTCTCGAACGTATACAACTATGAAAATAAGCACTATTCTCATCACCCTCCGTAAGCCACTGTGTCTTCGATTTTTGTCTAAGAAAACTATGCCTAGCTTTATTTAGCATAGCATAAGCCTCAGCAGCCTCCTTTTCCAGCATGATCAGTCCAACATCCAAAGGGTGTTGTTGCAACTGTTTTTGCATTTCTAGCAAGTATTCATAAGCAATCACCGTATTTTGCTCAACATCTGAGAATAATTGCTTATTCAAACCTTTTAAACACGGTTTCAAACGCTTCTGTTTACAAACCAATTGGTACATCAGTGTTCCCTGGATAGGAAGTGCCCAATTAGCCTCGACAACCTTCAGAAACTCCGGAGCTGCACTCGACATGTTAAAATATTTGAAGGCCTGCCTACACTTCGTCTCTTCACTCAATAGTTCCACAACGCACGAACAATGATCGAATAGCCCTTCCGAATAAAAAGTAGCATGGGCCTCAGAATAACAGAGCAACCAATCATCATTATGCATTACACGATCAATTCGAGAGCACACCCTTCTATCACCTCCTTGCTTATTAGACCAAGTAAAGAAAGAACCTCTTGCCTTCATATCCACCATACCACAATCCCTAATATAATCCTGAAAAGGCCGAATTTCAGCAAAGTGAACCACAGAACCCAGTCTCTCATTAGCCGCAACAACGTTATTGAAATCACCACACCATAACCAAGCGCCCTTGCTAAATTGTCTCCTTCGATGCATACTTTGCCACAAAATCTCCCTATCCTTCCCTTTATTGAACCTATACACCATAGTAAGCCAAAACTTCCCCTGCCCTGATTTCACAGAAACATGAGCGTGAATCGATTGCGCATCACACTCTACCACTTGAACATAAAAAATTCTATGGTTCCAAAGCAACCAAACTCTCCCACCATCACAAGCCGATCCATTAGTGCTAATAGACCAATTATTACAAATATTACCAGCAATACTACTACTCATACTATTTTTAATTTTTGTTTCAAGGAGCCCAAACAACTCGACCTTATTATTGTGGAGAAACCACTTTATTTCTGTTTGTTTGGCCAAGCTGTTCATGCCCCGCACATTCCAAAAACCAAAAACCACTACATCATCATCATTAATTAAGTTAGGGATTGGAACAACCCCCATATTAAAGAGCACTGGAACACCCTCAAAAGGCTGAGGAGGTGGCACATTGTTAACAGTGAGAGACGCCTGGAACAGTTGAATGGAACCACGTTGTTCATCCTCAACCTGTGCAGCAAAAAAATCATACTATGTCCTGCTATGGATAGCTCCTTGAACATCAACATCATAGTCATAGTCTTGCACAAAGCCTTCTTGCTCTAGATGTTCCAAATAAGGATCATAACCATGGATTATAGGGGGGTGTTCTGGCACATGAAAATTGGTATTGGCTTGCATAAACCATTCATCATCCTCAGCACCACCAGTTGCATTCTCTTGTTGCCCATCTTGCATCTCCTGTGGAGGGGGGTTAACTTCTTCGTTTCCCAGATTTCCATTAGTGTTCACCTTCATAGGCTCATGATGAATATTACCATTAGTGACAATAGGTCCCATGAATGGGACACTGTGAGTATAGATCTTCATCCATTATAACTATGAATAAAAACAAGGTAAATACTAAATACTCCCTCGTCCTAGTCAATAGTTTCTGTTTGCCATTTACACGTTTGTTTGTTTAATATCTTTGAGTTACACAATCGTAATTTTTTTTTTTTTTTACTCAGTAAACGTTTACTATTCTCAACGTACTCACGAGGATGAATCTAACAAGATTTTGTATGACCATATTTTACGTGACATATTTGAAGTTGTTATGAAGATTCATGTTGTAACCTAGTAAAGCAACAATTGCAAAATAAACATATCAACAATTGCAATCGTTCATGTCGATAACATTTCAACGACACAGTTATTCACCACATTCGCATTAGTCGCCTTTTAAACCCATGTCAATTATAGTTAGCCTCCATTAATTTCATCAATTGTGAAATTAACCACCTTAGGTTTCAAATGCAATAATTAGGCCTCATTACTTTAAGTTAAAGTGAAATTAAATCCAATTTTTTAATTTTTAACCAAAAATTCACCAAATATCAATTTTGTTCATTTATATAGTTTATCAATTCAATAAAATTCATTTTACATTTATAAATTGCATGAAATTTATTACACACATTTTGTTAAAAATAATAATATATGAATGAATAATATAAATTTTGGTATTTGTAAAGTAATTCACTTGTGTATCAATGATATTAATACTAGTGAAAACAATATAAATATTCTATTTAAATAATTGATTAATTATTTCCTCACAAAAAAAAAAAAAATAGTAGGTTAATTAATAAATTATTTAAATACTTATAAAATACTAAAAATTATTAATGTACTTTTACTCTAAATATTAAATGCTTTGATGATATATTTTATGTTAAAATTATGAATATGGTTGATATGTATAACTTTTTGTCATGGGGCCTAACTGCTACATTTGTAAGTTGCGGGGCTTAATCTCACAATTGCTCAAAATTAAGGGGGTAAATTGCCACTTTCACGGTTTTATATGTATAATTCCAAATAATGATTCATGTTATCGAACCTCAAAAAAATACATTCATTTCTTACAACACCGCATAACAATATTTACGGTAAAAATAAAAAAAAATACTCATATAATATCATTAAAAGAATAAGAATCATTAATAAACGTAATTGCTCAATCACCCGCGAGTTTTACTCTAACGCCCGCATTTTGTCACAAAATTTCCTAATCATACCCCTACCCACTTTTTTTTAATTTCAATATCTTCTCCCCTTGCGAACAAATTTACTCCGTAGTAAATTAAAAATTAATCGATTCATTCTCAAGTTTATTGAATAATTCAATCATGGATTGGGTCGAGATTTGTATATTAATCAAATAAATGTCAATGATTTTGTCATTAATTTCAAGTTTTTTTTTTTTTTATATTAGTTAGATTAGATACTTTAATGGTTATTCAATTAAAATAATAAAGTTGGGGGCTTTAAATTAATTAGTTACGTCAATCCATAATAGTCAATGTAGTTCATGAATGTGAAGAAGCATGTACTTCATAGCCAATTCATTCTTGCAGCTTATATTGGTACAATTCAAAAGCGTTTTGCCATTGTTAATGTCGAGACCGTCTGCAAAAGATTGTACTCCGTAATAGGGTTTTGGGTGATTCGAAATTTGGGGAAAAAAGAGAGGAATTTTGAGCTATTAAAATTGTAAAGTTTAAATGAAAAGGGTACAATTGTCATTTTTGCGGGCATTTGAGTAAATCTTGTGGGTGAATGAGCAATACCCTTAATAAATTACATAAATTACAGGGAAAATACTCTAAAGTGAACAGTTTCAAGAGGAAAAATGTTCACGGAAACACGAAAATGGATCAAACAAAGCCTCGTTTCAAAACGAAACAGTCTACAAACTCGAATATTGCAATGGAAGTAATTGAATTTCCGAACCAAAGTCACACATATCACAATGTAGCCTGCCTCTTAAGAGTTTTGAGAAAGGGGAGGCTGGTAGACTGTCAAAATTTTAATACGTTCCATCGAAAATCTGCAAATTCTTGCGATAATAATCTGTGTACGAAAATACCAGCAGAATGGGGTAGCGTTCCAAGGAATGAAGCATATTTGTGGATCGAAATTAGAGTATCCAACATCGACAAAGCAAAGATCGTCAGGGGGATCTGGAGGTGCTTCAGTAAAATATCGTCTTCAGAACCTGCGGCAGCTTCTCTGACGACGGTCGCAACTAGCACACGGACATTAAACCACCCACCCAAGTTAAATTAATAAACTAAAGTTCAGTTTTGATCATGATTTAAGTGTAATTAAATTTAAAGACACCTTAATTATATTCATAATTCAGACTTCAATTCAGACAACTTAAAATGAAGAGAACAAGGACAATTGACGTGGTCTCAGTGATATGAAGCGAATTTCGTCTAAAAAACAAATTCATGAGACAGTTACGAGTTTGGTATTCAAGGACAATGCCTAATAGATCCAATATATACTAGAATGTTACTCGTCCTTTTATTTTTCGCGGAGGAGGAGGGTATATTACATTATTGGTTAACAGGACTTGTATTCTTGGAATCGTAAACGTTTAGTTAAATAAATTTTAGCTTCCAAAAAGAACATTAGTAAAGATAATCGAATTAGAGGGGATTACTCTTCGTCTGCTTGATCCTTTCAACAACAACATTAATATCAGATATAAAGAAAAGTTACTGTTGCACACAAAATAAACTTGGTCTTTCTAGATAATTACAGTATAAGACCCGTTGATTAGGTTCAACTTTCAACCATTAGCTTAGGCTTTTGGATGACAAATTACGATTCCACATGGGACCGGACCCTCTTTGAGGACGTTCTTTCATTTACCAGCTTTTTAAATAATACACTATGAATAGTTTGAAAATGGTGCAACAGCAAGATTTTGTATAGGGCAACTTAATTGTCTCGAAGTCAACATACACGGACAAAATAAAACGATTTTCCAAAGAACAGAAAAAGACAGAAAGTGTTTACCTTGTTTGAGCAGGGTAATTGAGCTTCAGTTGCTCTAGCATGATAGACAAAACACTCTATTGGCGGAGCGGACCACTGAACATTGATATTGGGACATAAGAAAAACACGTTAAGTTGCTGATAACATGTAGCACTTACGTATTTCTTGAAGCTTTTTGTGTCTCGAGCAAACATCTTGTAGGAAAGCAACTTGCCATCCAAATGCCGAAGAAGCTGATCAACCTTTGTGACAGAGAAACTCGTCTGTATATTCCTCGTATCAGAGTCAATGTCATCGAGAGAGCCCTCAGAATTCTCCTCCTCGGTGTCTTCGGTTCTTTCACTTCTGCGCCATTCTCAAATCTTACCAGAGCAATTATTCTCCACTGTGCTCACGTTATTCTGTACGCTGCAAACTCCTTCACTAACTGGAAAAATGTAAAGATACCGCCTCCACTTGGCACAAAAATTTGGATGAAATGCACGTGATACCTATGACAAAATGGACAAACATACGTTTTACGAGTGCTTAGCCATTGAAAGAAAGGATCAGGCGCTACCTGAGAGACGGTTATCACACGGAGTTTTCCGGGTGCTGCAGGCATTAATAGCATGCTCAATGTCCTCGATGTTGACATCTTTTCTCCACGTATCTGTGCAGCCCAAAAACCGATCAACGTCCACTCAGATGCTATTTCCCTTGACTCAATTTTTTACCATAAAATTATTTTTCTAGGAAAAGTATTCATGCAGACCAAAAAACAACGGCATCTTTTCCCATGAACAGTGTCCATCAATTTCTGCTACGAGATAAATTTGCATACAACATTTGCCATCATAGTGTGCAGAAAGAGAGGAATGAACATACCTCTGAACAGTGTTCAAACCAGGCTGCTTCTGCCATCCATCGAATGTACGCCCCATGGTAGGACAATATTATCTTATATGTCACTCTAGCCCACCTTCCTAACCGGTCGTCCGAGAGACTAAAATCGTCAGGAATTTCCGCTGAATCACCCTTAGCCTGGAACTATATGGACATGGTAAACATAAACACATTAAGTACAGAAATATTACGCAACGACATTACACGAAACAATAATCGCCTATATGCCCTTGTATTGTACAAGGTGGTTTGTAACTTGATGTAAGATGGAAAAGGTACAGATTTAAGTGAATCTTTGTGATATCAAATTAACTTAGGATGCAAAGGCCACTAGTGATGTTGTCACGAGTTATGACAGTGTGTTCCTGGTTCCATTACCCGTTTGCTTTTAATTTAGTTGCACTCGGAAGACACCAACAAGGAAAACATGTAAAAAAAAAAAATAGGCGAAATGCACGACTGCTTACCTTAGCGCCAAATAAGTCTGACAAAGAGGACCGCCCATTCACCAAATCGGAGTAAAAATCATTTACTGCTGCCCATGGCTTTGCATACAAAAGATTCAAAAAGATTTGGTATACTGTGTGAACAATGGCTACAGTCAACAGCTAAATCACGATCTCCATACGCAACCAGTCTTCTGACAGACAGTGCGAAAATTACGTGGACCCATTTGTTGTAATTAGTTTGAAATGGGCCTTAATTTTGTAAATTGATTGAAAAATAGCACCATTTAATGTAAAAAATAGTCAGTAGTCATAATTCTGAGTATTGCCATGGATGCACTGCTTGCTTCTTACTGTTAAAGTATATAATCGATCTTGGGCCTCCAACCAATCAGCTTAAGCTTTTGGTTGAGTTGGTTCCTGACACATACGGCGATTCTTCGTCGTCATCATCAGACGTTGAATCTCCGCCGTCAAAATCACCGCATGAACAACCACCCTTACCACCACCTCCTCTCTCTCTCTCCTCACCCCTCCTAATTCCCTCTTCTGTATCTTACTTCTTCTTCTTCTTCCTATTTATTTACTCAGATGTGTTTATGTTTCGTTGTCGATTTCAGTAATGCCCACCAACTGCTTGATGTATTGCTCCTCTAGTCCTCTGTAATTACTTACTATGCTTATTATTATTTGATTCCATGAGTGTTTAGGGGTTTGGGGTTTTTGTGTGATTTCGTTTCGCTGATGGTTTTCCATATTTTTGTTTTCATGTGAATTTAAGTAATTCTCTCCAACTGTTTGATGTATTTCACCCGTTGTATGACGGCTAAAAAGATGACTACTTGTATGGGTTCATTTACCCATATCACGTACAGTTATTATCTCGGGTTTTTAATTAATTACTCCGTATATGTTTATTCATTTGATGTGACCATGTTAGCGCCTTTGAAGATCGTCTTAATACTTGTGTTTAAGTAACTTTTTGATGAATTGCCACTGTGAAGGTGAAGGTACTCCTGATATTTTGCAAACGGGCCACTGTACTCAGGTTCGAAGCTTCCCTCATGTCGAGGGAAACTACGCTTTGCATCTTTACATCCCAGCTTTGTCTTTTCTTTTGCAGTTTTGTCTTCTTACAACCATTGCTAATGTTAGATGTTTGTTGTTTTGAGTACTTGGATCTAGGCGGGTATTGTATGTCTTCAGCTTTTTACTTTTATTGTAAAAAATTTCTAGTGTAAATAACTCGGAAACTTTTCTGTATATTCAAATCGTTACAAGTATGGAGGCGCTCAACATTTTACTCTATCTATCCCTATTTAAATGCGATACTTCCATTCTTAATTTTTCCCACATCAAGTCTTCTATTTCTATTTACAGTAAGGTTTAAGAAACGATTTGCTATATCCATTAGTTCATCACATATTCACATTGTTCATAACCATATCTTAAATCTACGCAAATTAGAAAGTAGAACATTTAAAATGGGCGGGGGAGTGTTCCATAATCATTTTGGGTATGGAGGACTTTTATCTGAAGTGGAGGGGTCTTGGGTAAACGGAGGGAGCGTTTTTCCAGTGTTTAGTCGCAAGATTGTTTACGATGTTATAATGTTAATGGATGGAAGGAAAATTGAGGACCCATTTTACTCCATTGATGTACTCAAATTTAAAGCCAGTTCGTCACCGTATGCAGATAAGAAAACAAATTCAAGCTGTCAACGAAGTTTACAGGCTTCACAATCTTCCCGAGTTTTACAAGGTTCATTCGTACAATATTGTTTTTTTCTTTCTTTTGAGACATTTGGTTCCACGTTTTGTTCAATAAATTATTGTGTTTTTTGTATGATGACCACAGGACGCTCGTCCTCATATATCAGTAGCTTGGGCGTCAGGCGACGACAGTGAAGGGCTAAAAAGAGTGGTAGACGACTTGGCTAAGAAACATGCTACTACTGGTGGATCATCCACAGTTACGAAACGGGTTTTTACCATGAAATTCATTGGTATAGAGTGTAAAGTAGGGAATAAACCTTACAAAATCTGTAAATTACCTGATAATTAATTAAAACTTTGGTTTAATTACAATCAAAACGAGGAAAATGTATCGTTCATACATTTCCCGGCGAATGTGACAACTCTTAGAAGATACGGAGTAGAATGTATCGCCTCATGTGAGAGGGATTGGTCACAAACAGTTGTGTCACGCCTCGTGTCCAGTCCACATATTTGGACTAGTCTCGCTGTTTCACCCACTTGTAAGTTGTAATCGTGTTATTCTTTTCGAAAACTATTTGTTTTCAAATTACTGAAACATAATTATACTTCGTACAAAACCATATATATATGGCTAAAAAGTTAATTCAGAAATCAAACGCAAAGTTTTAGCCAAATACATATAAATGCATAACGACAATAATATTGTTGTATTCGGTTAGATATTATTTTAAATTTTCCCTCCAAATTTCCCTCCAATCTATATTACGGAGTAATTTATATTAATTATATATAACAAAAACCATCCTACACAAATTTTCCCTCCAATTTCCCTCCAACTATTTTTACCCTTTTATTTTATTTTTTTTTACCCCTTTTATTTTATTTCCATTTTGAAATTATGTCAGTAAGTTATTATTTAAGTCAATATCTTCTATGTACTACAAAATATTTTTTTTATTTTTATCTCTTAGACTATCCAATTTTATTTAATGTGTTTTCAATATAGCATTTTTAGCGCGTTTTACCATATTATTATAATAAATGATGAATTTTAAGACAATGTATTGCGATACTTTGTTCGGTTTTTGCCACATTATGATAGTTAAAAATAAATTTAGATGTTCCATTATTCTAATTGTTTTGTTACAATTTTCAACGATTCTATCATCTAAAATTTGATAGTTAATTAAGAAAAATCAAAATTGACACTTTTAAACCTATTAAACGGGTTACTCAAAAGACAATTACGGGTCGAATAAGCAGGTTACATGTTAAATAAATACGCGGTCGGGTAAAATACAGTTTGTTGTATTTTGGGTCTAAGAATAAATGTTTATTTAGGTTGCGTTTATATTATTACTACGAAATATTTTTATTTTAATTTAATATTTAATTCAATTACCAAAATATTCAATTAACTATTAACATATTTTTATACATCCCGTGCATTATGCACGGGTATTATACTAGTTTTGACATATTTTTATCCCTTTTATTTTATTTTATTTTTATCACTGTTGTTTTATTTTATTTTATTTTATGTCATATAAGTAAGTAAAGATCTTCTATGTAATACGTAGTTATGTATTTTTTTTTTTTATTTCTTAAACTATCCATTTTTATTTAATGTGTTTTCAATATAACATTTTATCTCTTAAACTAACCATTTTTATTTAATGTGTTTTCAGTATAACATTTTAAGCACGCTTTACCAAATTATATAAATAATCAGTTTTAAGACAATATATTGCGATACTTTGATCAGTTTTCAACCAAATTATGATATATTTTTTTAAAAAAATTATAACTCTATTTGTATAAAAAAAATTTTAAAGTTCCACTATTCTAATTTTTTTTGTTAGAATTTCAACGTTTCCATGATGTAATGATAGTTAATTAATAAAAATCAAAATTGAAACTTTTAAACCTATTAAACAGGTCAATTAGAAGACAAATACGGGTTGAATGATTTAAATATTTTCATAATATTTAACTACGTTAAACAAGTCATATACGCGGATTACATATTAAATAACTAAGTGGACGGGTAAAATACAGTTTGTTGTATTTTGGAGTGCGAAAATACGTGTTTATTTAGGTTGTGATTATATTATTATTCTTATTTTAATTTAATATTTAATTTAATTACCAAATTTTTCAATTAACTACTACTCCCGTGCATTTATGCACGGGTATTATCCTAGTAAAAGGAATTAATCTATTTAACACACAATAGACTTACAATAAGTTTATATTGTTTAGATTGTTTTATATAAATTTGTAATTTTTTTTTTTAATTTATTTGGAAAATCATGAGTACTACATGTAGAAATAATTGTAGTAGTAAAGTTATGTTGACAAAGTTGGATATCCACGAGGGTTAATTGTCAAACACCACCTTTAAAAAACTTATTTTGTCAAACACCACCTTTAAAAAAAAACTTGTTAATTACCACCTTTAAAAAATAATTTTTGTCAAACACCACCTTTTGGTCGGAGTTGACCAAATTCCGACGTTGACTGACCGGAATTAACATTTTTTTTTCTTCATTTTCATCTTTTTACTTCCCTCAAATTCGAATTATCATCCTTCAAACCCAAAATACACCATCTCAAACCAAAAATTAACCACTAAAATTAAGAAATTCGTCTTTTCAACTTAAAAAAAGTGCTTCAGGTGATCAAAATGCCGAATTTAGTTGACCTAAGTCAAACTCAGCTAAAAGGTGTTTGACAAAAATATTTTTTAAAGCCAGTAATCGATGTTTTTTTTTAAAGGTGGTGTTTGACAAAATGCGTTTTTTTAAAGGTGGTGTTTGACAATTAATCCTATCCACGAGGATGTGTAGCAATCAATTTGAGTATTTTGCCATACTTTGCTTTATTTGTATGCCCAACTTTCGTCTTCAATCTACGAACCCCACCTTACTTTTCGTATGGACATCACTTTTTTTGTGCTTTAATTATGCCTAAATAGTTCTTAAAAATAGCACTCATTAAACTCCAATTATTATGTTACACAACACTAATTAACAATTTGAACTCTTTTATATGCATTTTAGTGTACTATCTTCTTTTGTCTAATACAAGATGAGCTATAAGAAAGCAATCTGATAAGGAGATGATTCAAATAGTGATCTATCGTCACTCAGATTTCCGGCTTACCTGCTAAGCTAAGAGATCATCGGTATTCTAAGTACATTTTATGACTAAGTAATACGAGTATCTGTAAAGTATAAAAATAGCATGTTTTTATATATTACTCTGTATATGACTTCGGTGGACTGTATATTTTAGACATTATAATTCAGAAATTCTAAAACTAATCGCCGCATCAATCACATTAAGCCAGTTGTTGGTTTAATCAATTTCCCAAAAAGGTTTACAAAATTTTATTAGGGTGTCTTATAATTTGGAACTGGAGGCAAAGCCGATAGAAAATACCAAAAGAAGGTTTAGGGTTCGTTTTACGGTGTTGTAAATCATACGGTAAAGTTATAAACCTTTTTACGGAAAAAGAAATTGATGAGGAGCATAGATAATGACATCGTGTGGCACCCATGCATATATGATTGGAGTAGTTAGATTTGAATTTCCTGCATTTAAAATTGTCATGTACTCCGTATTTGGTGGAGTTTAATCGTCAATAGTGAATAGAATATCATTTCCTTCATATATGTGATACTAATATATTTGATTAACTGTAATACTCTATATGTAAAGCTTATAACTCTGAAAAGATCCATATCCGATTTAGAGTGTCGTGGTGAAAGTAAAAGTTAAACATAACGCAAAAACCTCAAAATTGACTCAGTTTTATAGTAAATCTCAATTTACCATGAAAAATAAAACAAAGGTAAATTATATCCATGTAATTAAAAACATAAACAATGATAGTAGTATATGGCCCATATTTACGTCTCAATGCATGCATGTGACAATCACCATTATTTTTAGCAAGTTGTTGCTTCTTTTTTTAACCTCTCTATCTCTTGATTTGTGTGATACATTCATAATTCACAACTAACTATAATAATTCATTATATATATGTCTCTCTATATATATGCTTAATTTAATTTTATTATTGAATTCAAATTTAAATTTTACAACAAGTGAAATTAATAGAGAGAAAAAAAAAAAAAAGTAATAAAAATATGGGAGAATGGAATTCATTTCAACTCAAAGTGTTATCTCAAGTATTAGGATGGGTTGCTTTTGTTGCATGGTCTATCAGCTTCTACCCTCAAGCTATCATGAATTTTCGTCGTAAAAGGTTAACTTTTATCGGAAATTGTTAGAGCCAGATGTTCGATCTTGGCCTCCAACCATTAATTTTGCCTTTTGGTTGAGTTGGTTCCTTATCAAAACCTTGTGACAAAAGGTCACGGGTTCAAATCTCACCACCTCTCTCTTTCAAAGTGGATTATTTCGCACCAGGTATGACGGGCCTGTAGTTGCGTCCACACTTCAAAGTTCCGTGTGGCGTGTTAGAAACAGTATAAACCGTCTTGGCCCTCCAACCATCAGCTTAACCTTTTGGTTGAGTTGGTTCCTGACAGAAATTATATATTTTATCGGAAAATATAATGTACGGACTACTATGTATAATAGAAACGGTTGTATTAAATATCGTACCTAGAATTAGAAACGGTTGTATATTATTGGCCAAATATATACTCGTAATTAGCCCTAACTAATTGAGAATTTTAATTGATTTTGCAGTGTTGTAGGGTTGAATTTTGACTTCATAATATTGAATTTGACAAAACATTCATCATATCTTATATACAATGTGGTCCTATTCTTTAGTACCACTGTTCAAGCTCAATATCGTCACAAGTACGGCTTAAATCAGGTTAGTTTACGTACGTTTTATACATATTATTGAGACGTCTTTGTTCCAACAATTATCAAGCTATTTATAGTCATGTCAATTAGGTCTGATGTTAGTCATGTTACGACTATTATTAACATTAAAATAATCACATTTTAATCGACAGATGATACCAGTTGCTGCAAATGATGTTGCATTTTCAATACATGCAGTCATCTTAACTGCTTTTACCCTCTTTCAGATTTTCATTTACGAGGTACGTATACTGCTCTCGAACAACCACGGCACCACGCGCTAGTTAGAATTTCGACAGTTTGTTTTTTCTCATGACGAATTTATCGATTCTTACAGAGGAAAAACCAACGGTTTTCGAAGATCTCAATTGGAATAGTCTCAGTCGTGTGGCTATCCGCTGCAATCTGCGTGTTTGTCACTATTCATAACCATTCATGGCTCTGGCTTATCTCTGTTTTCAAGTACGATTTCAGACGTTTTTCTTATCGACAATTAATATTAGATTTGTTCAGGACTTGTCGTTACTAGCGTCTATCTACTCGTTTCTTTACGTATTGTGTTTCAAACGTGTTGCAGCACAATTCAAGTTACCATGACAGTGATCAAATACATACCTCAGGTAAAATTTAAAAAAACCAAATCATTACGAGAATATTTCAAACAATCTGTGAAGAAAAATGTGTCGAGAATCGTGTACTGTAACTCTGTAAGATGTACATCAATTGCAGGCATTCATGAATTTCCGTCGGAAAAGCACAGACGGGTTCAGCATAGGGAACATTCTGCTTGATTTAACCGGAGGTTTGATGAATTACGGCCAAATGATTGTGCAATCTGTCGACCAAAGTAAGTCGATTCTTCAATTAAGTTTCATTCTGCTGCATATCTCTTCTATCTCATCGTTGCAATCTCGTTAATTACTTTTCGTTTAAACCTCATTCGTGCAGACTCGTGGGTTAACTTCTACGGAAACATCGGAAAAACATTACTGTCATTGGTAATATACTCTTCTTTATGACAGTTAGTTCACTGTAATTACATACGCGACACAAAGCAAAAACCAGTCTGAATTACAAATTTGCATATTGTTATACTGCAGGTGTCGATATTCTTCGACATAGTGTTCATCATTCAGCACTATGTGCTGTACCCTGCAAACAAACGGGAGCAGTCTACGACACCCAAAATCGAGAGCGAGGTGACGACACAATTCGACAGCAAACTCCACGCTTCGACTGTGTGATTTCTGTAGGTCATGAGAGTGTATGACATAACTTAACAGCTTTCACATTACAAAGTAGTGCAGTTTTCAGACATGCTGAAATGAATGCTGTAATTGTATATGTTTTGGATGAATATAGTTCATATAGTTTATTTTATACTCCGTAACATATTAATCATATTTTGAAACTGACCCAAAGATTTCATAAAACGAGAAATGTAACTCCGTATATCAATTATGATCTTCTCCATTTCCTCTCACAACCATAGCGGAAAAAAAAAAATTATTATCCGTTTTAACCGTTTATATGTAATAAAACGAGGTTCAATTCCTATCACAGACATACTAAACATTAAAATGTATTGTCTCCTCAACTTCATTTGCCTCGTTTTTATATATATGTTGGTTTAATGACAAACTAATCTAAATAAGCGTTTTTATTGTAAACTGGTTTCACGCGTTTTACATGCTACGCTGGTCAAAACAATAAACTAAACAATCGTACATTTAAGTGATCACATTTTAGTCACATATAACTCGTCGTACACAGACCGAGGATTTTTGACTAATCATTATTTAGAAGAAAATCAAATGATAATTGAAAAATTAATAAAAAAAATTATAATTAATAATGTATTTGAATTGAATTGATTTGGGTTTTTCCATTCTTATATCATCTTCCCTCCGTCGAATTTTCTACCCTCGTAAAACGATTTTCATTGCGGTAAATTTTTTCATTTTAATTGCAATTTTCATCAATCTATACCTCTTTATTTTTAAAATACATAGAAAAATTTTGATTTTACTGCCAATTTTTATAAGTATATAGTTTGATCATTGTAAATCTGTACTCTTTGATGCTTCTTTGGTTCATCTGATTCAATTTGTATTTTTTTTTTTTTTGTTCGATTTATGCTTAGTGAGGATTTACCGTTATAAAGTTGATATTTTAGGGGCCGAATTAGCTATAGAATTTTAGGGTATTTTAGAAAATTAGTCGACAATTTTAACTAAAATTAGACAATGATGAAAAACGTTGTTTGGGTCGTCGAATTTGGATGTTAATTGGGGCGGCAGACTCGTGATCTGTTAAGCATAGCCTCAAGCCTAACATTCCCCACATGATTGCTGTTGGAGGGGATCGAACCTAAGACCCAGGTGAATTTCACCCAGGTTTTAACCACTAGACCACACTCTTGCAAGCAATAGAGATTATAGTTATACTCGTGAAGTTAGAACTTATAATCTTGATTAAACAATTTTAGTGATAAACGAGTATAAAGGATGGTTGAAAAACGGGTGGGAGGTGAAAGAAATGGGAAATATTTTTCGTTGGAATCGTAACTTGGGGGTATGAGGGAAATGGAGGGATTTATGTACTCCGTATCTCTTGTTAAACAACACTAAAATTCTTTTGAAAAAATGGGAGTGATTTAGAAGCAAAACATCGTATCTCAAATCCCCTAATTTATGCTACTTAGACTCGGCTACAAGTGTCAGACACTCAATTTGTGAAGAAGTTCCAAGTTGTTGTTCTAAATGAAGTGTAAAAGTGTTGAGTATCGGATATGGGACACCACGTCAAAAGTGAAGTGTCAAACCCTTTCAACCTAATATCCTATCTACACAACGTTAGATGCAAATCATCGTCATTGACTAGTGCCGAATATCATGCTGTTATAAGGCCTATTAAATGATGGATTTGATGTACTGGACGGGATTAGTGATATCGGCTTTTAGATAGCAACAAAAAAGAAACTCATTTTTGTCATTCCAGTGAATGGTGTGATTGGTTTTACGTTATTGGTCAAGCTATGTTCTACGGAGTAATTTTTAACCAGAAAGTATTTTCTTGCTGTGTATGTATCCCTAAATTTGATGTTGTGCTAATTTTTAACTAAAAGATGTCGGTTGTGATGCTCAAAAGAGTTACGGAAGTAGCTTTGATAGAGACTCGTAAAACTTCTGATTAGTTCTGATTATCGAATGATGGCTTCGCTTTTAAATAATTAGTTGTGATTCATTGCACTCTAATACTTTCTACGTGGATACTTTGCTCAGGTAATACATGGCTTCTACTTTCCGGGCATTTCTGAACAGTCCTGTTGGTCCCAAGACCACTCATTTTTGGGGGCCTGTAGCCAATTGGGGATTTGTCGCAGCGGTACGTTATTAATGAAATCGATAGAAAATATCCTGCATTGGGTAATTAAGCTTATTACTCCGTACTACTTATTCTTTGCGTAATTGATGGTGTTGGCAGGGGCTTGTTGACATGAATAAACCCCCTGAAATGATCTCCGGCAACATGACTGCAGGTTCACTTTTGCTTACACGCAAATTTAGGTTGGTAGATTCAGAATGTCACTCGAGTAACGCATTTTGTGTATTTGTTTTTTGCAGCCATGTGCGTTTACTCGGCTTTGTTCATGAGGTTTGCATGGATGGTACAACCTCGTAATTATTTACTTCTGGCATGTCACGCTTCGAATGAGACCGTCCAAATGTACCAACTCTCTCGATGGGCCAAGGCAAATGGGTAAGTAAAAAAAAGATTTCTTACCAAACCGTTAATCAGTGTTTACCTTGTTCATTCACTCTGTTATTGCATTCACCTGTGTAAACTGTAAAGTCTCGTATTGTCGATTATTCCTAGTGGTGAATCCATTATATAGGTATTTGTTGACCTTTTCTACTTTTTCTGGACTTTCGCAAACCATGAAGTACAATTATAGATAACAGAGTCAACCTTAGTGTTTTTTGAAATTGTCGCGTATGTCGAGAATTTGACATTGAAGATGAAACCAAGCTGTGTAAGTATGACTCTGTACCTCTCTTCTTGGTGTTACAGCTGCCTATTATTTTATGGGACCGTAGTGAACGTCCCAAATTATTTTGTGAGACCGTTTGTGGCGTACAAAGGCCTTCTAGTGCTTAAGCAGTTGTCACCTTGATGAGGTGTGAAAGGTATTGTAAGGTCATTGTACGAATGTACGATGCTCCAGCATCACTGTCTACTAGACTACTAGGATAATTACTCTTTTTCATCAACTGAACTCGACTTTTTTGAAAAGAATAATTGAGAACTGACGACTGACGTGCTGCAGAACTGCAGAAGAATAACAAATTTCATACGGAGTAGTTTTTAGGTCATTGCATCCAGTGTTGTTTGATATGTCGGTTACGCATCTCACTCATGTATGAGTTCCATCTTACAGATTATATTTTCGGTATTTTACCAGGTACTTATCGGAAAAGAAAGAGGGCGAGAAAGATGCGTCACAATGATTTGAGTTCACCACTTAATCAGGGTTTTGCTCAAAAGTCAATAATCTAAGTTTTGTGTAACTACAATGTCTTCTTTCTCATGACCGCTTCTTTATTTTTGTGGTCGCCTATTCAAATTGTGTGACGAGAATTTGTTATTTTACGATTATCATGACGCCGGTCACAATTGCATTTTCGAAGCATAAAAATTGAAGATAAAAGAATAGGAAGAGCATGATATTTGATTTGAAAATGCAAATATTGGGGGAAAAACCTTGTGCCTTTGACCATGACCTCTAATTCAAGAAAATTAAATTAGGATGAAATTAAGCGTAAGCATTGTTACCGACATTTGATTGGACAATATGGGCCGTTTCTTTTACCGAACATTTTATTTCGATTCAATTTCACTTGATTCACTCAATTCGATTATTCATTTCACTTGATTGATTCATTTCCAATTCATTCAGCTCTAAAAAGTCCGAAAGAACAGGTTATATGTCACTTAATTTGGAATCATAAGAACAAGTCAATTAAGCAAATCACAAATTAAATTATTTAAGTCGTTTTATTTGTACTTGATCATATAATTTTTGTACCATTTTAGTGATAACTATAATTAATTGTCACTAAATATTTTTTGGTGCCCTTACAAATAACTTTAATAAATTTGTTTATAGTTTGTACTTTTTAACTGTAATTCGTATTTTAATCTCACAAAAGGCTTACTGTAAACAAATTAAAAATTAAACTAATGTCTGTCTTTCTTTGTTTCTTTTGCCATTTTCTATGTGTATATACATTGATAAAAAGTAAGGATAATCTCACAAAAGGCTTACTGTAAACAAATTAAAAATTAAACTAATGTCTGTCTTTCTTTGTTTCTTTTGCCATTTTCTATGTGTATATACATTGATAAAAAGTAAGGATAAAACTGGATCGCATCGTATTTTCATATCATATTCATTGATTTGGTTTAGCACCTAGCATTTCGGTCGTTATTGTCGTGCTGTGACTGATTTCTCCGCAAAAATAGAATCAGTTTTACCAACTGTTGTACGCATCTACTGTTTAGCGAATCTTACGAAATTTTTATATATCAGCAACACTGATTTGAGACGGAATTAAAAGAACTGACCACATTCAATGAAATATTTGGCAGCAGCGAAAACATGATCATAACGATCCATTGATTTTTCTAAAAACAGATATAATACCAAACATCCGAGTCTAAAGTCTGCAACCCGTAAACTCGTCGCAGCTTAAAACATTTTTAGAGTACACTGTGAGAAGACTCGAAAGCCCAAAAAAAGTCACGACAACAACATAACTTTTTGTCACAATATCATCTGGGGTCTGCTAATCATAACGAGTGTATAATAGGGAAATGCTTGTAACACCACAATTTACGGATAGAAATGGTTCTCGCAAAAGTCATAACTTAACTCCCATCAAAAGTAAAAACGTAACCACAGCTAGCTAACAATTAGGTACTCTATATACAATGACTCGACAGCGCCTTTCAAACACTGCTTCACCATTCTATAAACAACTATACAGTGTCACACTTGACCGTTAAACACTGTGGCTACAGACTACACATTGAATTCTCATTTCAGCTACACTTAGCAACGGATTGAATCACACAAGGGGACAGTCGTGCTATGAATGAGCCAAACCTTGCCAAGAGGTCTCGAAATCAAAATAGAGCATACCTGTGTCTATAGGAACTGTATGCGAAGGTTGGCTGCCTATTTCGAAATAAGACGGCTGTCCCTCATTTTCCGCAAGCCAACTGTCAACATCAAAGTCGAGGTTGGTTTGCAAGTCTTTCTCCATAAATGGCATAGAATTGTCAACCGCCACTTCCGCTTCGACTCGAGGGATTTGAACAGTGCAGGTTGGCGTATTTAAACTACCGTCTCCATTGGCAGAATATTCCTCGGTAAATCCTGGAGCTTGATGGCTCATCTGTGTGATGTTGGTAAGCATATCTTGTGCTGAGCACGGAAAATTTGAGACGGGAATGTTTTGCGGTTGTACTAAATGTTGTTCGCTACTCTGAGGTTGGTTCAATGCAACGGAAGTATTACAAGGAGTAAGTGGGCTAGAGACACTTTGAGCTTGATGCACTGATGGACTTGTGTAACGGTAACCACTCGCTACAGCCGTAGGTTGAGCACGCCCAGGAAAACGTGTCATTGGTGTATGACGAGTAGGCTGGACATGTCCCGGGACATGTGACTGATAATTTCTGGCGTTGGACTGACGCGAATTGGGGTTTATAACCAATCGAGTAGTAGTCGCTTGTAAATTAGCAGAAGTGTTATCAACAGGATTACTTGCTAACTGTTGCGGGTGCGAAAACGCTACACTGACATCGTCTGGCGAACAGTGAGCAGCTTGATTAGGAACAACGGGCCTCGTTGCGTATCCAAGCCTCTTAAATATGGGACGCGACAAGGTCATTCTGGGAGCTAACTGCGCAACTTGATTGCGCTGCGTATCAGTGTTGTTGGCCGTAACAAGTTGTCGAGAAACTAGATGTGGCTGATACCTGTTCCTAGCTACGGCAACACCTGGTCTATGACTTCTAGCTTGGTTAACATTGCTCGGCACACCAAGAGGTGGCGTAGGTGCACTATGTCTTGAAATTGAACAGGGTCGTGGACAGGCCTGTGCATGCTGCCGAAACTGAGTTAAGGAAATAAGTGGCTTGGGAGTCGGCAAAGACGGATTTTTCAACAGTCTGAACTTTCTCCTTTCAGTTTGCCAATATACGGCCTTGTCGGTGGCATGACAGTGATCGGTAGTCAAAGATCCAGATCCCCAAAAAGCACAAGGAGCGAGCGAGTCGCATACATAACAATGGCACTGCAGTCAGGGAAAAAAAAAATTAGACCCTGTTACCTTTTGTACGCGTGTATAAATTATGTATGTTCCCAAGCAAATAACAACGTCCAAGAAAAACAAAGAAGATAACAAATGTAATCTAACCAGATCGCAGCGACTTTCATGTGAAGTAGAGCTGAATGGAAAGGTGACACACAGATGCCGAGAGTGCGGGAAGTCTCGACACGCTACCTGCAGTAGAGCACATACAAAAACAAGATTAATATGTCTATAAAACTACATGCAGCATATCTCCAAAAACAACTATAAATTTCCAAACCAAGGAGAAAACAAATACGGAGTACTTTCAAAAGAGCTTAAGTTGACAGAAGGAGAACCTATTTCATTTGTTACGCATAACTTGGATAAGAATAAACAACCGTTACTAGAAAGAATAAAGAATCACACAAAACTGAGAGCATGTCTAGCAACAACGCCGAAACATGAGACACGACAGGAGCTTGCAAAAGCAAAATACCATTAAGCCACAAGCCCAGCAAAAATGATGCTTCGCGAAAAGTCAGATGAGGCTGTGCAAGGCATACGAATGCACCCACATGCACAACTCTTTGATAGTAACTGCATGGGCCCGAGAGCTGCATTAGAGTGCCAAACATAGAAATATCGCTCAGAAGTATGCAGCCTTACCCTTGTGTGATATGGAGTATTAGCTTCAAAAGGTGTACATCCATGAACCTCTGTCCGCTTATTAACGGAAGAAACTCAACATCTGCCATATGACGGTAAGTAGAGAAACACAACCAGATGATTTGACAGGCCATTCAATTTATGGCTTCACGCTCAATAACCAGATACTACACGACAATTCGTCAATTTTTGTGCACTTAGATGTGTCGGCACAATGCAAAAACAGTCAACTTTAGAATGCGGAAATTATAGTCCATAATTGTATCAGATTAAAACTCGCAACAAAAACATCCATCAACTAAACAGCATAAGCACAAAAGTCTATCATAACTCCCAAAAAGCTACTCAAAATGTTCGCGCAGCCTAACAAAAAACGATCAACGACAATTCGACCAAATTTCAAGGTCATATTTTTACAAGAAAATACTAAATCCCTACAATTACAAACATTATAACATTATAACAAACAATACCACAAAGTTCACCACCGAAACATCATAAACTACATAGTAATTTCAATAAATCAAGACAAAAACTTTATACCTGACCCTTTTCGCTGACGACAACCAAATCATCGGAATTATCATCCTCACAACGTTTAACCTCACCATCACCGGTCGTCTTCGACGGATTTGGTTTATCTGGATCACACTCCAAAACCACACAATCATCATCATCACCATCATCAACACCACCACCATTATTCACCACAGGAAATGACCTTTTTACCCTTTTGGGCTTCACAATAACTTCACCAACCACAACAACATCGTCATCATCATCAGCAGCAGCAGCAACAACAACATCATCAGGTCTAATCTTATCACTTTCAACAATTTTCCGATCAATTTGATCGAAATTCTGACATTTCACAACTCCAGCAGGAACATCGCTGACGTCTTCCAGAAGTTTAGAAATCCAATCGAAATCCTCGCCGGTGGAGAACCCATCGAACCCAAATTCCTCATCAGAACTCACATCGAAAATTAGGGTTTGCGGATCCATTGGGGGAACACAAATTAAATTGGGGATTTTCAAAAGAGGGAGAATTAGGGGAAAATAAAAAGTGGGTATTTCTGGGTTTGGAGCGAATTGAAGAACCCAGAAAGGAATTTGGTGGAGGAGTTATGGAAACCCTAAGAAGTTACTAAAATAGGCAGACATGATGAGAAAAGAGTATTGAAGAAGTATACAAGAGAAAGTGAAGAAATATAGAGAAGTGTATTGTGTGAGTGTTTTGCCGACTTCTTTATTTTGAAGTGCTTGACGATTTTAGTAAAAGTCTTCATCATAAATCAACGGCTGAGATTAAATGTTAGAATGTCACTATCGATAATCTATTTGTTGATTTTTTAATTTTTTTTAAAAATAATAACATTATAAATGATATTTATTGGGGTTTTAAAATTTGTCTTTCTGCATCTTGTTGGTGCTTCCTAACATTCCCTCGCTTTTGGAAATTCCCAACTATACCCCTAACATTGATTAACTACTCCCAAACGTGATCAATTATCAATAATCCGTCCATTTTCACAGTTAAGTGCCATGTTGGCATGCTGAGGTGGATATTAAGAGTGACTTGGCATTTAGTCTCTTAAGTCCTCAAAAGAAAACGTCATTTCATTCTTCTTTTCATTCAAATCCTTGAAACCCTTCACCTCCCCTCAGTCCCCTGTTTATTTTGTTCTCCATCTCCATCGATTCTCTATAGCTTCGTTTGATATCAAATCTTCACCCCTCCAACGCCATAGTTGTTGCTCTCTATCCTCAGGTATGTCTTCATGTAACCCTTTGAAAACCCTAACTATGAGTGATTGTACTTTCGAGTTGATGGTACATTATTTTGTATGATATATTTTGCATGTCAAATATGTGGTTAAACTTTGTATTGTAGTTGATTAATGAGTAGGGCAGAAAATTAGTAATGAAAGATCGAGCTTTTAATTTAAAAATTAGGGATTAGGGTTTCATAAAGATGAAAACTTTTGGTGTTTGAATTATGGGTTATATAAAGTTCAGTACTTTGAAGATTGTTAATTCTATTTCCCTAAGTTTATTTGAGTTGACTGATTGTAATTGATGATTGCAGGATGGGGAAGGTTAAGTTGAAAATGAATTTCAGAGGACGATGTGTTTACGTGGACATTGATGACACTGACAAGACTTTACTAATGGATGTCATCAATGAATTCTACGATGAGGCAGCAAAGAGTAAAGTTCCTCTGCCTAAACATCCTACTCTTTCGTATTCTTACAATATGAAGTCTTTTGAATTGTTGGATGACAAAGATCTCCTACAAATGTTTAGTAGGTGTGAGGGGTTTGAGGTAATTGAAATTTGGATTGGGTGTGGTAAAAATCCTTCTACAGTGTTACAGATGGCGAGAAAATTGAGGGGTGTTGAAGGTGATGTTGAGGCTTTGGGAGATGATGATGTTCCTATTAGGGAGAAATTATGTGTTAGGAGGAAGGTAATCACTGATGAGAGTGCTATTGAACCTATTCTGTCAACTCAGAACTCTAGGATTAGCCAAGAACTTATTCTGTCACCATTGAGGGGTGTTGAAGATGGTGTTGTTATGTCACCAGTGAGGGGTGTAGAATCACCTTCCCCAAACAAGGTTAAAACCCATAGTCCATGTCTTAGAAGGAGTCCTAGGTTCACAAAAAATACTCAACCACAGTCATTTGCCACTGAAGAAGAGTCAAGGTCAATGACTAGGAGAAAGAGACTTGTGGCCATTGAAGATTCGGGTTCTGCTCCTCAGCCTGAGAAACCTAAGTTTAAACTGTCAAGATCAACTGCTAAGCTGAAAGGAGTGTGGCTAACTAAGGTTCGATGTTCTGGAAATCAACATGGTGAGGGAAGTAGCAGGCCAATGACTAGGAGAAAGAGACTTGAGGGTACTAACATGGATCTGGTTAGAGTTCGGTCAGAATTTGCTGGTTCACAGTCAGATGATTCAAGTAGTGATAATTCTTACACTCCAACTGATGAAGAAGTGTTTGATGAGGAAGTTTCTGACCTAGATGTTGAGGATAATGGTGTTTTGACTTCCCTTGACAAAATTGATGATGGATATGATCCATATGAAAGAAGTGAATGGGAAGTAGATGAAGAAGGTTGGGCCTCAAAAATGTATGCAAATGGGGAGATATATGATGACAAGGATTTTGGCACTATCCAGTTAAGGCCATGGATGTTGTTTATGGATAGGGAGCATTTAAGAGACACTGTTAGGGATTTCTGCATTCAGGAAGGGTTTCATATAATAGTATTGAGGGCATGTAAGCTAAGGTATACTGCTGAATGTGCCACTGTGGGTTGTCAATGGAGGATTCATGCAAGTGTGTTACAAGATGGCAAAACATGGGCCATAAAATCAGTAAGGAAGCCAGAGCATGGCTGTGTTGGAGTGAGAGATCATAATCCATTAGCAAATGCTGACTGGGCAGCGAAGAAACTGATTGAAGACATTAGAGCAAATCCGGACATTACAGGGACAACCCTTCAAAACAAGCTAATGGAAAGGTATGGCCTCCACATGAAGTCTTCTTCCTTGTACAGAATGAGGGAGCAAGCTTTCAAGCTTATTAATGGTGGGCATGATGAGAGTTATGCTTTATTACCAGCTTATTGTGAGATGGTAAAAAACACTAACCCTGAATCTTACGCAATCTGTGCTTGGACTACCCTGAATGATCCTCAGAAGACTTTGCAATTTAAATCCATCTTTGTGTCATTCTCTGCTCACTTTAAAGGTTTGATTGGAGGTTGTCGAAGTTTAATTGGTGTGGATGGCACACACTTGAAAGGTCACTATGGAGGTGTTTTATTGTCGGCCATAGCAGTTGATGGTAACAATGAAATTTTTCCAGTGGCTGTGGGTGTGGTCGAAAATGAGAATAAGGATAACTGGTCTACATTCTTTTGGCACCTGAAAAAAGTCTTGGAAGAAAGCGGAAGGGATGATTGGACTATTATTTCAGATAGGCAAAAGGTAAAATCATCAAACGCTTTAGTAAATGTTAACTTATGATATTAAATTGTGAACTAAGTTACAAAATACTAACATAGTAGCATATATTTGAAGGGCATTGAACCAGCATTGGAGCAAGTCTGGCCATCTTGCTATAGGAGGTTTTGCGCAAGACATTTGTGCAAGAATTTCAAGAAGGACTACCCCGGAGTTCTAATGCATAAGCTTTTCTGGCAGCTTGTTAATTCATACTCTGAGTTCACATTTAGGAAGGCATTACAAGCATTAGTTAAGCATGGAGGTGAAGGAATAGTCAAGTGGTTCAATGACGTAGGTGACCATGACTTGTGGGCTAGATATAGATTTGACCCTAGGGTTGCAAATGATGAGAATACAAGTAATTTTGTCGAGAGTTTTAATAGCACATTAGGAGCGCATAGAAACAATCCAGTGTTAAGTCTACTTGAAGGTAATTTGGTTTGTCGATTCTTATATTTCTATGATTCTTATATAGGTATGATTAAGTCTACTTGATAATGGTTTGGATGTTAAAATTCCAAAGAGCATAGACCGTGATCTCGATGGATTTGCTTTCTGGTTTCTGCTTGTATGTTGTGTGCTATTAGTTTTTGATAAGTGCAGCAAACTGAAAAATGGAAAAATGGACAGATTATTGATAATGGTTTTTGATAGTACTCTTTTTCTTTGTGAATTTCTTTGTCTTTGTCGTAATTCTTTGTCTTTATGTATTTGTGCTAAATTTTGTGAGTTTCTTCATCCTTTGCTGTGTTTGGTTTGTTGACTGTTATATTGCTATGATGATCTTTGTTGCAGGTATAAGGAGGTTGTCAATGGTGAGGCATGCCACAAGACAACAAGTTGCGGACTCTTGGCCAAATGATGGTATCTGCCCAAAAATCCGACACAGACTCACGGTCCTTACCAAAGAGTCACGCTTCTGTGAGGCATTAGCATCGGCAAGTGCGAATCACGAGTGCGTGATGGAAGAAGTTTCCTTCCTGTATCACTGATGAAAAGAACATGTAAGTGTGGTCAGTGGCAAATATCTGGAATACCTTGCAAACACGCCATTCGTGCCATCATCACTGCAAACAAAGAACCCGAAGCGTTTGTTAGTGATTGGTTTTCAGTAGCCAAGTACAAGGTAGCGTATGGACTGCCCATACTACCTATTACTGACCACGAGCAGTGGCCAACACTTGATTGCCCAACTTTGGCACCGCCACCACTGAAGAGGTCTATTGGCAGACCATCAAGAAACAGGAGACGAGAACCGGGTGAACAAAGGAAGGGTAAGAGGTCTACGACGGTAAAATGCCAAAAATGTGGAAACTTTGGCCACAACAAGAAAACGTGTAAAGGAGGTCTAACAGCAAAAGAACAGCAGTCAACGAAGATGACGACAACGAGCCAAAGCGAAGCGACAGTGCACAATGTCGGGGAATGTAGCCAAGTTGGAACATCAACCACGGCAAGCAAGGGGAAAAAGCGGAAAACGGCAGACCGAAATTAGAAGAATTAATCTGATGCTCCCATTTTTTGTTATATAATTCTGGAACATCAACCGCAGCGAGCAATGTCGGGGAATGTAGACCGAACATCATGTTTTGTTATATAATTCTGATGCTCCCATTTTTTGCAAACCAAAAGTCGAAGAATCGTATGCGTTGATGTTGAACAATTAGGGTTAACTGATATTAAGTCTTTTGCAAACAATTGCTTGTAGTACAATTTCGGTTTCATGATATTAAGTTGTCGAACAATTGGTTTTATTATGTTTGATTTTTGCACTATTATGATAAGTTTACTAGATGAAGACGACATTTCAATTTTTCCAGAAAAATTAGGGTTAACTGTAGAAGTTTGAAAATGAATTTTTAGTGAAACTAATGAAATAGATGGAATAATGGTTGAGGAAAGTGTTTTCAGTGAAAATAATTGAGGGAATGAAGGGCACAATATTTAATAACAAAATTTGGAGTGAAACTTTTCTGAAAATGGAGGGAAAGTTTGGAGAGCACCTTTAGTCACTCTTAATATCCACCTCAGCATGCCAACATGGCACTTAACTGTGAAAATGGACGGATTATTGATAATTGATCACGTTTGGGAGTAGTTAATCAATGTTAGGGGTACAGTTGGGAATTTCCAAAAGGCAGGGGTACAGTTGGGAAACACCAACAGTACAGGGGCACAGCTGGGAAAAACCCTATTTATTGTAAAGCTGGTTTAGATTTTATGGGCTTAAGACTATCTTTATTGGTAGGTCTACAACTAGGTTTAGGAAAAAAAAGATAGAAAAAAAAAATGAAAACTAAAATAAAATTCTAAACCTACTTTCAACTAGGTCCAATTTAGACCTATTTCAAAACTTCTAAACCTAAGTAAAATTGCATTTAGCTGATTGGTTCAAAGATTAAAACATTATGTTTATTATTAAAAATGCTTATATTTTCAAATTTGTAAAACAAAAAAATATAAAAGATATATAAATGTTCATATTAAATCATTCCCTACGATTAGAGACCAATCTTGACATACTTTCGTTACCTTATTAATTTTAGCAATGTTTGTTTTTTTTTTATTTATAATTTAAATTTAATTAATCCAAATATATTATGTGAAATTTTCAATATCATTTTTTTTTTTCAAAATTTTACTAAAGCTCAAAATTAAAAAAGTAATTTTTTAGAATATGATTCAATGTGAATAAAAATAACTTAGGTATGTATATTTTGTAAACCTACCAATAAAGTGTTAGAAAAGTGGAGTAGGTTTGAGGTAGGTTTAGAAAATAAGAATTAATATTTTAATTCTAAACCTAGTTGAAGGTAGATTAACCAAACCTACCAATAAGCATAGTCTAAGAAACTTTATTCTAATAGTAGTTTTTAAGGTTTTTAATCTGTGTATAAAAAACTTAGAGTATGTCTTACGAAATTGATAAAATCGGTATAAGTTATGTCAAATTCAAGCTTAGTCATATTACGGGTTAAAGTGAAAGTTAGATTAAGTCCATATAAAATTGAGTATGTTTGTTCATTTTTGTGGTTTGTTGCGTATGTTACATTGATGAGGTTAAACGGAATGACGGATTATGAACCAATTGTAATCCCGTTTATAAAAAGATTTCAATGTATCAATGTCGATACGGATTAGTGTAACATAAGGGGCATAGCCCTTGCAACAATGTCGAAATCTACCTTTAAAAGGTACAGAGTATTAAACAGTAGCAATAAGTCTCTCTTAAAATGGGTTATCCGTCTTAAGCTTAAAACGGGTCAAGTATCTATCCACTTGCACACATAAAAAAAAACACTCTACTTTTTCCTACACTATTTACTTTTGTCTTATCCTAATTATTTGACCCGTTTTAAGATTAAAACGGGTTACCCGTTTTATATGAGAATTTGTGAAACAGTAGAAAGATGGGATTTGTATTATCTTTTGTAAGTTACACCGATCTGTCAGCAAAGGAAAGATTGATTCAGCATTCTTTCTTTTGTGTGCTTCACCTGTAATGGTATGAGTGAGTATGACCATGAGAGGACTGAGTTTTGAGAAAGCTTTGTAATTGTGTTTGAAAACTTGAGTGAAGACTTGTATTTATTTACAAATTCTACGGTAAGACCGTACCGTCTCATAGTATGAGGCAATGAAAGCATAATTACTTTAAACAATAATAGCGTTACGTTTTATATGTAATGCGATTACGTTTGTACAAAGTAACTGTAAATTGACAGTGACATATAAAGTATATAAGTGTTCAACGAAAATATTGTCAAACATGATATTAACATGTGTTTGATAAATCATGTCACTAATATTATGGTCAAATAATATAAAAGGTAAGAAAAAATTACAAAATTTGAATAAAAAAAGAGAAAATTAATTAAATTAGGGTTAATATTATTATTGATATATAGTGTACGTTTCATACTATGAGGCGACCTCATAGTAGAATTACTCGTATTTATAATGTTTTTGCGGAAAAGGAAGATGAATCGCCTGAACTGATGATTCCCAATGCTTAATCATATTCTAATAGCGAGATTATTTTTCCCTTGATTTCCGATATACACAATTATGTTTTGCTTCTCCTCAAAGATAATCCATGAATTAGGGTTTCTGGAAAGATTAAGGAGATATTTTGTGAGAGTTTGAGCCTTTGTTTCCAAGCCTAAAGTTTTAGGCTCAGAATTCTCGGGCCTAAATTTCCAATAAATGCAATTTTAGTGGAAAATGTTATCATAGGCGAAAACATAAGCTTAGTTTTTGTATTCGGATTATCGAAATTCGGTTTTTAGTCACTAGGCTTGACTCGAGATTCAGTTTTGGGCCGAAAAGTGACTTATGGTTATGACTTGTAATTCTAGATCATGCTAAGACGTGAACTCAATTTGAGTAACAATACTTTAAACTTCAGGTTTAGGTTATTAGGCATATTAGAAGACTTTATTTGGGCCTTTGCCCTTCGGCTTAAAGGGAATAGTGAATGGTGTTTGGGATTGTTTTGTAGTTTACTATTTTGCATAGTTGAATTGGGCTCAAAGCCTAAAATTAAATTAAACGTTTATTACATTTTAATCGACTTAATGCATTTTATCCGACTTTTACGTTTTTGACATATTATACCGATAACATTACGTGAAAAACATGTTAAAGTTCGTTACATCACAAGGTTTGTTTTGGACCGAAGATGTTATGGCCTAGTGGTTAGGACAGAGGTACCCTGAGCAATAGGTCCCCCTCCGGCCCTCCCCCGTTGTAATAGCTTAGTGTCTCCTTTTAAACAAAAAAAAAAAAAAAAACAAGGTTTGTTTTGGGGGTACGAATATAAGTATCTACATAACAATGTAAATATTTTTAGAATATTTCAAATAATTTTAAACTTTGAACTTCATATTTGAGACAAATTAAGATTAAAATAACATGCCCTTCATTACTTGTTTAGGAAATAAAAGGTATAAACCCACATGTTAAGGAATATTACGATATATGGTAATATACCGAATTATGATCGTAATAATATATATAGCATGCGATAATATTTAGTTTCCTATTTTATGATATTCTAGATTTAGCTTTAGCTCATATTAAACACTATATTATGTCATGTATTTTTTGTAATTGTAACAACTACAATTAATAATATACCTCTCTGTATGAGTTCTTTCCACTTCCCCGCTTATAATTCATCATGTTGCCCACTGGCGGAATTTTCAACGATGACACTCTAAATTTTTTTTATTAAAGTTTCATGTTTTTTTCTTTAGGGTTTTTTGTCAGACACTACCTTATATTTAGGTCAAATTGTGAGGAACTACCTTACATTTCATTTTTTGTGAAGAACTACCTTACTTTTGTAAAAACTTGTGAGATACTACCAAACTCACTTTTCCGTTAACTTTAGTGAGTTGACCGTCATTGACTAACGGGATTTTGTTACTTACCACTCCTGCTTTTTCAAGTTTTTTTTTTTTCCTCCATTGTCTTTTTTATCATTCTAAGACATGCATATTTAGTTACATTCACTTTTAATCACTCTCTCTATTTAATAGCTAAAACTCAATCACTCTCCTCCCCAAAACGTTGACATCTAAATGTAAAATTTCACCACCGCGTCATATCAAACTTCTTAGACCTTTCAAAATTCGAGTAGAAGGTATGTTGCTTATTAATTTTATATCCTGTACAAAGATGTGATGGTAGGTTGTTTAAGTGGGTTGATGAAGACATGTGACGGATTAACAAACATAATTCATTAATCATTACTTAAAGAGAATCAATTTTTGGAAAATGAGATGAAAATATCAGTAAAAGTTGATGATAAAGTTGATTGCAACAAGTGAGTAAAAAATAAAGATAGATTAAACTATAAGAAAATATGGTAATAAAAAGATAGGAAAAAAAAAAAACAAGAGATTTTAAATTTACGGTGTTGTTGTAGAATTGATTTTTAATTACAAAGGTGAAGTATAATTTGTAGACTTATTGTTTAATCATAGAGCTTGAAGCATAATTGATGATAAGAAAGAAAATATTTAAAATTTAAGGTTTTAAGAATGAGATTGCATTAGTGATAAAGAAGAGTAAGTTCCAAATAATAATAAATGGTTATAATTGAGAAAATTTGTTCTAACGAAGGAGGATAGCTAAGGTGAAGCAAAAACCGTTAGTCAATGCCGGTCAATGGTTACTATTAAACGGAAAAATAACTTTGGTAGTGTTTCACAAGTTTTTAAAAAACTAAGGTAGTTCTTCACAAAAAAATAAAATGTAAGGTAGTTCCTCACAATTTGACCTAAATATAAGGTAGTGTCTGACAAAAAACACTTTTCTTTAATACCTATAATATAATATATTCAAGTGGTTCAAAATTTCCTCGTAACTGAAATCAATTTCAAAGGTTCGAAAAGCATAACGTTCCTTGGGTCATCAAATTGACGGATGATTTTCCCGTTTGATGAGAATTTGGCGGCGAGCTACGCATGATTCAACGTGGGTTCAAAGAGTTGAACATTCCCGTTTGAAAAAAACAATATTGAATTCGAAAAATTTACGTTCCCGTTTTAAGTAAACTTTAAGGGTTCGAAAAAATTGTGATGTTCCTTTATTACTTGTGTTCCTGTGGGTTGAAGATTATTGATAATCGAAGATTGAAGAATTTATTCGTTCTTATTTAATTTTTTACAATTTACCATGGGTTTGAGGGGGACTGTTAGGGAATATTACAGTATATGGTAATATGCCGAATTATGATCATTATAATATATTATAGTATAGTGCTAACTCTGGTTGTAATTGGAGTAACTCTTATCAACAATATATTTCCCTCACTCTAATTCTAATACTACAAACGAATAGAAAAAGAGAAATTAAATGTACGAAGTCTATTCTACACAATATCTTAAAAATAAAAATATCTTCAACTTTAAGATATTATCAAAAGTATATTAATATCAATCAATTAATCAATAAACCAAAATAATACCCCACTATACATCTTCAACTTTAAGATATTATCAAAAGTATATTAATATCAATCAATTAATTAATCATCAATAAACCAAAATAATACTCCATTATACATACTTCACATGTACACTACATAAACCCAAATAAAAATAATAATAATAATAATAATATGAGGTAGATTTCAATCAACTAAATCCAACCAATTACCAAAAATCAAAACCAAAAATAGTAAGCACATCAGTTTCATATACCCATTAACAAATCACAAATTACGAGTAACAAAAATTCTCCAAAAAAAAAAAAAAATTCTCAAAAAACGGCTACATTTAATTTATTTCATTCATTTCATGTCATACTTATTGCTTTGATTTTCATGTTTGACCATTTTTCCAACTCACCATCAAATGAACAATTGTTAACTTATTTTTAGGTTGTATAACAAAGTAAAAGGAAAGTGATTAAAATTTTTGTAATTGTTTCATTGTAAAAATTAAACTAAATATTTTCATGATTATTTTTTCAATAATATACAACATGAAGAATTTCTAATCATAATTACGACAATTTTATACATTAATACAAAGTACTACGGAGTATGTATCAGTATAATTATTTTTATATTAAAATTTGAGAATCGACATGACACGAGATAAATAAATACGTTGATCAACTTTTATCAAAATTCAATAGTTAGAACAATCAGTTAGTGATAATCGTTAACTAATATTTTTATTCTCTGTATGAATAAGCGGTTAATTTTACAACTATTCATAAAAATTATATGTTTCACCTCACAATCTCATTTTATTTTTATTTTACTTTTTTATTATTATAATTTTTTTTTTAGTACTTATGATATTTGTGGGACCCACTTTTTAATATAAACTCATAAATAACAAATTTATTACATTGAATTTCAAGGTCTTCCTAGTTTCTCCTATTGCATATGTTGAAACTCTTGACCTCTCTTGTTTGTGCATATCTCAACTTACTATTTTTGGTGACTATATTTTTTTTGTTCATTTCTTTTCTTACATCTTTCTAATTTTTCTCCATTTTTTTCTGGGTTTTTTCCACACACACACACATAACACCTTTGCAATCTCCTTAATCAAAGTAATTCTGAAATAATAAGGTATGCACTTTTACCACCTTTTAAGTTACTTTCTGTTCAATTTTTTATGTGGGAATTTTTTTTTTCTTTGATTTGTACTTTTTTTTGTTGAATCTCTTGAATTTCCCATGTTTTTTATCCAATCTTTGTTAATGGGTAGCTCAAAGTTCTAAACTTTATCACAAGGATATGTAGAGAATTACTAATTTATATATGAGACGGTTTTACGATAAAGGTAGTTATTTGCTTAATTTCATGTTCTTTTTTCAATCTATGTTAATGGGGTAGCTTAAAGCTCTAAACTTTATGAAAAGGGTATCGAGAATCGCTAATTCTTATATGAAACCGTCTCACGATCAAATTTATCGTGACACCTCTTTTATGTATGAAGTTAGTTACTCAGTAGATTTTTTTTTTTTTTCCTGTTTATGATTTTGACTTTATTTAATTTAGTTTTAACACTAATTTAGTGTGAGACGATGTGTACACCGAGACATGAGTGGTGAATTGGTGTGATTGATTGATTGTTTTGTTGTGCCACGTGGCATTTGACTAAGAAAAGTTTTTGAATGTCAATTTCAGTGGCTCTGTAAACAGGAAATTGATTAACTGAAGCTGTTTTCATTGGTTGGAGGAAAATAATTGAAGGTTATTATAGTTGGTGGAATTGTGTAATTATTCTACAAGGGTTGTTATAACTTATATCCACAAGAATAATTTGTTGCTTTTTATTTAGTTTTTCGGGTTTTTGTGATGTTGCTGAAAAAACTGTTGTATGAAAGATGAAGAATGAGGTGAGATATAGGAGAATATAGGGGAAAAAATGGACTTGAAAGAGAATGGTAATGGTTATTTACATGAAGAAAGACCGTCTTCGCCGTTATGGGTCTTGCACCAGATTTCGGAGGAGGCGGTTAGAGTGGCAAGCGAGTACTTAGGTAGCGGGAATACGTCACCTGTTTGGACAGGACATAAGAAAACTCAGAGTGAATTAGTAAATCAAATGCATCGTCGTAGTAGTAGCTTACAAAATTTGAAGTCGTCATTGTCGAAGGCTTGGCGGTGGGGTGGAAACGCGCAGTATGAAAATCGCAGGTTCAATTTCAATCCCGAGGTTCTAGCTAATCAGAAACGACAGTGGTATCGGCTTCAAACCCAGGTAACTTCCCTACATATAAGATATAACGACTCAAAATAGTGTGTTTTTTGAAGAATTCCGCATTTTGTTTATTTCATACTATATGTTATAGGCCAACTGGTTAATAGTGATGCCCAATATGGAACCTGGTATATGTACTGTTCCGTGTGATTATGCTGAATTTTTCCTGTTATACCTTGACATTGTGGATGATGTGAAATGAATTATTTTTTCTAAGAACGTGTCTAGTAGTTAGTCTTGTCACTTATTGTGTTCCTCCTACCTACGTAGTACTAGTACGTACATAATATCGAATTAAGGAGTAAAGCGTTATGAGGATACGAACTGTTTGTCTGGTTGGAAGGTAATCCGAGTGTACCCTTATAGGAATGTGTGCGCATAAGTATGATCGTATGTTGTTATTTCTGGGATGACTTTGTGATATGATGTGTGCGTGTATGTTGTATTATAGATATGCTATGAGAATGTAGATTTTATGGCTTCTTTTCCTATTAGTAACGAGGATGTAACTGCTGATCTAGGACCGTACGAAATATAAGGAGCCTTCTTTGCTATATGAACACTTCTTAGTTACGGGGCTTCACCCGGATACCAATCTTGACGCTGTTGAGGATGCTTTTGCTCGGAAGAAAAAGTGGGAATCCGAGATGGCTAGATCAGGGGCAGTGGATGAGCGTTTGTCGTATAGCCGTGAGCCTTCGCCTCCTGCGCTGGATCCTCAGGTTCGAAGCTTGATCATTTGCTTTCCCAAGATGCATCATATATTTGATTCCTGAACGTCATACAGATTCTTCGTTAAGTCATTAGTATTGCGATTTAAAATCATGTGGCATTCTATGAGCTCTTATCTTGAGTGCAGATATTATTCAAGTATCCACCTGGGAAGAAATTGCCGATGCGTCTGAAGGATTTATGCGCTTTTACGTTTCCTGGAGGCGTCAAGGTTTCAGTTATAACTTGAAATTATTAATTTGATAATTCTATCAACTTGTTTTGTTTGTTGCTGTAGGAGTTCACAGATTTTACGTAACCTGATATGATGATGGAGCATCCAAAATATCCTCTCGACTCGTTTAGTAACTTTGAATTAGGCCATTTTTTCAGCCTTACACTCCAATTGCGAACATATACTCAGATTTGTTAAACACTGTTTACTATTTTCAAATTTTGAGTGAACATAATTAGCTTGACCCATTCAAGTTGTTTCACGCCCTTGTGGTTTCATGTATCTTCGAATTTATATTTTATATCATGAGCTGGTTTATACTTTAACGTGCATGATTAGTAAATACAAAGTATGTTTAATTACAACACATTTCTTTGAAAATTGCAGGCTCGGCTAATGGAGAGATCGCCATCTCTAAGTGACTTAAACTCGCTTGTTTATGGACAGGTAGATTCGTAACTCTTGTTCATCTTGTAATTCGTAAATGATATTGTAAGTGAGCTGTTTTGCTCTATTCCATCATCAAATGGTGTTCTTTGGCTCTATTTGAAACGGGATTTTGTTCTAGCATTTGTTTGAAGTAATAGCTGGCTGAATTTTGTCATTGGTCAAGGTGTTTTGTTTGCTGAATTTGTAACTTGAATTAATAGTGCTGGCTCTCCTTTTTTTCGTTTAACTTGACAGAAGACGATTTTAACTGAAGTTCAGAAACTTTCAGATATTTCAGGAAAGCTCACGAAGTTTGTTAAGGTCACAGAAACAAACAAAAAAAAACCAGTGAAATTAAGATCAAGCCGTAGGTTTAGGATTAGCGTGTTAATATGTTTGATATATACTTAAGAGACGATTCTCATGCAATTTGCTATATCGGCATTGCTAAGTTCCAACTGAGTAAAGCATCATTATTTTAGTATTTAAAATTGATCGATTACTTCATGCTTTATAATATGGCTTATGTCCTGCAGCTCTTATACTTTCATGACCCGTATATACTTATATCGTTTGTGTACTGAATTTTTTGAACAGGAGCATCTTGGAAGAGATGATTTGGCATTTGTTTTCTCGGTGAAGGTGAGACCCTAAATGTTTAGCTCAGGCTGGGGTCGTGTTATTTCACGTTCAAGTGTGATGCGGAAGTCGCAGCTTTTTAACTGAGAATTAAACCTTTCCCGTCTTCCTCAGGCTGCTGATAGTGGAACGTTGTACGGTGTTTGCCTGCAAGTACCGGAAATTGTTCAGAGGCCACCTGCTATCTTGGCTAATTCGTCACCACTGTCGCAACCGTCTTTTGGAGGCAGCCGGTTTCTCGTCTGTGCACCACGCTGCTATTGTTTGCTCACCAGAGTACCCTTTTTTGAGCTTCACTATGAGATGCTGAACAGGTAAATTATAGTTTCTTATTTTTTATCATGGTCACATAAATTCATCGCATTGCTTATGGTATAGTCCTTTTGTTCTATTAATAATTTACGTTTGCTTCTTGGACACTATTCACAAGTAATGAACTATTCAGAAAATTTCCTAATACGACTTCATTATCTTCAGTCTTCACTGTTATAATATGTAACTTGTGTTTTTTTTTCTGGTTCGTGGCAGTATCATCGCACAGGAGCGGTTAAATAGGATAACTCAGTTTGTCAGTGAAATTAGTCTCTATGATTACTCCCCTTACTCATCGAGAGGACAAGACCAGTTCCACGAAAATTTCGACTCGCCAACACAGAAGGGCCATACAGACTGGATGTCGTCTGCAATACCTGTTGGCAGCGCAGTCGCCCTCACTGCTGCTGCAGCTGGTATTATTCCCGATGATGGGGTGTCATTTGTTTCTCCAAAGACCGTTGAGTCTCCGTCATCGAGTGGTTCCGTTAGTGAAATTTCTGAGTTTAGTCCTGTTAAAGAGCCAGATTTGGATGGGAGAACGAGTCTTCAGGATTCTGATGATCAATATTCTGATGCATCTGAAGGACGTGCCAATGGTTTTGGAAGACATTACGAAAACGGAGGAAATTCCCCTGAAGCCAATTTGTTGTCGCATTCTTACAATTTGAAAATGGAGAGAAGCAACAGTTCTCTGTCTATATACAGGTAGTAAAGTTGGATTTTCTGTCTAGTGCTTCATGTCAGCCTACTTTATAATCCCTCCATTCAGTCGATGAACTCCACACAGTCCTAAAATTTTCCTCCTTGCTGAAATTTCAAAAGTGAGCTAATTGATTGACTGAAATGAAGGGAATATATGTTTTGTTTACTGAGCTAACCAAGTCTCTGTAAGTCTGATGAATTGAACCTGTAGTTATTTTTGTTTCTTCTGACAGTTCAGTAAAGAGCACTGATGAAGATTACGATTGTTTCTCTAATCAAGAAAGCGATTTTTCTGGAGAATTCATGAGTATGGAATGGGCTAAGGTTTGCTATTTTTAATCCTCCTTTTGTATTAAGGAACGTACGAAGGTTGTGGCTTACACTTTAATCTGTTATGTGCTCATTTCTAGGAGAATAAGAATGATTTGTTGCAAATAGTTTGCGCTTATGGAGCTATGCCTATTCCTGAAAGAGGAAGTGAGATTGTTTTTCAACCCCTTGAACACCTGCAAGCTATCGAGTACACACGCCCTTCAGTTTCAGTTCTCAATTCAGCTGTCAGTTTCTTGGATACAGACGTGCATGATCCTGTCAAATCAGCAGAAGTACGATATTGCATGGTTTATTATGTTCTGGATGAAAGTGTCTTGTTTTCGTCGGCTTTTTCTAAAACAGCTGTGAATTTTCAGGTTAATGCAAGGTTAGCAGCTGCGGAGGAAGCTGTTGAGTTATCTATTTGGACGACTGCAACCCTCTGTCGAGCCCTTTCTCTTGACAGTGTAATTCTTTTTATGTATTATATGCTGTTTACGCCGTACGAATACAATGTTTCTGTAGAAACCGCTTTTCTTGAAGATTATATGTAGTCTCTTAGGAATTAGGATTGTCAGCACGGCTAAGGAAAAATAATACTCCGTATTTCTTTAAAAATACATGGTTTTCAGTGCACGTTTGGATTCATAATGAAGCTCTTCTTAAATGGGGTGATGTAGTACTGTAGTAGTTTGCTATACGACATTACATTTCCTTGGGTTTCCTCCTATATAGATGTCATTATTATATTATAAAATGGAGTAATACATTATGATCATAAATGATATTTGGGTCTAAAGCTTTCAAATCACGTCTATCCCATCAATGTTGTATCTAATCTTTTGAAAGCGGAATTTCACACACTTTATCTAGATTTTCAATTCGTAGTGGAATAAATCGACATACACTGTACATGGTTTTCATTGAGTCTGCAATTTTCAGATGTATTATTAAGATGTACTAAATATTTTCATTATGACTGCATTATCTGTTGTTTCAGATTCTCACTTTGCTCACTGGAGTTTTGCTAGAGAAACAAGTCATTCTTGTATGCCCGAATCTGGTCAGTTTTTCTTTTACATGAAGAAATTTCACGCTAATGTAATAGTCTGATGTCTGACGAGAAATTTGGATTGATCCTTGTGCATGCAATGATGTGAGGGCTTATATGTAGACATAATTTTGGCAGTGTTAAATCGAAAAGTCATTCACATAGATATATTTTACCATTGCTTTTTCCTGTCGATGTATTCCTTAATGATAATAACATAACCCAACCAAATTTGCCTCATTCCCGTATTCTCTTTGTAGAATGACAATCAGCTGAATTAGCGTAAAATAACAAAACGGAAGAACGTTGTGGCAACTGTTGTTGGATTTTTGTATAATCGTTGATATTGTTTATCTTCTCAATGATGAAACCGTCTTTTACAGGGTATTCTCTCTGCGGTGGTGATGTCTTTCATCCCCATAATCAGTCCATTTGAATGGCAGAGTCTGCTTTTACCCGTGAGTTGATATTTATTTACACTTCATCGTCTTTTCTGCTTCATTTTTGTTATTGACCAGTTTATTGTTGTATCTGTATGATATATCACTGTGTTGCTTACTGCAGTGGCTATATTCTCGTCAATCATAGCTTTGTAATCTTCGATTTATTCACGTGCACCCAGTCTGCTTTCTTCGTAATCAGTTTTGTGTATACTTATATTTTTGACCCTCGTTGCAGATCCTCCCAGCAAAGATGATCGACTTTCTTGATGCTCCAGTTCCTTATATTGTAAGTCTTGTCGTATTTGTTATTTTTTCTTAGATTAATTTTGATAATGTGCCGTGATTATAGAGTGTGGTAAATATATTCTACTTTTTACTGAAAGCACATGTTAAATGATTAACGAAGTACCCAAACCTCGAAATACGTCACAAAATACAAAAGCTATCAGTTTTATATTCAGATGATTTTGGATGCATCTTCGTGTCTCTTTGTTGCGGCCTATAAGCCTACAGAAGTAATGATACGTCTTGGTGTAATTGTTGGCCCGTTCCTTTTTTTAAGGAGTATTATTATCTTTTAGCGGTTTCCTTAATATTTTCGTTTACAGATTGGTATACAGAATAAACCCGAGGACCTAAAACTGAAGACTACCAATCTCGTCCATGTCAATATCGAAAAGGACCAGGTCTGTATTCTTTTGTTGTTCCTGTCTCCTAAAAGTTAAAAATTCGAATCGCTTGAATCATCTCCTGGCCTACCTTTTTTTTTTTTTTTCCTAAATTCTCTCAGAACGATATTTCCGTCAATAAATTTCTTGGTCTCAGTGTGTTTGAGACTTTTGAGTTATACTGTCGAAAAACCTCAATTTTGTGTCCTTGCAGGTGAAGACGAGCTCCTTACCAGTACTTCCTCGACGCAAGGAGCTGTATTCTGAACTCCGTCCAATTCACGCTACGTTGTCTAGTCAATTTAGAGTAGCCGAGAGACATCCTGTATATAAGTGCAATGAAGTTCAGGTGACTGACTATATTTACTCTTATCATCATGGACATAAAAAAAAAAAAAAAAATATGATTCAGATTTGTCTGAGAAAAGTCCGTGCATGTTTCGCCTTCTGTAAACCAATTGTGCAGCCTCATCTTAACGCTTGCGCACACTTGCAGGCGGTAGCTGCCACACAATTTATAGACGTGATAAAGAGATACATGGAATCACTATGTGCAGATTTTAGGTCTTATTCCATCACCAGTGTACAATCAAACAATGATCGCGTAAGTGAATAAGTTCCGTACGATCATCCACCTGTTTTACTTGTGATCTTGTGAGTCGTGATATCCATTTCTCGTATGTTTATATGTGTAGGTCTCGCTACTTCTGAAGGATAGTTTTATTGATTCCTTCCCTGGTAGAGATCGGTCTTTTATGAAGGTTTGTCATCCACCGTTGCTTTAATATGTTTGTTACAACCGTAAAGACTCTTTTCTCTTTATTAGAAGAATATATGCTCATATCTCTTGATTTTTTGACGAAAGCTATATCAGTTCCTCTGCTATATTCATCAAAAAAAATTGTCCGAAATTGGGTTCGCACAGTGAAATCAATCGTCAGAAATGTGTACTGTTAATTGTTGAGGACTTCACTGTTATGTTGTTCGGTTATCCCTTTGCAGCTTTTTGTGGACACGCAAATGTTTTCTGTCCTATCCGACTCTCGGTTGAAGACGTTTGAGCATGAGAAGTCGTAGCCTTATACAATGTCCTGCGAAAAAGCAGCCAATATTCAAAATAATATTGACGAAATGGTCCGTTATCGAACGCCTACCAGCTCGTCTTGAAGATTGTCGGTTGTGCAAACCTGGTCGTGATTGGTCGAAGAATTGTTTGGGTTTGTAGAATATAAAATTTTGTAACATAGAATCATATAACCAACTACGAAAATAGCATACATAATGAGTTAAATTATTGGCAATACTCCTGATTTCAAAAGACGAAAGGATTATATAGATGAAATTCATCGAACAAACTTTTGTAAATACATTTGAAATGTATCGATCAATTTTTTATTTATAGAATTTTATAGACGATGCTAGTTTTATGAGGTGTAGATTCTAAGAGTAAACTATGCCCCTGCTTTCGAGTTATTGTAATGCTACAACAAAAGAAACCGATCATGGGAAACGTGGCGATGTCGCGACTTGTACCCGCTTCACACTACATAGCCTCAAATCGAATAAAATTGACAGAATTTCGCTGCCATCTCAAATTGATACGGAGTAATATACAACTGACTCAAAAAATACAACTATACTAGTGTTACATTTCTCAAAAAGAAAAAGCACCCTGTATCACATGAGAAGGTTTAGGACCCCGTGTCAATTAGACGGCCCCATAGTGTAAGACCGTCTTACAAGAGACCTACTGTATTAACCATGCGTATGGGGAAGAATCAATCAAGGAACGGTGCTCGAGACGAAAACTAATGAATATGCTCATCCTCAACTTTTGATTTCTTTCATTTGTGTCAGTGTGCCTTACTTTTCATCCTCGGAATCTGAATCTGCAAACACGGGCTTAGGCTGGGTCGAAGCGTAAGCAGGGGCAATAAATTTCGGATCTTTCTCAGCAGCCTCAGCATGCTTCAGAATGGCTTCTCTCGGATCTTCGTCCATCCATGTCTCTTTCAACATACCTCCTTGCTGAAACGGATCACAAGGTCAGAAATTTATTATAGAAAAAATCCAAAAAAAAAAGAGCTGAGACGAAAACACGGAAACTAACATTACCTTCAGAAGATACTGAGTTAACAAGCTTCCAGAAGAGGTACCGGTTCTCCCACCACAGCCAGGACCCGTCATTGGAAGCTCGGGTTTGTGGGACTTCAACGGATCCTTAAGAATCTTATCGCGTTGACGTTTGCGACTTGGCTGATCTCTAAACAAGGGAAGTGCGTGAGGGTTGTGTATAACTGGCTGCACCTCAAAGTCGTCCACCGACTTTGTCCTTGGTGCCCGAGCAACACATACAAGTGCCCCTCTCTCACTCATCGTAGGGTCGTAGAGTATGTGTGTTCCTCCTTGGCTTTTATCTCCAACGGTGGCGAAGACCTACAAGCATCATAAAGTTTTCTGAGAAATTCCAAAGTTTTCTTCATCTAAAATTTTCTGAATTGTTTCATAAAACTACGAGAAAAATAAGATAAAAGTGAACAAGTCCTTTAGTCCTCGGTTCATTAAAATGAGCCTCGGTGAGTCCATAGTAAAGTTCGGAACGCCACACTGTTTGAGAGATATTTGGACAGATTTTTCACGTAATACGGAATAATATCACCTAACATACCTGATTTAGTTTTGAATGCCAAGCGCACTGCACAACACTGCGTGTGGGAGAGATGCCAAGCCTAGATACAAGTTCCAATTTTTCTCGATCAAAAAAGCATAGTAACCCACCGACAGTACTCTCTCTTTCAACAGAAGTACCGGTCAAGATGAGATCTTCATCGGGACTAAACGCAACATTGGTTTGAGCATAATTGTTCGGTAGATCCTCAAACACCTTAAGTGACTGCTTCATTTGGCGCATATCCCAAACCTGAGAGGCACAATAAAAGTGAAGCTATGAATCCTGTTCAAACTGACTTCAAAAAAATAAAAATAAAAAGCCGTACACACTCTTTTAAACGAAGAGAATCACATACTCAGTCACCGAGATACAAGAAAATCGATCCTATGAATTTACTATGACATCTGGATTTAAATCATGGAGTATCTTATATTTTGAAGCAAAATAAAATTACTACGTCTTAAACAGGTGGAGTGGTATAACACAAATATAGATTGATACCTTCAATGTGCAGTCAAAACTTCTTGATATCAGATGCCGTCCATCGCTTGAAAACTTCAGCGCTGTGATATCATCGGAATGTGCCTTCTGAAGATGAACATCTGGTCTGCTTCCCCATCCTGCCTTGATATTCCAAATCTGTAAGAGTACGGAAACATCTCAGTCGCATTAATACAACAACAATAACAACAAAGAGGCTATATACGAAATTACGAATGACCCAAGGTGAAGACTGCGTCGATAGTTGAATTGAGTGACTGATACACCACTATAAAAAGAAGCACCGCCAGTTTTAGGGAGTGATTTTGCTTTATTCCACCATATCCAAAACCAAATCATAGTAGGTTTTTGGTTTCCTTCCTCACTCGCATTAACAAGTGACAAAATAAATTTCTAGGCGAAATTTACAGAATAGCCAATCAAAAACTTTATAGTTTATACTTCAAGAAAAGATGCACACCTGTATGGATCCATCTCCGATTCCACCAACAATGCTTTTTCCATCTCGGTGCCATGCACATGTTGTGACCGCAACTCTCCCAGGCCTTGCAAGCTTCGGCTTAATTACCTATACAACCGAAGGATCTTAGATTGATTTAAGAGTTTCTACACCCACGACTGAAAACGAATACAATTGCAAGAGTAACAGAAAGACAGTTAAAAAGAGATGCAAGGCCCAGCGCAATAGGTCATGCTACAGTCTACAGATATAAAAGATTACGTCACATAAGCATATTAGCATGCCCTCAATAGAAACTCTACTAGATTACCACAAGATATTACACAATACAAAGTCGATCTCTACAATTCTCAAGGAAGTTGAACATTTTACTGCATCCTAAGGAGTAAGGACTGAGGATAAGGAAATTAATACCTTCCAAATTCAGGTGCTCTTTATGGATACCAAAAAATTGAATAAAGACATAACCACTAATGGTCAAGATTGGAGATTATCAGCCATCATGATTTTGATTTGTCAAATAGAAGAGGTCTTTGAAAAGGAACGATGTTTGGAGTGAGGGTTAAGTGAGGGATGAATGGATGATTAAGCTATACTCCCTCTATTCAAGTCCATTAGCATCCCTTCTCTTTTCACATTTGCCGAGACGCTTTTTGTAACGACAATATCTATAGTTCTAAATTGTATAAAAATATAAAAATTTGATATTAATGTTGTACTTATGAAAACGAATAAAACAATATCTCACATGACTATATTTTTATTTATACATTACGAGTTATACCGAAAATTCTTCACATATGTGAATAGTGTCAAAAAAGAAGGGATGCTAATGGAAATGAATGGAGGGAGTATATCGTATCTTTTCGAATATCTCTTATGTCAGTACAACTTTCATTAATTTGGGAGGGTAAATGTGAATAGACCTATGTCATTCCCCTCCATTTCTCCATATTCCAATTTACTATCCATACAAAGAAAATGATCCTTCTTTTGTCCGTTGACTCCGTTCCATACCCTTTATTCAAAGAAGGGAGAAGTTTCAACAATATGCAGCTAAAGGTCAGAATATCACAACAGCCATGTGAATGGTCGTAAAACTGAGGAAGATTATAGCTTACAGTTTACACATTCCATGCCTCAAGAGTGATGTTACATGAATGCATATGGCAGCACGTGATTTCTTGATTATATTTGCAATATAATAAACTGAAAGGAAAATGTGTGCAAGCACTGTTTCTTAAACTATAACTATCCATCCACCCTCTCCAAAACACACAGACACACACACACAGACACAGTTAAAAAAAAAAAAAAGATTGCCGATGCATAAATGTCCTTCCAAGCAACTCGATTGAACTCTGGCATCCTATTTTACATTTTGCCACGCCTGTAGCAATCTAGAAACTATAGCACTTGTGCTATCACACATATTGAAATGCAAATTCCAGTCACTTGTTAAATACAATGCTGATATGCTACTAGGAACACTAGCAGTAATAGTTACTTATGTAATCATCACCTGTTGAACATAAGAGCATATGACAAAGTACAAACACGGCACACATACGTTATCTATTTGATTACATAAGTAGTGGGTTCACATAAAATAAAAGCACATGGAAATCATATACAAGAAAGACGAGTAAGCCGAAAACATAACTCGGCAAATAAGATGTGAAGATAAGTACAAATGAATACCTGCTTTTGGCTATTGAAGTCATTTACATCCCAAATACGAAGTGAACCATCTTCAGATGACGTCAAGATGGTCTCTTTTTTATCTGGATGCCATTCTCCACAAGTCAAACCGGTTATGTGACCCTTGGTGTTCTTCAAGTCACGAATATACATATCACCCTTTACAAACTCGCCAATAGTGATGCCATCACGGTCATAAATCTGATAAGAGATGGAATAATCTGTCAATTATAAACAAACACCGATGAGTGAAGAAAGAGAGACAAGTGAGAAGAAAGTGGTACCTTAGCCTGAGCAGAGCCAGTGACACACAAAAAGAACCCAGCTGTAGGGCTCCAACTCAATGCTCGAACTTGGTGCCCTTCAGAAGGTTCCAATTGTCTAAATGACGACAAATCTCGTTTCATTCCTTGAAAATCGTACATTCGAACTGTATAATCATAGCTACCAGAAAGAACTCTTGACCCTGAGGGATCAACTGCTAAAGCGGAAACAACCTGTCAGCAGATAAAAGAAATTCAGGCACTCATACTAGAATCAGATCCATCAGAATCCCTATACACTCGTGAGTCATGAACAAACATAAAGACTTTCATGATTTAAAATAAAGGACATCACATCGAAACACGGTCTTATTATAAAGGTTTTGAAGATCACGGGAACTGTATTCTATTGCATTGCATTAAGAAGCAATACTGGGGGTCTTTAGCGATATAAAGCTGCAAAAGCAGATACAAGACCAAGACCGTTACCGAGATTCAATACTATTAAGACTGATGTTAAAATCCTCTCATATAGAAAACCACTGACATTTGCAACATGAGAAACTAGGCACTCACAAATACCCATCATAATCGTCATAGTTCTCATTATTGTTTCATTGCTCAAGTCCACCAACCTCTTGCTACAACTCAACGTAAATGGCTACAATCACAAATCACAACCTTTATGCATTATTTGAGCTTCACACCAACACTTACCACCGTGTCTTTAATAAATTATTCAGTGAGAAGTGGTGGTGGTGGGGGTCAAGAAGTAGTTTTCGCCTCCTGCTAGCAACATTTAAAAACTCCGAACCTCTGTCTGTAAGAAAACTGCCATTTGCTTCATGTCTTCGCATTACTCCTATTATATTAAAACAAACCCTAATCTACTACTCCCTCTATTCCGAGAAAATGTCCTGATTTCATTCTTAAAACATTCCCAAATTAATTGTCCTTCATTCATAGTAATTTATCGTAAGTATTAACACAGAATTTGCTTGTTCATTAAATCTACCCAAATAGAAAGTACGGCATTTAAAATGGGATGTACTTAATAGCAATATAGTTACAGTAGAAAGCAACAAGCTTGTATTCGACAAGCGGTAAATTCTCAACACAAAAACCACTCAGCTAAATACTTATCGTTCGTGGAAAAATCCCCTTCAAATTTCACAATTATTCACTTAGCTGAAATATCAACAAAAACCCGAAACTTTGAGCAAAATCTTGGCGAAATTCAAAACAACGACAACACAAATATCAGCAATCTACAGCCTTACGTTCAAATTCACAAAACAAGAATACAGGTATTAATTTACGAATTAAAAAAGAACATCAGAAATGTGCACAAGAATTATACCTTACTATGTCCCTTCAAAACAATCTCATTACTCATAGGTATTCTAAACTGCGCTTCTTCCTCGTCGTCTTCCTCATCGTCGGTCACCTCGGCACCCACCCGTGGCGGCGGAGGCGGCCCAACTACCGGCCCATCCTCCTCATCGTCCGCCACTGGGGGCCCAACCGGCGGCCCAACAACAGGCCCAACATCCTCGTCTTCAGACTTAGGGTAAGTATTAGGTTTTCAGAGAGAGAAACCGAAGATTGATTTGATTGTTGTGGTTGATTGATTGATCGACGAGTGGTGTTGTGGATTGCTTCGAGTGAAGTTTGGGGCTTTGATTGTTTGCCGAAAGATAGGGGAAAGTGTGCCCTAATTCCGTCGTCGATATCTGCTTCGTCCTCCATTAATGGCGTGGGAGTACTGATTGATTGATTGATTGATTAATTGATGATTGCGTAAAGTTAGGGTTTTAGAGGAAGCTATTAGGGTAATTGATTTGGGGGAAATTCCTGGGTTTTTATTTTGGTTTTACGGTGGTTATGTAATTGAGTAATTCCATGTATCGTCTCATTTTGCCGCCTTATAAAACTACTCCTAGTCTCCTACACGGCTACACTGTGTAGCTCAAAAAAATTACGGTTATTTTTAGTGAAAAATTAACTAGAATAATTTTAAAGATGATCATATATTATGTTCAAGTTAATTTTAACCGTTTTAAAGTATTAAAATCAGTTTTATTTTCTTTCTAACATAGGAACGATTAAAATTAACTTAGATATTATTGGAGTATATTTACCGTATCCGAGTAATGGACTAATACATCGAACCTTGGCGAAACAATGTATCCCTTGGTGAAGGATCGGTCTTAATATAATTACCCCTTGTATATATGTCTGTAAATAGAAGTAGGTTGTAAATTTAATGTTATGCAATTCATTAATACAATTATACTTATGTGAATTACGTTTGTGTAATTTAACAGATATACTATACTATTGAAATGATTTTTCAGTACTTAAGATTATTTTGAGTTAATATTATTTTTAGAAATGAGTAATAGTTGGGATTAATCATGTTAGTTTTTTGTGACTATTTTATTCTATTCATAAGTATCCTGAAGGACCGTCTAACACTTTTATATTGTTAGACGGACACGTTCAACGAGTAACACTAAATTTAATAAAGTAATATTAATATTAAATTAAATGGAGAATTAAAAATAAATATGGACAATATATAAAATCAGTAAATGCATCTTATTAAATGCAATTAAAAAAAATTTTAATGCACATTTTATTGTTCCAAAAAACATTAAAGAAAAGACCTTTCAACTTTCTACTGGCCTTTTTAATTCTCATATTTGCAGATACTCTACATACCCTCATATCATTCATTCACGTTTCATACCTCTCAAATTTATCCCTCCAAAATCTCTCCATGACTTTGCTTTTATACTTTTCTTTAACTTTTTTTTCCTTTTTCTTATATAGTAATAATTGACATTACACGTAAATTGTTGCATAGATGATGTTCATTTGTTTGTAACCAATTTAATTCAATAAGAGGCTAGATTAAATTAGTTGTTGAATAATGTTTTTCGAATCTTCAATGGTTGTGAACAAGGAACGACGTCAACGGAAAGACAAAGAGTTTTCTATGAAGAAATTAAATTTGGTAAGTAGTGTATTGGTCCGTCTTTTACACGCATTGGAATTCATGGTGGCTACAAAATTGGTTTTTGTAACTAGAAATAAGTTATTTGTGATGATATATACATTACGAGTAATTAACTATTTTTTTTTTTTTGAAAATAGTATAGAATGTGCATTGATTGATTGTTTTTGTTGGTAATTATTTTCATTTTTATTGACAACCATTTGATTGAATTTTTGTTTCTTTTCTGTCGTAGGGTTCCATCTTTATTTAACAATGAGGAGAATTCAATGATAATGAAGAAGAATTACCAAGATCTAGTATAGTTACGGTGAAGTAATATATGGTCACCACGTTCTGTATAAGTAGATACCATCAGACAATATATAGTAACACATTGCTTAAATGTATTTCATTGGTTTTGATACAATTAAGAAATATAAGGACACTACATTTTGTATCATTTGATTACCTAAGAAGACATACGGAGTATTAGTAACTATAATTATTGAACTTGGGATACCTTACCCTTGTAAATTTTTATTGGTGACTATTATAACAGTCATGGTGATACTATTTTTTAAATTAGTGACTACATTTGGCATCAAAAAAAAATATCCGTAGAAGACAAAATAAATCTACTATAACCCAATTATGCTCACGAATTAACTAAAAATAGATACCATCTAACAATATGTAGTCACCACATTTTGATATTATAAAGTGACCTCTTTATAACAAAAAGTAATGAGATAATAATGAAACGTAACCACTTTACGAAATTTAATCATCACATTCTTATTTATCATTATTTTTATTATAAAAAAGACTTAAAGGTAACATTCTACCGAATTAACATCAATGCACAATTTGTAGATTTGATTAATAATTAAATATTACCTCCAAAAATATTAAATACATTTAATATTTTGTAGTTAATAGAGTTAGAGAGAGGTTGATATAATTAAGGTTTGTCTAGGGAGTACACAAATTTGAAAACAATGATTTTTTTGTTTTGTTTGATAAGTAATTAAAGATTTGGTGTTGGAATCTAGACCGTCTAACAATAAGCAAAGTGTTAGACGGTCTCATTTGAGACTTATTCTTCTTTTTGTATCTTTACTTCATCTCATCTATTGTCATCCTTAGGTGCAGAGAAGGCTAGGGTGGTCGACAGTGGTGGTGCACGGTGGTTCGGAGTAACGGCGACGACGGTACATCTAATTGAATTAGTAGAGAGAAAAAAGTGAAATTACAAAAACTGATGTAGAGAATGAGTAAATGAGAATGGTTTTTTTCGTTTTTTCTTGGTTACGATTGAATAAAAGTTGGTGTAATTGAACAACACCCTTAACATTTGTGTATATGTTAAAAAAGAATACGAATCTTGTGAGACAAGCACATTAAAAAGAATACGAATTTATTATAAGGCATTTGACCCACACAAGACTCATGTCTTAATTTTTAAGCCGTAGCTGTTGGAAAATGTAGAGAGTTATGTGGGTAAGTAGAAATTAGTTAGTAGAAATAATATTTATTAGAGATTAATTAATGTTTCCCTAGAGTCTTCCTATTTTGCTATATGAGTGGTTTGAGACTTTCATGTAATACCAAGTTATCAATATTCAGAAATATCATTTTCTTCTCTTCCAAATTACTTTAATATTATTGTACAGTAACCACTTATTCTTGTGAGAGGTCTCACGATATGTACCAGTGAGGCAGTTTAAGTGAGAATTTGTCGTTAAAAGTAACAAGTCATCCTTTTACTATGAATCTATGATACTGTGCCATGTGTCAAACCAATTATCAGGATCGAGATTCTATTTTGAAATGTTTAAGTCCCGTTAAATCGGTTCGTGGGATCATACGACCTTACAATTCTCGATAATTATTTAGGTATGATTAACGGAAGAGATCCCACAAATATGTAAACAAATTATAAAGTACATAAATAAAGTACTAATTATTATACAATTATATAAGTCACGATAATGTATTTGAACAAAACAATGTGATAATTCAATTGCTAATGAGCACCAAAAAAAATAAAATTCAATTGCTAATGTTACCATTATAATAGTTTACAGAAGTAAGGAGCCAAATGTTGAAAAAAAAAAAAAGTCAATTAGTCTCTGACAACATAATGATATCGACACTAGTCATTAAAACTTATTTAGGGTTCATGCTTGACGAGTAATATAATGGTAGCAAATTGATGAATCTTAAGGGAATTAAAAAGTTCGGTCTATTATAAAAGGCAAAACATAGAATCATACGATTATAGATACGCGATTCAACGGCCTTACAATAATTCTACCTGATTCTGATGATTCTAAGGCGAATTTACAACATGTTGTATCTATGAACGTCTTGGATTGTTTACCCAATTTTTAGAGCAATATTCTACAATTCGTATCACGATTTTAACAACATTGAGTCAAAGAACATTCACTATAATGTTTGGAAAAAAAAAACTCTAGGAATTAAAGTTGAAGTAACTCAATTTCATCCTAATTTCATGTTAGGTTACGTTTGACAACTTATAAATCTTGGGTGGATGATGGATTCGGGTGGAGTGGGTGGAGTAGGGTGATGGATTCGGGTGAGGCTTCACCCGATCCGAACCCGATTCATTGCCATCTCTACTTATAATGAATCTTAAATACTTAAATTTAATTTAGAATTTCAAATATTGCATTACATTTCACAGTTCAATTTTGCGATGACGTTGGGTGATTAGTGGAATTGGAATTGAATCTTTTGATATGTAAAATTTTGTTAAAAAAATTACCAGTTTGAAAAAAAATAATGAAATTTGAAGTATTGTATACACTTTTAAAAAGAAAAAATCTTCAAATTTTTATATTTTCGGTCATAAATGTGAAAATACGATAAAATGAGGAATGAAAATGCTACAATACCATATTAGAGTTTGCGGAACGTAATTGTGGTTTCAGGGATGAATTTTTGGGGTTGAAGGATGTTTGTGGATTTGAAGGATGAAATTTTGAATTCTTGGGTTTGAGGGTTGTATAATTGTATTTATGGTTTGAGATATGAATTTTTGAGTTTAAAGGATGCAAAAAGAAGAATTAGAAGAGGGTATTAATGTATCATTTGCTGAGCTAAGTCAAATGTCGAACTTTTTTTTTTTTTTTTTTTTTTTTTTAATTTGGTCATACTCCGACCATTTAGTTATGTTTAACAAAAAAATTCAAGGTGGTAGTCACCACGATTTTTTTTTTTTTTTAAAATGTGATGTTTGACAAAATATTGTTTTTAAGTTAGTGGTTTTCAATAACGCCTATAATAATTACGGAGTATATAACTCAGCTCGTGCACTTTTTTAATTTTCGAAAAACTCGAATAGAAAATAAGGTTGCATAGGAAATACTAATGAAATAAACTTTGGACATATAATCAAAATATGTCATTGCAAATAGAAATCCATGCATTACATGTGTCATGAAACTAGTTATCAACTCAAAACATTGCATTAAACTAATAATTTTGAGTCAACTTTTGACCTATATTTGTCATTTTGGATAATTTATTGAGTTTTTCACGCTAATTTTCAGGGCGTGTGGGTTTGTTGGATTATATTCTGGAGTAGTTTGTTTAAGGTTATGTTTTGATTCTTAGGCCAACTTAGTAAAATCACGTAATTTGAAAATGGCTCAATTTTGTATGATCTATAAAATTTATTCACCAAATGAATGTATAAAACATATGGAGTATTGTATTGTCACAATCGTTTTCGAATTGAAAAGTATACAAATATGTAGTAATAACTAAATTCATCTAAACTACTCCGTATAAAATAGAAACAAATATGTATGACACGATAAATATATTAGTTAAACTCGCTCAATTAAAACATCATCACCAATTATATTTTTTAAAATATTTCTTTTCTCAATATGATACGTAAATGCCATCATTCATAACTTTCCAAAAACAATGTCTTCCACCACATTCGTGATCTACAAACTCTATAACGCCTTTAAAAGTATCAAAACCTTGTGAACACGCTCCTGGAGCTACCACATCGCAATAATATCGTTTTGCCTTGAACATTTCATTTGAAATCCATGTGGATAATTAGTACGCATCGGAAGGCGAACGACGCCTAGATCAGCCCCATTGGTCATACAATGTATATCAAGTACAATGCCATTTGACATTGAATTCTCTATGTTGAATTCATAATGTGTTGGTCCAATTGCCCATGCTTTTGCTTCTTCAACATGATAATATAATATCAATGGTAACAATAATATCTTTGTTATTATGTGATGATACTCCATTAAATTATTGTGATTTGAAATGTGTTATTGGTTGTAAAATTTTAACAACAAAAAGGGTTAATGGATGAATCAATGTATAACTTTGTGATTAAGATTGTTTACGAGAAAATTTAGGCCTTGCATGATTTGATAAAGTTGTCAAAATAACCACTTTGTTTTCTTAGAGAAAATATAACCATAAGTTCATAACATTCTAATTATAGGAAATCTGAATCGATTTTCCTTTTTTACTCTGGAATAAGTGTTGTGGACTTGTGGTATTTGAGATCGTAAAATTTTCAATAAATAAAGCAACATAAATAGATAAAGTAGAAGGTACCTTACTTCTAGGCTTAACATTAGTTTAGTTCAATTTAACCCTCAACTTATTTATATTATTGTTATTATTGTCGTTGCCGTCATTGCTTACTTGAAACTAGAATTCCATAGTCCCTACCGGCCATAACGGCTCCACAATTAGTCATTTTTTTATTCACCTAACCAAACTGCATACAAGACCAATATATCAACACAGATATTATTAGTGCATTTATAGTTCTAAACGAATGTTCAAAACCGTAAATTTTTAGGCCATGACCTTCATTTTCTTTTCTCTTTACATGAAGCTGACAAATACTTTATCAAGACGTTTTGCCTCAGTATACAATAAGATCAATCTAACACTAAAAAGGCCGACCGAAAAAAAAAAACCACCATCCCTTGATTCCCTTCATCAAGTAAAATTAGTAATCTTTTCTCATAATTTATATAAGAACGTCTTAGGTCCTGTTCTATTCAGCTTAATTTCAGTTGCTATAACTTTAGCTCAGTTCTTATAAGTTCAGCTCAATTTTTATAAATTCAACTTTTATAAACCTCATCAAGCATAAATTTTAACTGATTTCACTTATGTTTTTAAATTGAGTAAGCTTCAGCTCAACTTATAAGCTTCAAATTGCTCGCTTTATAGTTCTAAAAATAACCGGGCCTTACTTAAAGTTCAATATACAAAGTTGATCAATTGGGCCGTATCGAGCCCAAACATTGAACCCACTGCACAAAAAGCCCACTAATTCTCTCTCCTGCTAAATCATCATCATCAAACTCCAAATCATCTTCAAAACTTCCACCAAAATTTCCCCTTTTTCATTTTCTCTCTCCACCGTCGCAACCACCGCGGAACTCACCGGAAAAATGATGCAGGCCATTTCCCGGCGATCGATCAATCACCAATTTCTCAACACCTCCGCCGTCAAATCTCTCACATCCTTCTCTAATTCTGGTAATTCCTTCGCATTGTTCTCGCATTTCTAGGGTTTTGTTTTTTCTCCCCAATTTGATTTCGCATTTTTTTTTTTGTTTTTGATTTTAGGTTTTGGAGTTAGTGATGATCATCATCCGAGGTATGGACCTTCCCTCGCAATCAAAGGTGTTGGACACTTAGTTCGCAAGGGTACTGGTGGAAGATCTTCTGTTAGGTACGATTTCGTCCAGTTTTTTCGTCGATTTCGGTTTGTTTTGCAGCTCATTTTTTCAATTGTGTAAGTAAATTGGAGTTTCGGTAGGTTTATGGTGTTGAATTTGTGGTCAAACAAAACATTGTTTATCCTGAGTTTGATGTAATTCGAGGAATATTTAGAGCGAGGCGTTTATACTGATTTGATATTTGACGATATAATGCTCGAAGTAGTTGCGAGGAATCGAGGATTTTAGCAATGTTGATGTGAATAAAGTGGAAAACTCTGATTATCGCAAAATGTGCTGGAAATTAAGTAGAGGACAATGGACCAATGCATCACGTTTTGTGTGTCGTAGATTCAGTAGAGGCTTGATTATGAGGGCTTGTTTACGTAACGACTGAAGTTAGTGACTTATGGTGGCAATGTTGCATACTTGCATTAGATTTTAGGTATAACTCCCTTGGTTCGTTAGAAATGGCTCGATTGTAGGTTGTCTTAAACTTGATTGGGTTTATTATGTAATGGTAAGATGATGGAAGCAACATTTTAACGACATTTATCACGTTCGAGTGAATCTAGGAAGCTAAAAAGGTTTAATGGTACATCGATGTTGGTTTTGTAAACAGGTAGTCTGTAGACGTTTAAGCTTGTTTCTTGATCTTCTTAAGAAAGGTTTTGGGATGCAACTCATGCAAGAGAAGACTTCAATTTTTATTTTTTTTAATTATAGGAAATGTAGTCGTTTTATCTCGTTGCATTTGCCATTTAGCATGTAGTTGTTTGACCTTTTTGATGGGCTTATGTTGCTTCACAATAAGTAATGCTTCAATGAGTGAGGTTTAGAAATTTTCGTCCAATAGTTAACGCTGCTGATCTGTTGCATTTATCATTTTAAGTAACCGCTGTTAATTTTTTCTTATGTTTGGAAACATGAATTTAGAATTAAGTTCGAATTAAACCAATTCTGGTGTTTGAGAAATCTTAGGATTAGAATCGATTGGCTCTCAATTCCATCCAAGTTCAAAATATAGTCATTTTGATTTCCAACATATAGTAGTCATTTGAAATCGCTGTTTTCACCTCTTTCACAGTCAAATGAAAATGTAAAACTTTGGAAATATTTTTAAAAGTCGTGAGAATATTCTCTGTTTTTGTTTCTGAAGTGGTATTATTTTTTAACAAATTTTTATATCACCAAGAGTTGTAAATTCCAATTTCGATTCTTAGTCGAGGAGTTTCCAAACATCATCAAATTCATCATGAGTTTGAAATACATTTTATTTCCTAAAATTGAATATTAGAAATCCAAATCAATTACAAGTTCCCAAATACTTCCTCAACTAAATTTATCAGAATTGTTATATTTTGTTGATTGGGGTAGGTTTATTGTTGATATTGTGATTTGTGTCTTACAGTGGCATTATTGCGACAGTCTATGGACCAACTGGATTTCTGGGCCGATATGTTGTGCAGCAACTTGGTTAGTCAAGAGCCATTTGTTTAACTTGCAAATATTCTCCTCTATGTTTTCCTTCTTTTTCTACATATTTCGGTGTCTTAGTCCTAACGCTTATGATTGTTAATGTTTTGTCAATGATTACATGCGGCATCCCTTCCACTACTCCTGTCCCTTATGTAGTCTATATCTTAACAGCTTCTTAATATGCTGCAGCTAAAATGGGAAGTCAAGTCTTGGTTCCTTTTCGAGGTTCTGAAGACTCTCCTCGCCATCTTAAATTAATGGGTGATCTTGGACAGGTAAGACCCTCGCTTATGATTCACCCCCTCTATCTCATAGTTTTGGACGATTACTAGGATAATAGTGGTTAACGCATGAGCAAATTTAGAAAAATGGTAGCATGTGGTGGTTATAGAAGGTAAAAAGGGAAGGAGATGGAGTAACAAACTAACAATTACCCCCATATTGAGGTAATACATTACCCTAAGTTGAGGTTGGGTGATTATTAGTATCTCCTAATTATTATAAATTCATTAACCTTTCTTCCTCATTTTTTTTTTAAAATTTTCTCTTGCGTGGAGTTTTATTGCTTGGGTAATAATTACTGTCAATCCATGCAAATCCGTAAAAAAATTATTTCTCATTTTATTTTGTTTTTATTTTAGATTGTGCCAATGAAATATGACCCGAGAGATGAAAATTCAATCAAAGCTTCAATGGCGAAAGCAAATGTTGTTATCAATCTAATAGGTAAGTAAGGCTTATTCTATTATGTTGTAATTGAAGTACTCTGTATTAAGAATAGCTTATTTGCTTATCTGGTATGTGTTTATGGACAGGAAGGGAATATGAAACTAGAAATTTTAGCTTTGAGGAAGTGAACTACCATATGGCTGAACAACTTGCTGTGGTTGGTTTTTTTGTTGCCCTTGTAGTCTGTTACTTTACTGAACATTTTTACTCATGTCGAATGATATTTGGATTGATATGAAGTGTTTTGGCATCCTTTTCTTTGTTGGACTTGTTTGTTTCACCAAGGTTTAAATAAGTATTGAGAAATGGGGAATTATATATAAAAAAAACCTCGAAACAGGAAATTGTCCTCCTTTAGTCCTGTGATGTACAACTTTTTTCTTTTATTAAGGGTTTCATATTTTAATGAACAGTGGCCCATTTCATATCAGTAAACTGTTGGTTAATATTTGATTGTAGTGTTATGAGTTATGACAGCATGTTACTTCATTGTAAACATATATGTGACATTGATGCTAAGATTCGCTGATTGTTTGGAAAAACATCTAGGTTAAGGGTACATTGCAAAGTGTTTGAGTTTGAGAACTGTTATGTCAGAAGATTTATGCGTAAATGTAACAAGTCCCAAATATAAACGAAATCCAACGCCTCGTAGCTTCATATGGATAAAAGCATGCCAGTATCTCTTCCTTTTTGTCATGACATTAATAACTATGTCATACAGATTGCTAAAGAACATGGTGGCATCATGAGATTTATTCAAATTTCTTGCCTTGGAGCATCTGCATCGTCAGAATCCAGAATGCTTAAAGCTAAAGCTGCAGCGGAGGATGTTATTCTACGTGAACTGCCAGAGGTAAATTTATTCCAACTTTGATGTGTATACCGCTCCAACTATTTATGTGTATTTAGTATCAAAATTTGGATATTTCTAGGCAAGAAATAAGAATTATAGGAAGTTAAGTGTCTCTATATGTCACTTTGTTTTAAGAATGGAACACAAATGACCACCTTTACCATTCTTTTTTGCTTTACAGGACACTGAATCTGCATATATACAATTTTTTGTGCTTTCTAATCAAGGGTGTATTAGGTAGTATATTCCAAAAAAAAAAATTCTGTTTAAGGTTTTGCATAATTTTCATCATTTGTAGGGCACTTATCAGGAATTAGTATCTATGATATCGAAAACAAGTACTCTGATTGTTCTGGTTCTGAATTCAGTATTTCCTCAAAACAAATAGGCAAATTCTCATTTAAACGGATTTTTCCTTCTTAACTTAAGAGGGCATTATGTTGTCATTTTATAATAAAATGTAACCATTTACCCGCAAAATATTTTTGATAGTTTACATCTAAAATTGTTGGTATAAGCGCACTGTTATTTTGTTAACATACTAACATTTAATAGAAAAAGGTAGTTACATTTTATTATAAATTGGTTACATTTTTGTCTTTCTTAACTTAAGACGAAAAGTGATCATCTTAAGGAAGACTTGCTGAAACAAATATGCTTGCAGTGATTTATAAAGATTTAAAGATCTACTATTGTTGTACTTCACGAAATGCTAAATATATTTCTTTCAAATGTATAACCTTTTTATCATTTTTTTCCCGCTCTTTACTTTATAGCATCAGCCGTTTGCCAATATTGTTTCATTAGTAACAAAGCCCACTTTAAATCTCCAGGCGACCATATTGAGGCCTGCTACTATGATCGGTACAGAGGATCGTATCTCAAATATCTGGGCACAGTTTGTCAAGAAATATAGCTTTCTTCCTTTGATTGGAGATGGATCAAATAAGTATGTCTTGGTTTGTGTAAAATTCAATTTGTTGCAACATTATTATTTTGAAAAGGAGAAGCAGTTTGTAAACTGAAGTGGTTCTTGTGTCTGATGTGTTTTATTGATGACTTTTCATTATTTCGCTGTCCAGAATACAGCCTGTTTTTGTGGCTGATGTTGCTGCCGGAATTATCGCCGTGCTGAAAGATGACGGATCTAGCATGGGAAAAACATATGAACTTGGAGGCCCTGATGTCTTCACTGTGCATGAGCTGGTAATTTTCGTCAGGCTAATTGTTTTGTTCAACCGCTCTGGTTTAACCTGTTGTAGCCTAACTGAAGTACTGCTATATTTACAGGCGGAACTGATGTTCGATATGATCCGTGAATATCCTCATTATGCGAAAATCCCAGTGCCAATTGCAAAGGTAATATATCCATGCTATCTGTGTAAATGATAATTGATACTTTCGTACGGGTTTGTAGTGTTGTGGTTTCTGAGGGTTAGCATTAGCTATTAAATAGTATCAAATGCAGGGGCTGCACTATGTTTTTTTTTTTTTTCCTGAAATAGAAATATACATGATGCAAATGAGAAACAGTTGCATCATTCCAATCTTGAAATGTAAACGAAGTGGATGGAATCGAAAATGTTGCATGATCAATTTGAAGTATGTTGGAAGATTACTACGGAGTATTAAAGAAAAATGGGCATAACTACGGCATAATTACCCCGTTTCATTTTTACTTAGTCATGTTGTCAGACATTTTATACTTCCATCTGCATAGAAGAGCCTCGTAGGTTTGATAAATTACTCTCTCCTTACCACAATGCCCTCTTATTTGAAATCTTGCGGCCTCAGTATGGCACTTTGACCATGCTCTCTAGTTTCTTTCAACTTTTTTTGGTTAGTAATAGAATTTCTGAAAGGTTTTCTGACAGCAAACATAAATAAATATATTAGTATGCTAATTATAATTATCTGTACTATTTGAACTTCTTCATGGTCAAATGTGGACTCTTAGAAGTGTAACGGAAGAATTCAGGCAAATGAGTATGTTTGTAGTTTGACTTGCAACATTTTTCATGCTTACAAATTACAGAGTATCCAATCTATAGTGATGGATGAAAAATCTTGGGTGGTTACTGAAATAGTGTGATAGCTAGAAGTGGGTCAATTTTTGTCTATTGCAGAAAAATAGTCTTCGGAAAAGGAGATGGAAGAAATACTGCAACTTCTCAATAAAGAAAGGAGGAAGCGTGGAAGAGCGCACAGACAGGAGGGGTTATCGTGGATATTGATTATTTTTTATTAATTTTAATAAACGTGAATAAGACGTCAAGCTGACAAATGCAATCATTGAAGTTGAGCTGCTTAGTGATGGATGATCTTATATGTCGAGTAATTATTTTCTGTTGAGTCGTATACTAAAGAAAGCTAATGTTACTTAATCCAGGTTATGTCCTCACCTCGAGAGTTTTTGCTCAACAAAGTTCCTTTTCCGCTGCCAAGTCCCTCAATATTCAACCTCGATCAGATCAAAGCCTTCTCTGGCGATACAGTAGTCTCAGAAAATGGTTAGTCTTCTGCTTGATCATAATATTCTCATTCTCCTTCAGTTATAATTACTAATTACGGTCGATAACATTATGACTGTGTTCTCCGATGGTCCAACAGCTTTGACTTTTACGGATTTGGGTGTTAACCCGCACAAACTCAGAGGATATCCTGTCAGGAGTTTCTTTCATGTTACCGCAAGGGTGGGGCGTCATACGGTTCCACTCTCAGCGATAGAGCCCTCCAGCATCTTGGTCCGTAATTTTTCGTTACCTTTCTGACTGTTCTTCGCTTATCGGAAACCACTATAACGGTATGTGATGCACATTCATTTTGTCCAGATTTTGAGTGCAGAAGGCGTTTGCATTTTGTTAAAAGAAATTTCTGTAATTTTGTCATAAATTGTAACGAGGCAGGTCAGTTCGTATTTGAAGAACTACTGACCACCCTGTAGTATTGTGATTAGGTTTTAGCGAGGAGAAATGTTCGCCTCTTAAGAAAACCTCAAGCAATAATAAACCTGAGGATGGATTGTACTCTCATTCATGGTTTGCAGAATCTTGAGAAATGTTTTCGCCTCAGATTCGACCAAAAATCTCGACTTTTTTTTTTTAATTGTCTGTTCATTTTACTTGGGTTGAAAGTTCGATAATTTCAGTGGTTGTGATTATTGTTGAGCTAATTTTTAACCATTTTTCAGTCTAATCATAGTTGTATTTCTACAATAAACATTTTAATAATTTGACTTTTGAATTAGGGATGTCGTTGAGATGGTAGCGTGGTGGATATGTGTTCCCCACATCCGTACTCCACCAAGGAAAATTCTACCTATACCCGATTCCACCACCTGGTTTACAACCGTACCTTCTCCATTGCTCATAACTAGAGTCATTAATCAACCCGACCTAGAAACCGCCCAAACCGACTATGAAAATAACCCGAAATAAACTGCTTTTTTTGACCAAGCCAAAAGCGACCAAACCGAACCAGGAAATAACGGGTCATAACCCACCCATAGTGGGTTAACCCGTAAAGTCAATCAAAATTTACGTTCCAAGATAGAAAATGTCAATATCAATTTTTTTCCACATGAAATTTTTATTTCAAATAAATTTTAAGTATTTCACACCTAAGCAAACTATTCATAATGTGACAATTTTCACTTAAATATAATCTTTATTATTTAATAATTGTATAAACAATCATACTCACTCCGTTTTAAATGAATTATTTACACTTTGACTTTTGTTAGATTTAAGGCGGTGTAAACAAATGAACGACAGATAGAAAGTAGTGAGTCGATCAAGATTTAATGATGTTATAGTTGATTGGGACATTAGAATTTGAGACATCTTACTATTTACGAAATTTTGAATCAAAATTACATGTGGAGAATAATTGAAAAAATGTGGGAAAAAAATATGATAATATATATAGGTCGATAATTTGGCGTAACATTCTAGAATTTGAAGACAAAACGTAAACTCTACAAGTACGGATCAAAATCTTCATTGTTATATTTTATTGTTTTACTTTATAATTTAAAATGTTTAATATCCACATCAGCCAGTTATAATTAATATGTTATACGGAGTACTCCGTATGTAAATATTAATTTAATAATTACACGTCTATATATAATTATTTTGAATTTTTTTTTATCTTGTGTCATCAATTAAAGTATTTTTTCTTAATACTAAACCGTTATACAAAAAACAGAAAAAAAAAATCGATAAATGGACGCTGATTAACCCGGATTTTGACTCTAACCCGACCTGGAACCCCTATACACCCGACCCGTATATTACCCGAACCCAAAATACACAAGACAAGCATCGTTACATTTGTAAGTATCAGAACCCGAAACTCGGCCTTTAATGAGCTGCTTTGTGGTCTACCCATAACTAATGAACAATTAATACTATTATAGTAATATTGAAATAATATAGAATATCTTTAATTATGACAAGAATTTTAATATATTAATCAAAATTACAAAATATCACAAGATTAATATTTTGTGATATAACGAACATTTATAACTTGCCTTGCCACCTATCAAACTTATATTTATTCTCATCCCAAATGGAGGCAGGTGGTGTAGCTAGTAAAAATTAAAGTGGGGTCAAAAATAAAAAAAAATGTTGCTCCCAAAAATTAAACTCTTGCCAATTCTATGAAAAAGCAATAACAGGCAATTAAAGTAAGTCTAATATAAGCCAAGTACTAATATGATCGTATTATCTTGTATAAAAATTAATTATAAAAAAACACATGTGGGAGTCTTGAGACCTTTCCTACTGTGGCTCGCCACTTTGAAATGGGCGGATATGGAATGGTATCCACTGGTCCACTTGTGTTCCGTTCCCATGACATCCTCTACTCTTCATTAGTACTCTCTCATCATGATGTCATGGATTCGTATGCCAAATGCGTTTCTTCAGTAATATTTATAATTCGTATTATAAAAAAATTATACAAATTTAATTTTTAATATTCTTTGAAGAAAGCGAATAAAACAAAATTTCATACGATCGTATTTGTATGTTCAATTACTTCCTCCATTCCATTTGATTACATACATGTTCTTTTTAAAATTGATCAATGATTAATGTGAAATTTAAAATCGTGTAATACTATGTCAAGAATAATCCTCGGTCTCTACTAACTAATAGCTAGTGGCAAGCGAGGGTGTCGAATTCAGCAGGAGATGGTTGAAACTACTATGACTCAAGGTTTATTAGTGTACTCTAAGTGTGAAAAGGTTTGGGTTTTGGTAGCTAAGCTAAGAATAGGTGAAATTAAAGGAATTGAAAGTCGATAGAGGAGAAGTCTAGGGCCCAAGGTTCACGAGGACGGAAATAGAAAGGTTATCACGGAGTAAAGGTTCTAGTATCGGCTCGTGTTAATGGATGAAGACAAGTCCACTCGGATCAAAGTCAATCCTAAAGCTCGACTAACGGGCTCTCGCTACGTATTAGTCTCGCTCTACTAATTCTCATGAAGGCTCACCTTAACGACTTTGGGTCTTGGGTTTGAGGCTTCCTAGGTCAAGCGATCAATCGTGGCCTTTGATTAATCATATGTAAAGTGGGGCAAGAGTGAAGATTAACAACTTGAACAATCACAAGGCAACCAAATCCAATAATAAAACCTAACAACTAATCCTTGATCCCATAAACCTAGAAGAAGATTAGTTACTCATAATTAGGGCTAAAAAGAAATTAAACATTAAAGTAAAAGAATTGAGAATAGCAAACATGAATTACCAACGATTGAGATGCTTGGAAAATTAATGCGTAGAGCAAGCGATTACAAAGTTTAAATTCGATCTCCAAGGATGAGTTTTAGTTCTAAAGAAAGTACTTAGAAATAATCTAAATTTGCTAAAATAAAATGAAAGATAGTTAGATTAAAACCCTACTCAGAGTCTTATATATAGGCCACAGTGAAAGCGTAAAAATAAAAAAAGCGAGCCAGATCGGTTCAGGTGTCGAATCGGTTTGGTGTGAGCCGAATCGGTTTGACCACTATCTGCGTCCCGGTTCTAAGGTGTTCCAGCCTTTCCGGCAATTTACGAGCTTGAGCAAGCCAGATAGGTTCACTCACGAGCACCTATGGGTTTAGCGTTCGTATCATAGTATTGCGTCGTATTAGCTCTCGAGCTTGAGTTCTTCAGTTTGACTCAGTTCAAGGCTCCGCGAGCCGCGCAACCTCTTTGAGCTCGTGCAATCAACCACCGCCTCAGAAATGTCTCGTAATCGACTCATAATCAGCAAAACACGTAAAATGACATAAAAAGGCGGCGGTACCAACATTCACAACAAATAGCTCCTAAAATACATACATACTCAACTAAACCACGAGCTAAAGTGTGACAAAGCGGGGTATATAAAGCAATATAAAGCATGCGCGCATCAAACTCCCTGAACAAACCTTTGCTTGTCATCAAGCAAACTACCCGACAATTAGCATACAAAGCGGGGAGGACAGCGAGTCTGAGAAAAATGCAGCCCATCGTCTGAGCATCGTAAGTCTCGTACAAAGCGTAATCAATCAAAACCCGACTTCCTCTTGAATAAATGAAAGAGTTAAGGAGCAAGACCAACATATAGCGGCCAGCGAAACAAAATAGCGCGAAACTCCATGCAAAGACTTATTGTATGCATCAACAAAGCAATGAGACTATAAATAATCTCACTAACTCGATGGCTAGCAAAAGCTTGCTCAAACTAAGCACGTCATCACCCAAAATGCATGAAATCACACAGCGAGGTTTCCAAGGGTTGTAATGTTAGGCTCGGGTCAAAGGGGTAATAAGGTGGAAAATGTATTTGGAAATGTAGGCTCGGCGGCAACAATTTGCATTTAAATCAACACCAACATCCAATCATGCAGCTCCTCCTCAACTCTTCATTCAAATTAAACCCACGACTCAGTAATAACATGAGAAATATATAACTTCCTACTACCACTACCGATCCTCTTATTGAAATGAAACTTGACATATAAGCAATGAGCTCTTTCTTTTGTTTTCTCTTTTTCTTCTTTTTTCTTTTTTGGATTTTCTTTTTTTTTTTTTTTCTTGCCTTTTTCTTTTGAATAAAATGAAATGAAGTGAGATCGGGTGAAACTTTGAAACATGTAGGAAAGCGCCTGATTGCAGGAATGCTCACGACAACAACCCATAACTCAGACTCACATAGTAACAATCACGGACTAACCATACATTTGACCAAATACTCACAAGTGAAAGCGTAAGCTAATCTGGTGATCGGCCAGGGTAGGATAATTACGGAATGTAGCTCAAAATACAAATAATGTGGCTCAAGCAGACTCTGAGGCTAGGGGCAGCTACAAAGAGGGACCTATATCTAAAGGGTGAAAGCGGCCATTTGGCTAAAGTGGAGTTAACATAGTGTAGAAACCAAAATCAAGTACCTCTTCGTACAATGCCGATCATTCAAATGCAAGTAGGCTCAAACAATGTGAATTCAAGTTTTCATTCACTAGCACGAGCTTAAATCAATGTTCGATGGATGGGTGGTCTAAGAAAGCGCCCGTCTCGACACATGCCTCTATGTCTGATTATAGTCGACTCACTCAAATCACCTCAAGGGTGAAAGGGTAGGAGTAGGCATAGCATGAAAATCAAAGCGCAATCAAAGACTCAACTACATGCGACAGCGGGCGTATCTCGAAAAGACACTAAAGTTAATCCTGCACAAAGGTTCTAGAGCGACTCAGAGCAGTTGGTTTTTGAATGTTTTTTTTTTTTTTTTTTTGTATATATGCATCTTTGAAATAAACATGGAACTAAGCTAATGCAGCTAAACTATAAAGCGTGAAAATGTCTCTCCCCCAGGCAAATCACACATTGCCCTCAATGTGGAAACTTAACAACCACAGGCTGACCGGATCGGAGGACACAACAAGTATATACGGAGTACAGGTAGAAACAAAAATATAAGCAGACAAAGATAAAAGGAAGAATAGCTCGCATGGTGTGTACAATGTCGTCAAGCACTCCCCCAGGCCGACCTTGAGCCACGGGGGAGGTGGTGGCCGGCCAGCAGCCACTAATCCCACGTTTTTATCTCATCGTCGGATGCATCCTCGGTGCCTTGACTTGGGACCCCGCGTCAAAGGCGCTCGATGCAGAATCGCACCATAGAAGTCGCGTCCATGATCCTGGGAGTAACTTTGCGTGGCTCGGCGTCATGTTGCCATAGTAATGTTGCCAGGGTCGTCAAAGGCAACTTTGGTTCTTGAACAGCGAGCCTAAATGGCGTAGCAGGTCTGCAGGCATCCACGCCCAACCACAGATCGCTCTGTAACACTTTCCGCCTCTGACGAGGAACTTGAGCTCAGGCTAAACCACGACTGTGGCGATAAGTCATAGCCGAATAATTACATACCAAGGCAGGGAGAATTGGATGGGGTTATTTGGCCTGACCACGTGACCACTGCACTCAAATACGAAGTACTTACGTATCCGGGATATAACATGCCCATTTGACTTTTTTAAAGGCTTTTATATAAATAATTCATTTCTTTAAATTCGTTATTCCCAATTTCTCTTTGATTTTATACCGACTTCTAACTTTAGCTCCGAGAAAATCGGGTTACTCTTCAACATCAGCGTGGATTAAAGGCTACTACACGTTAGTCGAACTTAGCCAATTAATTGGTAAGCTTAAAAGCGGTGTAATTCTCATATCTGAATTTCAGATTGGGTGATTCAGTTAAGGCTAAGCATGCGTATTTTTCGACGCCGTCGCATGACTGCCAAATTTTCCAAAGTTGAATGTCGAGTCGGTTCCAGGGGTCCGAACAAACCGGTTCTGGCTGTTTTCCCGGATCAATGAATTCGTGTTTGTGTATTACTTTGCTTTACTTACACGAAATCCGCACTTTTTATATTTAAACTCCCTTTTAACCCCTAATATCATTTTTAGTAGTTGCTTTTCACCCTAAACATCATTATTCTCCTCTTCTCTCTCTTCAATCTCTCATTAATCCCTCATTAAATCATCACATAAATTCCATTTTCAATTCATCGCTTTTGATCAAGCCCTAATCATCCCTAATTCATTTTCCTTTGCTAATTCCTTGTTAATCCTGTATCATCTATCATAGTTTTCCGATTGTTTTGTTATTATATGTATTTATTGTATTGAAGAATTGTACTTATGCATAATTGTGCATGATTTATATGTGTGCCCTAATCAATAGGAGAGAAGGTTGAGGAGAAAACCCCAGGTTCGGATTTCTCTGACCCGAGGTTCCAGCTAAACAGGAAGATCACGCCAGAAAGATCCGACCGTCGATTTACTTAGCCGAGAATTTTGGCAGCATGTTGCTGACTCTTGGGGCTACCTTTTCACCGTTCAGTTTTTAATCCGAACTCTGGATCCGTCCGATTATCGCGTCTTGGACAGAAGAGAAGGAAATTAGGTTTTCTTTGGCTTGCAGAAGAAAGGTAGCACCCAGGTGTAGCCTTAGTGATATTTTGACTTGTGTGAGACCATACTAATTGATTGAGGATGTGCTTGATTGTTGATATGAATGAGAAGGTGTTACCTTTGGGATGTTTGAGATGTAAATAAAGTTGCTTGGTCTTTGGTCTTTGTTTGAGTTAGTGCAGCCATTTCTTATATCCCCAATAATGCGATTTTGGATGTTTGTTTACTTTGAATTTGGGTTTATATTGTTATTAAGTTGATGAAAGATGATAACTTTGGGAATTATAATGGTTTATTATGGCTACTCTTGAGTTCTTTATGGATTATTACAAAAATAAAGTATTTAACATGTTGATTATGGTTAGTGTTGAGATTAACTTACTGAAAGGGGTCAATTATGTTTGTAGTTATTGTATATGATGGACATTGTGATGATTTTGAGTAAAGGATGATTGGTTTATTGTTGATTGTGGGTTGATTCGGGTTATTAAAGATTGGCTTGTTTCGATTCAACTTGAGATTGAGTGTGCGTCTGTACGATGCCCCATGATATTACGCTTGCGTCACGTGCGTGAGAATTTCTACAGACGTCTTTTGTGGGCCGGATCGCCCATGATCCCCTCAGGCTATTCTTGTTAGCTTTAGTTAGGCGACTATGGGTTCTCAACCATGTTGGTTAGAGACTATGGTTTTATATAATGTCGATCCCGCGATTCTTGTTGCTCGGTGGAATTTATTCAAATATTAAATTGATGCGAGTTTGAGAACTAACTTGTTCTTTGTTCAGCCATAGGGTTTGGATGATTCTTGTTTAGCTGTCATCAGGGTGATTCTTGTTACTTCACCCGATTGCTCAGGTGCTTACTCTTACGATTGATTGTTGATTGTTGTTTGTTGTTGTCACTTTGTTGATGGCATTAGGGTTGAGTTGTTATTTGTCACTTTGTGTGATGTGAGGTTGAGCTTGTATGATTTGTAAGATGGTTGGTTGTTTATATTTTGATTATCTAAGGTCGCGAGGATGAGATTGGTTTAGTAATGAGTTAGCTTGAGGTTTTGACTTATGTCGATCCCATGCGCTTAGGTTGTATTGTTGTTTATTTTGGTTATGTTGAAATATGACTGGGAAGCGCCTAGTTGAATTCTCGTGATTGTATGGTGTTACTTTATTTGTGGCGAGGTTAAGCGCGGGTTAGGTTGTCAAGTGAGGATAAGTGAGGATGACACATAAACTTCAGCCTTTGATGAGATTTTGGACTAGAGCTTTATTATTTTTAAATATCTATATTTCACTTTGGATTATGAGGGTTATTTACTCCCCGTTCTGCTGAGCCTCAAGAGGCCTACTCTTTTAGTTTATTGTTGTTTAGTGAGTGTGACTCGGGATTACAGGTGTTTCGCCACGTGGTTCTTCGTTCTCATTTTCATTTCTACCTTTTAAAATCGCTTTTTATTTCTTTTTATTTTACTTTATTGGAAAATCAGGGTTGTTAAACCGAAATCTTTGCGTAGCTCTGGTCGATGGTAGAAGTGCATTTGCATCATGAAGCACGCCTGTTAGTCCATGCTAGAGCTACCATGAAAGCGGTTTGGCCGAAATCTGAAGTCATCTGAGGCCATTTGGGGAGTATCTGCGGCGTAGGAGAAATTTGAACTCTGGCACTGTCTGGTCTGGCGCCATGATGACTAGACTCGCCCTGTTTTTGTTGCAGAAGCGAGATGAAGGACGCTACCAGGTGGACCGTCGTGCATTAAAGTACGCAGCCTGGCGTCCAGTGGGAGCAAGTAGTTCGGCTCTGCGGCAGGTGTCGTGGACAAGGTGAGGCGCGTGCATCGCCAGTGCGTTACGAGCGGTGGCGCTTCGATGGGGAGCTTAAGCCACCGTCCCGAGGTCCTTCGTGTGGCGTACCGTACGATAGTCGCCCATCCTTTTCACCGATCGCACCCCAACCATAAAGGGGTGGAAGGCCAGGTCATGTCGGCGGTCTACGGTCGACTCACGGCAGATCCTGTGCGGCATCGAAGCGGCATTCATTGATACCTTAGCAAGAGTGAGTGACCAAGCCACCGCTACGGAAATGGTCCTGCGCGCCAGAACCCACCATAGCCAACTGACCAGAAAATGTAGGGCCATTAGATAGCCCAAATCCATATAAAAATGGTTCGCCACCTTTGAACATTAAGAATCGAGCCCCAAAATCTCAGAGCTACGCGCTTGGTGAAATTCGTAGTTTCATGACGACCAAAAGCTGAGATTAGCTTGATCAGGGGCGATGCCAAATTCTAATGTGCCAGGATCTTTGCACTAAGTGACGACTCTTTGAGGCGTTTAAAGCTTGAGGGCAAGAGTGGTGGAGAGCCAGCAGCCATAAGTAGCTTCAGGATTAAACAAACGTGGGTCGGGGCATTGGCTCGTATTGCGCCCGTTTTCATCAATAAACAGGCTGCAACCAGAAGATCTCCGCAGACGGTCTAGGGTGATATTATCTGCTGCTCATTCAGTCAAGCGAGCGAACCATCCAAGAGATCACAGTATCCTCATCCAAAATAAAGCTACTAAAGAGGAATTCAGAGCAAAGTGAGAGTCTGCAAAGCTTTTCTACGAGCATATTGAATATACAGGACATATGTCAAACCGGCGCGGGAATTGTTCCATATGCGACTAATATACACAACTTATTCAAAGCTTGAAGTGAAAGAGTAATCGAGTAGATACCATTTCAGCAACCGATGAGAAGCGAGGAACCGAAGTCAAGTGCGATCAGGATTCAGAGCACGGCGCTTTTCCAAAGCCCTGACCAGATGGAATCCTGCCGGTGCTTGAAGTGACTCTCGGACCGGCGTGATGAGCTTCTTGCGCTTCGCGCCTTTCTGCTTTCCGCACGCGTCTCCGAATCACTTGGCCGCAGCCACAATGGGGAAGAAAACCCGAAGTGAAACCCAGAGCCCAAAACTTCGAGCGAAATGCGAAATTCAGTAGCACCACCTTGACCCCAAAAATCAAAGTGTTCAAAAATCGATTTTTTGCTTGCCAAAATACTCTTGAAAACCTCCTAGGACCTGCATATAAACCCGGCAATGATAGACTTGAAAATCAACTCAAGGATGTTTTAATTTTGAGTTTTGAACTTCAAACCCTAGAAATCAATTTTTTGATTTTTCAAGCTTTTAAGTGTTTTAATGGTGGGAAGAGAGGATCTGTAGGGGAGGTTGAAGATGAAGTTGGAGAGGATGATTTAGCAGAGGAAAAAGCTTGAATTTTGGAGGTTTAATGGAGGATTGGAGATGAGGGAGTTTTGGGGTTGAAGAGAGGATTTGGGAGTTGTTCTCGAAATAAGTGGAAGTTAAGTTATGAAGAGAAAAGAAAGGGGAAAGGAGGTTACTCAAAAAGTGGAAACAAATTTAAAAGCTCAATTGTCCACTTAGAACCGATCGGTTAGGAATTAGACAACCGTCAGTTTATACAGACCTAGAAACGTCGGTTCCCGACCCAAGCCAGATCGGTTTTAACGTGCTTCTCGTGTTTCCGAAATTTTAAGCTCTATTTTCACTAGATAGGTTCAAGTGAACCTATAGGTTTTAGACTTTTGTGTCCAGTTTTCCAGGACCCTTGGCTTTGAATTCAAGCTACACACTTTCAAAACTTAATTAAATACCTCCCTTACTCGCTCAAAATAGACATAAAGCGACACTAAAAATGTACACTTGAATGAAAAAGCGAATGAAATTCAAAAAGCGCGCTACGAAATGCATAAAACGCGGATTGCCTTAGGTTAAGTATTTGGTTTATAAAGATTCGCCACGACCTAAATACCTCGTCGATTGAGGAGGAATCGAGGAGGGTTGAGGTCTGATACCTCGACCGCATCGACCGTAGCTCAAAGTCATGATAAACTTTGAGCCTCTGTCCGGATTGATTAAGCGAAAGCGTTCGCTCAGAGTCGTTCTCAACCTTGAAATAGCGGAAGTACTTGCTCGCTTTGGTGACGTTAAAGGTCGACCACGAGATTTGACTTTCCAGGGAAAATCTGCGGTAGCGAATTAAATAAAAAGGACCTTATGCTGCCAACATTGATCTAGTGGACATGATCATGCTTATCGTCTTTGGTGACTTACGTTCGTTCCTATATCTGTTGAGTACCTTTATCGTGCGCTATGACCGAGATTAAATCAAGTTCATTAAAATTTGTGAAGGCGCTTGCTCCCGCGCAATTAGGTGTCAAAGTTAAGCTCCTTAATAGCCCAAAAAGCTTTATACTGCAACTCGAATGAGGGAGATGACAAAGAACTCCCACGTAGAAGTAACTTATATCTGAAAGTGTATTAGAGTCTTGAAAGCCGTCTGATATGCAGCATAAAGTGTCATCTAACCAGAGGCTCCCGATCAGCCTCGACTTTGAAACAACTTTCTGTTTCGAGGATAGACTTGATTTCGCGTTCGAAACCTCCCGACTTAGCCATTGGTTTGAGGATGATAGGCCAGACGTCCGGTCTGGTGGGACACTCGTGCTTTGCCAAAGCGGCTTACAGCGTTTACGGCCGGTGAGAACCGAGCATCGCTAATGTGGCTCTAGGAACCTGAAAGCGTGGAAAAATGATCTTCTTAAAGAGAACAACCACGGTCTTAGCATCCTGAGTCAGCGGCGCCACGAACACCGTTCGGCACGTAATCTCTGGCGACGAGAATGTATCCTGATTTCCGCTTTAGATGAGGAAAAGGGCCTTGGTAGTCGATTCCCAGCGCATCGAAAATTTCTACCTCGAAGAATACCCGTACGAGGCATCTCATGCCTCCTAGAAATGATGCCATGATGCGTTGGCACGCGTCGCGCAGTAAAATAAAAGCTTGAGCATCGCTTGAATAAAGTCGGCCCGATAGAAGCAGAAGCTGCAGAACTTTCAGCCGCGGTCTGAAGAAGGACCATGATAATATTCCTACATAGAGTGAATAGCGGCTGGCGTGCTGGGAATGGCTGCCAGGAATAAATCAGCGATATAACCCGATCCCGTGCGCGTTTGAATAAATAAGGATCGTCCCGAAATAATAGCGAGCATCGTGCGAGAAATTTCATCTTACGCTGGGAAGAAGAATCGGAAGGCAACCAACTTGCCTACTAGATGATTCAGCGATATGTTGAACCACGGAGTCTCGATACTTGCGGTAGCCATTAACCGTCAACAAAAGAATCATCCCGGAAAGAAATCGTCGATAGGAATAACGACCTCGCGTCATTAAATCGCGGCCGAGAAGGTGATAATGCAACAACATTCTGAAACCCTTCTTGTCTCGAATTTCAAGGTCGAACTCTTGCGACGACGTGATATCGGCCCGAATAAGTCTTGGCACCTGTACCAGCGAGGAGATGCTTGATCTGCAAACATGATCGGTGTAGATGATGACTTTCGACGATGAGAGTGGATCGAAACTTGTCGAGGCAAAGGCGATACGCCGTAGTTAACTTTCGGTGGTGGCGTGGTCGACTTGAGCTTAGTCAAGTGTCTTACTAAGCGTGATAGATGGCATGAAGAACTTTATCCTTCCTTTGACCTAGCCGCGGCGCCCGACATAGTGTTTCGCGTGTGGCGCCGATCCCGAGCGGCAAGCTCATTCAGTTGGTAGATGATGGCGCGAAATCAAAGCTGTTTAATCTGTCGAAGGCACCGAAGGCGCGCATTAGTAAACACGAAGAAGCGTCCTTGAGGCCAGGCTTCGATTAGTGGTTTAGCGATTTTTGAAAAATCCTTGATAAAGCGGCGATTAAACCGCGTGACCAAGGAAACTTCAGGAACCCCTTTAGCATTGATGGGTGGGCGGTAATTGCTCCGATCGGCTTGAACTTCCTTTCGATCCACCTGGATGCACTTTTCAGAGCGACAGCATGGCCAAGTACGACCGCCCGTTTCCTTCAGCATGAAGTATGCACTTTTCCCAGATTCAAAGCTGGGTCAACTTCTTCCTGACGTTTAAGAACTTTAAGTCAAGTTAGCTATTGCAAACATCAAAAGTGGTCCCATAATATTTGAAATCATCCTCAAAGACCTCCATGTGGGCTAGATAAAATCGGAGAAGATCTTGGTCATGCAGCCGAAGAAGTAGCGAGGGCGTTACCTGAAACCAAAGGCATCCTACGGTGAAGCAAATGTGCGGTAGGGGCAGAGTAAAAGATAGATCTTCTCCTGGTCCTCGGGATGAATTAGGATTTGGAAGAATCCAGAATAGCCACAATCTATTAGCGCGAAATACTTATGTGCAAGCTAACCTGCTAGCATGCAGGTCGATGAAGGGAAGGGGGTAGTGGTCTTTCTTAGTGGTAGTGTTAGAGTAAATTCTATAGTCTATGCACATGCTTTGTAGCTATCTAGTCGGGATGAGTTAGATTTCTTATCGTTCTTAACCATGATGGTCCCTCGCTTTCTTGGAAGTACTTTACTGTAGCGGAGACCTTGGTCCAGATAGAAATAGCATAAATAATCCTGCGTCAAGTAATTTCATTACCTCCTTCTGCAGCACTTCACTGCGTGGCCGGGTTTAAGCAGCGGTGACCTGAATACCGGCTTATGACCATCACTCACGAATGAATCACGGTGCAAATGCACTTGAAAATCGGGGGCTGTTCGCCGAATCATCTA